>CM046952.1:143712971-144057846 GCA_025698515.1 Gossypium sturtianum | reverse complement strand
CCTTCCCAAACTAACTTTTCGGCGATTATAGCAGAGATCACATTAGAGTGGTAATCTCAATATTCACCGATCATAACAATCTCGATATCATTATCAGAGTTCAGAGTTACCCTCTTAGAGGCAAGTTTAGACTGAAAATATGTTCCACTAGCCAGTCCATCCCCATAATCTGATCGAACTCTCCAACCAAACATTACATCAAATCAGCTAGAAATATAACACCCTAAATCTCTAACGGAACCCTCCTATAAATTTTACTAACTCAAACCGTCTAACCTAGAAGACTAATAATAGAAATCTCTCTAGTAGTATTCTTAGTAGATGTTTCCAAATTAACAGAAAAAGTCCTAGATACATACGAGTTTGTAAAACCAATGTTTGTCAAAGTAAAATATAGGACAAAATGAATAAAGAACGTGCACTCGCTATAACATCAACATCATCTCTATCTTCGCGCACCTAATCGCATATATTAAGGTAGGCTATCACGCGCTTAGTCCGGTGCACACCTGCATGCGATTTCTGCCACATTAGACCTCTAAGCCCTTCTAGAACCATTACCACCACGGGCGGACCATGGCCCCTAGATGGTTGTTGTACCGAGTCCTCTGTGATTGAACTAAAATCGGGTTGGAGCACAATGCGAAGCTTGCACTTGATTAGAAACGGATGGGACATTCCTTATCACGATGCTCTATCGAGCCACAATGAGGCAAACCCTAATTTCCTCCAAAGACTTGCTCGGATGATGTCTCATCAAAAATTGCCGCAGATTTGAATCTCAATCGGTGTAGTTGGTGCCTCAACCTTCGGAGGCCCATCAAACCTAGCCCGTTTCTTAGGGCCCTGAACAGAACTAAAGGGACTTGAATCCCTCTTTAACTAACTCTAACTCTTCTCTCACTCCCTTCTCTCTCCTGCTCGGTCGCTTCACCTCTTCACTATCTTTGCCTTGTCAGCCAAAGCCTTGAATACATTCTCCCTCTGAAAGGTATCAGAACTTTCAGATCACATCTCAGTCCTTCCTCAAGCAGGATACTCTTCTCATAGTTGTTTAAAACTAGACCATGGACATACTTGCTCAGTCTCAAGAGCTTGGCCTTATACACGGCCACAGTCCTCTCACCTTTAACAAGGCTCACAAACTCGTGCCTACGGGCCTCCACATAACTCGCCCCTACATACTTACTCTAGAAGGTGTTCCTGAAGAAATCCCAAGTGATGTGTTTTGGCTGAGTGCCCTCCTAGATGGTTAGCCACCAATGGTAAGCCCCATCTCACAATAGAGACACTACATCCCTCAATTTATCTATAGGAGTACAATCGATATCATTCATGATACATTTGGTGGCCTCTAACCAGTTTTCGAACGCTGACGGGTTGACTCTAATGACGCCTCTGAAAACTTCAACACCGTTTGATCGAAGTTGTTCTGTAACTAACCTTCGACCTCTAGATCCAAAATGGGTCCTAGCAATCTTATCTAACACTCACAACATAGCTTGAGACAATGTATTGTCCCCAGCTATTAGAGTCTATGACTCAGTCTCAGCAGTAAGAGTACCGATAGTCTCGCTGGTCTCTAGGTTGGGCATACTGCCCATAGAGGATGACTCTACTCGAGCTCCTCCTCAGCGCCCACGACGCCCATGAAAACCATGTCCACGACTACCTCGCGAACTCATTATGTTAACTTACAGATTAGTTTAGGTATCTTATTTTAGAATTCATATAACAGTCTTTAACTAAAGCCAACAAGTTTAGTTACTACAATATCTACTACCTAATTAGTATAAATAAAGCAGAAGTACTTACAAGTTCAGCATCAGAGACTCGGTCTTGTATAAAATTAGTTTTTAGAGTTAATCATATAAACATTTTATTCACAACCCTACAATTCATAAAAATGGGAGCCTAAAAAATACAACCCGAGTTTTGAAACATAACTCTGATACCACTAAATATAACACCCCAAACCTAGCCTAAACGTTAAGACTAAATATGGAGAGCTACATCAATCAATTCTGAAAAATCCAACCTTTAACCCTTCAAAGTTTAATAGTTGAAAACCATCTAAGTAATTAAAGAAAATGTAGAAATCCATACTTATGACCAGTAATCTAACATAAAACACATGATAATATAAGTCTAGATAAAACATTAGATAACTAGAAGAGAGATGACTTAGCTCCTGCTACGTCATCCCACCTAAGTCTGTGGGTTACCTATAATCCAATAAATAGACTAAATGAGTTTATAACACAGTGTATAACTTGCATTTTCAATTAATTAATACATAACAGAAGAAATTTTGGTTTTCTCATTAATCAGTCAAATCTCGAAATCATATACAGAAATAGAAACAAAGGATATCAGATACAGTTACAAACATTTCAAATTCAAATGCAAATTCCTATTCCAACCGCTACACACCATATCCGTCCATCCTTACACACCATATAGGGTAGCAAATACCCATCTATCCCTACACAACTGATAAACCGTAAAAGTAACATATTTTAATCCTACATTTAGCATACTTTTGGATGATTTATCCCTTGATTTATGTAAAAAGGTGCTCTTAATCCTTTCTTTTCATGTTTTATACTCGTGAAAGCAGGAGGATGGAAAGAACGAGAAAGCGGGCACAAAACGGACCAAATTGGGCCAAAGTGAAAATTGACACGGCACGGACTTGAGCCAACACGGTGCGTGTCTCCTTGATAGACTAGAACCGCGACTGATCGGGATTTACACGGGCGTGTCACCTCATTAAAATTCTGAACACGGCCTAAAGATAATTCACAAGGGTGTGTGCCATGGTCGTGTCCCCAATAAGTGGAGAATAGCAATTTCACTCGGAAAAGGATACTTAGGGGCAAAGAAACCTATTTCAAAAGCCTATATAAACACCTTAAGTATAACCTAGAAGAGGGCGGTGAGCTAGGCCAAGGAGCCGAGCCACAAAGGTCATATTTGTGGGAAACACTCGAGATAGCCAGCTTGATCCATCTCAAGAAGCCGAATTCTACTCAAGACAATGGATCTCTCCTTCAATTCCTTCGGGGGTTTTAGGGATTTCTTATGTTTTGTTTTATCTTTTCTTCTGAGATGTTTTCTTTTATTATTATGAACTAAACCCTTGGATACACGAAGGGGATGAAACTTAGATGAATCTTGTTATCGTTTTCTTTGAACTATATGATAAATACTTGATTTGTTCTTAATTATGTGTTCTTAATTCTTGTGTTGATATTTACGGGATATTGATTCAAGTTTGATGTGCTTAGGTGGAGGAGCAAAAGTCCTGCTAATAGTAGATCTAGCATAATTAAGCGGAGTTGATCGCGCGCCTAGAGATAGGGTGACGAGATTTTGCTTTGGATTAGGTGAAACCTAATATGGGAGTCCATAGATCGAGTTAATGCAATTCTAGGGGTTTTAATTAGAAAGATATTTCAATTAATCTACCTAGGGTTAGACGTTATTCGCTTGAGAGAGGGTTTAATATACATTTGGGAGTCTTACGGATCAAGTCAAGTGAATAAATCGTCTGTGCGGTTGAGTTAGATAACAAGTGAAGTCTAGGTGGATTCTTCCTAAGGGTATCGTCTTAATCAATGAGTTTTTCCAACGATATTTTCCCCAATTCATTCTTTTTGTCTTTGCGTCTTTAGCTTAGTAGTTAGTTAAATTTAGATTAAATAACAACTTCACTTATTTTAGGCTAGATAATAAAAGAAAATTAGTATTAGTACTTTTGGTTAGTTTATGGTTAGGTGCTAAAAGGAAAAATAAAAGTAAAAAATAAAAATGTAAAAATTAATGGGGTTAGTGCTCTGGTTCCCTCCCGAGAAGCGCTGCGTTATAGTCTTAAGCTAGACTTTACCTTTCATTCGTATGGTCATGGTGGTTTGAGGAGGTGAAAATCCTTTCTCATGCGATCAATTCAGTTATTGATATAAAATTTAAGTCGAGTAATGTTTTCCTCAAAAGTGCAGAAATTAGAATGTATTAGCTCGACCGTTCCATCTGGGAAGATTTTGAGTACCTGATCTCCTATCTTAAGCTGGGTTGTCCCATTATTAAGTTCGTCATGGAGTTGCCTCATTTTTCCTTCGTGTGTTTTTAGTCTCTCCTTGAAGTGTGTCTTCCATTCGTCTAGTTCATCGATCCAAAGCCTTCGTTCCTCATGAATTTCTTCTTTATCGACACGAGGTCTAGGATCTGGCATCTACGAAAGAGCTTCTAGAAACGGTAAGTTAATTGTTCGTTGTTTTGTCGAGTTTTAATATTTATAAAAGAATGATCAAACCTGGAAACTAACTCTGACAACGATTAAAGGCAAGTGCACCTATCGAACAGTAGTATAGTTTAGGCAAGACCGGATTATCGAACCCGAAGGAACTAAAAGTACTAATACTCACTGTCTTTTTATTATTTAGCCTTAATATAAAGTGATGGTTGTTTAAACTAAAACTAATCTACTTACTAAGCTAAGACGCAAAGACAAAAAGAATGAATTCGGGAAATAACTTTTGGGAAAACTCAGTTGACTCAAGCGATACCCTCAGGAAGAATCCACCTGGACTTCACTTGTTATCTAACCTTGAACCATATGATTTATTTACTTAGTTTGATCCGTGAGACTCCTAACGTTATATTAAACCCTCTCGAGCGAATAACGTCTAACCCTAGGTTAACTAGTGGAAATCTCTTTCTCTTATAGTAACCCCATAGAATAGCGATGAAATCGATCTGCATGGACTCCCATATTAGGTTTCACCCTAATCGGCAAAAATCTAAATCACCCTATCTCTAGGCATGCGGTCAACTCCGCTTAATTATGTTGGATCTACTCTTAGGCAGGGTCTATTCCTCCTCCACCTAAGCACATTAGATTTGGATTAAGTTCACACAATTAAGAACAAACTAAGTTATTATCATATAATTCAAAAATCAAATAACAAGATTCATCATAGGTTTCATCCCCTTCGGGTATCCGAAGGTTTAGTTCATAATAAAAAAGGAAACATCTCAAGAGAAAACATAAAACAAAACATAAGAAATCCCTAAAACTCCCTGAAGGAATTGAAGGAGAGATCCGCCATCTTGAGTAGAATTTCGGCTTCTTGAGATGGATCAACTGGCTATCTTCGAGTGATTCCCACAAATCTGACCCTTTCGGCTTGGCTTCTTGGCCTAGCTCACCGCCCCCTTTCAGTTGGTACCTAGGGTGTTTATATAGGCTCTTGGAATGTGTTTCTTCGTCCCCAAGAATCAAAATCTGACTGAAACTCTTCTTTGCCACGACAGGGGCACGGCCTTGGTACACGCCCGTGTGGATCATCTTCAAACCATGTTCGGATTTCTTTAGTGAGGCACGGTAGTGTGAATCGGGTCGGTAGTGTTCTAGAAGAAGAAAGGTGGCACGCCGTAGTGTGGGTGGAAGTCCAGTCAGTCTTGATTTCGTGGTTTGGCCCGATTTGGTCCATTTTGAGCCTGTTTCTCGTTCTTTTTCGTCATCGGTGCTTTCACGAGTATAAGTCATGAAAACAAAGGATTAAGAGCACCTTTTACATAAATTGGGGCTTAAATCATCCAAAAGCATACTAAATGTGGGCTTAGAATATGTTACTTTTACGGTTTATCAAATACCCCCACACTTAAGCTTTTGCTTGTCCTCAAGCAAAATTCTCAACTTACAATTAAAACGAACTTTCCATGTTTCATAATTCCTATCAACAATGTTTTATCATAATTTATAGATAATTTATACATGGATAATTCAACTCAAAGAGTCCTAAAGATTCAAACAATTCTAAGTTATAGATTTGTAGCACGAAAATATAGGTATCTCCCTTCATCTAAATAATTACCTCTGAGTCAAAATCGACAAGGATTGACATTTTCACTAAGGATTCACTCAAATCACTCAAAGTGTTTAAGGTTCAGAGTTAAGCACTCAAATGTCAAACATGAAGAGCTAATCCCATAGGCTTGCATGAAAATCAAATCTCCATCACTGTAATATGAGATGATACACAAATCAAAAGGTCTTTAATTAGGGTTGTAACAGGGCTTAGGTTAAAGGGTGTGGATATAGGCTGAATTAGAGGTTAAAATCGAGATTGACTGACAAATTACCTAACAATAAACTGAATAATAAGTAGTTACATCAAATGAAAAACAAATAATAATACGAGCTTCTTTCTAAAGATGTGGATTTCACTATTTTAAGCTCATCAGACATAAACTGAACTAATACTAAATTACATCAACTGAAAATTCATAATACTAATAATTCGAGCTTTTTCTTCAATAATTGGAATTTAAAATATATAAGCTCTTTAAATCACATAACTAATAATGAATATACTTTGTTTTTTTTTTAAGAACAAACTAAATACATAGTGAAAATCATAATTAGGCAACTAATCAAATCAACTCTCGATATGAGGGTAGTTAAAAGGAATGGTGATAAAAACAAAGGGTTTTGGGGTAATATTAGTGGTTATGTCAATAAAAAGGGTTGTTAGGTTAAAACGGGGTTCACTAGGGGTTAATTTGTGAAGGTAGGCTTTTTATGGAATTAGTGGGTTAAAACCTAGGTGCCTTTATCATCTCTGTATATCAAATCAAAAATCTGGTCTCGACATGTATAATCGATGCAAGTTCTAGAATAACAGATCAGTGTTGCCACACTCATAATCAATAAAGTGAGCAAGAAAAAGAATTTATGCTCTATAAGGCTCAAAAACTCACAAAAATTATGGGTAATTTGATGTCAACCTTGTAAATTTCAAACTTCAAAGTAATATTCAGATTTAGTTTAACAACCTAACAAATTTTTAATTTCTTGAAAAATTAGACCTATCATGCTTGACTCCCTATATCTTCAAATTTAATTATCAATGCACAATTAACTATAACTTAATCTAAAACATGTCAATAAAAATCATAAATCACCCAGAAATTTCATCCGAATTAGTAATATGAGAAAATTACTTTTAAGACAGGGCATAATTCCGGCTTTGAGTTAGGTATCTTTTTAGGTTGTTCACCCCCCACACTTAAGATGTACATTACCCTCAATGTACAAAGATATATAATAACCTTGTAATAAAATCATCAGATATGGGGATAAGTGAAAACTTCCTGAATTTTCAGATGATTCCTTGAGAGGAGATTGTGTCTTTGGTGGTGGTGATGGGCCGTCTGGATGATGAACCTGCGCTAGATGAAGAAGTTGGGAGGCTCGTGGAGAATTAGCCAGGACATCTAGAGTAATATTAAAACTATACTAATAATGTAATTAAAGACAAGAAAGATAAAGAGAATGAGACTAAGAAGAAAACTAAAATTAAAAGAAAAGATAAATTGACTGGGAGGTCCTTATTGTTGGGTGTGATTTCTAAGGCTGAGGTTATGGTGGTGGTGGTGGCGTGATTCCCAAGCAGCCTTTAAAACCTAAAACCAAGAAACTAATGCAAAATCAACTAAATAAAGCATAATATAATCAAAGGTAAGAAAATTGAGACAAAAATAAAAGGAAAATAGAAATTAAATGGTCTCAAAGACCCTTGGCTTGTTGGTTGTATGAAGCTGCCGGCATGAACTCATTTAGATCATTCTCCTTGGGGGAGCTTGGCCTTTTACGTTTCCTGGACATTGTAGGCTTTGAGGATATTGAGAGCTTAGGAGCCTGAGATAGGAGGTGTTTGAGAGAGTGGAAAGAAGAGAGGAGAAAAGGAAGAAAGTGGATGGAAAAGAAGGTGGGAAGAAGGAGAACTATTTAAACAAATTTTTGGTGTCTGTCGCCCTCCCACGCCCGTGTGCATAGGGTGTGTCGATTTACACGGCCACATCGCACGGCCGTGTCACAGGGTGTGTTGATTCTCTACGTTTATTTTCAAGTCGACCACGGTTGGAAGACACGGGCGTGTTCTGCCTGTTGTGGCAAGTCAGTAGCTTTGCACGGTCGTGGGGCACGGTCGTGCCACTTTTTTGGTGGCCGTGTGGTAGTAGTTGGGTCCGTGATTCTGAAAAATCTGTTACACATGCCTCGTACCTTTACTGCTATGCCAGTACCAAGATTCCTAGTACTCACGCGGTCACAAACACGGCCGTGTGTGAGGCCGTGTGGGCTTAAATTCTGCACTAAGTTAGTTCAAATTCTAGAAAAAGAAAAAGTAAGTTTGATAATAAAGAATAACAATAAAAGTTAAAAATAGTGTTAGTGCTCGGGTTGCCTCCCGAGAAGCGCTCGTTTAAAGTCTTAAGCTAGACTTTCCTTATGTTCGCAAAATCAGGGTGGTTTAAAGGTTTGAACATCTTCCCTCATGTTGATCGATTTTACTTCCATGATATGGTTCAAGTCGAGTAGCATTTATTTGAAAAGTGCCAAAATTAGGATTGCTTACCTCGACCGTTCCGTGTGGGAAAACACTTTTTACCCTAAAGAGAATTTCTTTGTTCGTGTCAGGGTCTGGAGGGAATAGTCGTGGGTCTGCTAATAATACCTGATCTCCGATTTTGAACTTTTCTGTCTCGTGGAGTGGTTTTGATTCTTCTTCGTGTATCCCTAGTTTTCCTTTGAAGTGCAGCTTCCACTCGTTTAGGTCATCGGGTTGAATCCTTTGTCCCTCTTGAGTTATTTCTTTGTTGGCACAGGATTTAGGATCAGGTTCAGTCGTGTCCTTCTTAGGTGTTTCCTGAAAAGAAAGGTTAACGGAATCGTTATCAGTAGAATTAACTTTCTTACCTTGGTCAATTGATGCTCGGGCTGAGTCGAGAGCTTGGAGAGTGACTATCTCGTCACCTACACAAAGTATGAGTTCACATACGTCGACATCAATTTTAGTTCTGGCAGTTGCTAAGAAGGGTCTTCCTAAAATTAAGGGGGTCGTATTGTCCTCATCTATGTCTAAGACAACGAAATCTACTGGGAAAACGAATTTGTCTATTTTTACAAGAACATCTTCGATAATACCCTAGAATTCTAAACTGCTTTATCACCTAATTGAATGCTCATCCTAGTTTGTTTGGGTTTCCTAGACGTAGTTGTTTAAACAATTTATAAGGCATGACATTAATGCTTGCCCCTAAATCATTCCTAACGCATTATCTATAAATAAACTCACGATTATGCATGGAATTGTAAAACTCCCCGGATCTTTTAATTTCCGTGGTAGTCTATTTTGTAGAATTGCTTGAGCACTTTGCGTTGAGTTCCATGTGATTCCCGGTCTATCCTTTGTTTTTTCAAGCTTCCCTTAAAAATTTTTGAGTCGGGCATCTGCGAAAGAGCTTCAAGTAGCGGTAAGTTAATGTGTAATTTCTTTAAAATTTTGAGAAACTTACCGAACTGTTCTTCCGTATCGTCCCTTTCTAATGCTTCGGGATAAGGTATACGAGGCTAGTACTTTTAATTACCGGTTTGGTTTTTCTTGAATTTCCTCGGCTTTACCTTCTTCTTCCTCTTTTTCTTGTGTTGAGATGGGTTCATCCGCCATTGTATCTTCCCCGAGTCAAGTATAGCTTGAATTTGCTCCTTTGGATTAATCTCCATGTTGCTTGGTAGACGCCCTTGTGGTCGCTCGGATAGCATCTTTGATATTTGACCGACTGATTGCGTAATTTCCCCGATCGCCTTGGTAAGCCCTCGACTTGGTTCTCGATCGTTTTGATCGATGTTTGTTGGGTTTCGAGTGTTGCTTCGCCTTTTTGGAGACGGGCCTCTATGGATGCTATGAATTTGTTTAACGTCTCTTCAAGATTTGGCTTCTTCTCTTGCGGATAGGGCTGATTTTGAAAATTTTGAGGAGGTTGTTTCCTTTGGTTTCCCTGATTTCATTGTCCTCTCCATGAAAAATTTGGGTGGTTCTCCAACCTGGATTATAAGTATTACTATATGGGTTATTATTAGATCAGAAATTGTGACCTATATAGTTCATTTGTTCACTCTCTGGTTGGTATCGTGGGTACTCAGAATTCGCCACGGTTCCACTTGTGTCGCACTGCATCATTAGATGTACTTGCGAGGAACACAAACTATCAATCTTTTTATTCATCATCTCTACCTGATTTGATAGCATGGTTACTACATCGAGGTTGTAAACTCCAGCAGATTTTGTTGGCCTTGTCCTTGTAAATTGCCACTGATAGTTGTTTAGCGATATCTCTTCTATAAATTCGTAGGCTGCCTCAGGAGTTTTGTTGTTCAAAGTTCCACCGGCGGCTGAATCAATTAATTGCCTCGTTGAAGGATTCACACCGTTATAAAAAGTTTGGACTTGGAGCCACAAAGGTAAACCGTGGTGTGGGCATCTCCTCAAGAGATCTTTGTATCTCTCCCATGCGTCGTATAATGTTTCTAAATCCATCTGCACAAAAGAAGAGATATCATTCCGTAATTTGGCCGTTTTGGCCGGTGGGAAATATTTTAATAGAAATTTTTCGGTCATTTGATCCCATGTAGTGATTGACCCTCGTGGTAACGAGTTTAACCACTGTTTGGCTTTATTTCTTAGTGAAAAGGGAAATAGCCAAAGACGTATGGCATCGTCAGAAACGCCATTTATTTTGAAGGTATCACGTAACTCTAAAAAGTTAGCTATATGATTGTTTGGATCTTCGATCCGCAAACCATCAAATTGAACAAATTGTTGAATCATTTGAATAGTGTTAGGCTTTAATTCAAAATTATTAGCGACTATAGCGAAGCCTAACAATACTCGATTCTGCTCTCGTTAAATGAGGTTTAGCATAATCATACATAGTACGAGGAGCATTTTGATCCGCCACATCGTCTAGTAGTGGTGGATTATTCTCGTCCATCCCTTCAGTAGGATTGGATCTGTCTTCTCGCTCTTCTTCTGTGTAGTTTAGGGCTCGCCTAATTTCTCTTCGATTTCTTCGAGCAGTAGCTTCAATGTCACTGTCGTATACTAATGGTCCTGTTGGGTTCCATCTAGTCATAAACTAGAGGTACCTACTAAGAAAAGAAAGAAATAAAATTAGCAAAATTGAAAACTAAACTATAAACCAAAAATAAAGTGCGGAAAATAAAAAATAATGGCTAAAGTAATAAAAATAAAACTTTCTTAATATTTTAGTTCCCCGGCAACGGCGCCAAAAACTTGATTGTTGTTTTGTCGAGTTTTAATATTTATAAAAGAATGATCGAACCTGGAAACTAACTCTGACAACGATTAAATGCAAGTGCACCTATCGAACAGTAGTATAGTTTAGGCAAGACCGGATTATCGAACTCAAAGGAACTAAAAGTACTAATACTCACCGTCTTTTTATTATTTAGCCTTAATATAAAGTGATGGTTGTTTAAACTAAAACTAATCTACTTACTAAGCTAAGACGCAAAGAAAAAAAGAATGAATTCGGGAAATAGCTTTTGGGAAAACTCAGTTGACTCAAGCGATACCCTTAGGAAGAATCCACCTAGACTTCACTTGTTATCTAACCTTGAACCATATGATTTATTTACTTAGTTTGATCTGTGAGACTCCCTAACGTATATTAAACCCTCTCTTGAAGTGAATAACGTCTAACCCTAGGTTAACTAGTGGAAATCTCTTTCTCTTATAGTAACCCCCTAGAATAGCAGTAAATCGATCTGTGGACTCCCATATTAGGTTTCACCCTAATCCGGCAAAATCTCGTCACCCTATCTCTAGGCATGCGATCAACTCCGCTTAATTATGTTGGATCTACTCTTAGCGTGGTCTATTCCTCCTCCACCTAAGCACATTAGATTTGGATTAAGTTCACACAATTCGTAACAAACTAAGTTATTATCATATAATTCAAAAAATCAAATAACAAGATTCATCATAGGTTTCATCCCCTTCGGGTATCCGAAGGTTTAGTTCATAAAAATAAAAGAAACTTAAGAGAAAAGATAAAACAAAACATAAGAAATCCCTAAAACTCCCTGAAGGAATTGAAGGAGAGATCCGCCGCCTTGAGTAGAATTATGGCTTCTTGAGATGGATCAATCTGGCTATCTTCGAGTGATTCCCACAAATCGACCTTTTCGGCTGGCTTCTTGGCCTAGCTCACGCCCCTTTCGGCTTGGTACCTAGGGTGTTTATATAGGCTCTTGGAATGTGTTTCTTCGTCCCTAAGTATCAAAATCTTGATGAAACTCTTCTTTGCCACGATAGGGGCACGGCCTTGGCACACGTCCGTGTGGATCGTCTTCAAACCGTGTTCAGATTTCTTTAGTGAGGCACGGCCGTGTGAATCGGGGTCAGGCCGTGTTCTAGAAGGAAAGGTGGCACGGCCGTGTGGCTGGAAGTCCAGGTCGTGCTGATTTCGGGGTTTGGCCTGATTTGGTCCATTTTAAGTTTGTTTCTCGTTCTTTTCATCATCGGGTGCTTTCCTGAGTATAAGTCATGAAAAGAAAGGATTAAGAGCACCTTTTTACATAAATTGGGGCTTAAATCATCCAAAAGCATACTAAATGTGGGCTTAGAATATGTTACTTTTAAGATTTATCATTAATATGAAATTTCTTTGAAAGTTTAAGAGACTTACCGAGTTGTTCCTCTGTGTGGTCTTTCTTTGTCGCATCGGGGTGTGTCACACTGGGTTGGTACTCTGTAATTACCAGGTTTGGTAAATCATGGCTTACCTCAACCTTACCTTCACTTACCACAAGCTCTTGCCTTGGGTTAGATTCCACTAACCTTTCACTGTCATGAGTTGTTATGGCTTGAATTTGCTCTTTTGGGTTAATCTCCGTGTTGCTTGGTCGACGCCCTTGCAGTCGTTCGGAAATTAACTTTGCAAGTTGTCCAACTGTCTTAGTAAGTTCCCCAACTTGGTTTTCGATCCCTTTGATCGATGCTTGTTGATTGTTAAGCATTGTTTCAGTTTTTTGGAGACGGGTATCTGTGGCTTCCATGAATTTTGTCAACATCTCCTCAAGGTTCGACTCCTCTTCCTGTTGGTGAGGTGGTTGTTGAAAATTTGGAGGAAGTTCCGGTCTTTGGCTACTTTGATCATCCCACGAGAAATTGGGATGGTACCTCCAACCTGCATTATAAGTGTTACTATAAAAATTATTTTGAGGTCTAGAATAGTTGCCCATATAGTTATTTTGCTCGCTCTCCATGCTCTGTCCGTAGAGTGGGTACTTAGGATTCGCCATGCCTCCGCTTGTTTCGTACTGCATAACTGGATGTACCTGCGAAGAGCACAAATCATCAAACTTTTTATTTAACATCTCTAACTGGTTTGATAGCCTGGTTACTGCGTCGAGGTTGAAGACACTAGCGGCTTCTATTGGCGTTGTCCTCATAACTTGCCACTGATAGTTATTCAGTGCCATCTCCTCTCAAAACTAAAATTACCTGTCAAAATAAAATAAAAGAAAAATTAGCAAAATAAAAATACAATTTAATTGCAAAAATAAAATATGGCTAGAGTAATAAAAATAAAACTTTCTTAATATTTTAGTTCCCCGGCAACGGCGCCAAAAACTTGATCGTTGATTTCAGAGTTTTAAATTTATAATGATCGAACCTGGAACAAAATATAACAATGATTGAGGCAAGTGCACCTATCGAACAGTAGTATAGCTTAGGCAAGACCGGATTGTCGAACCCAAAGGAACCAAAAATACTAATACTAACTTTCTTTTTATTATCTAGCCTAAAATAAGTGAAGTTGTTATTTAATCTAAATTTAACTAACTACTAAGCTAAAGACGCAAAGACAAAAAGAATGAATTGGGGAAATATCGTTGGAAAAACTCGGTTGATTAAGACGATACCCTTAGGAAGAATCCACCTAGACTTCACTTGTTATCTAACTCAAACTGCACGATTTATTCACTTGACTTGATCCGTAAGACTCCCTAATGTATATTAAACCCTCTCTCGAATCGAATAACGTCTAACCCTAGGTTGATTAATTGAAATCTCTTTCTAATTAAAACCCCTAGAATTGCATTAACTCGATATATGGACTCCCATATTAGGTTTCACCACGATCCAAAGAAAATCTCGCCACCCTATCTCTAGGCACGCGATCAACTCAGTTAATTATGCTAGATCTACTATTAAGCAGGGACTTTTGCTCCTCCACCTAGGCACATCAAACTTGAATCAATATCCCGGAAATATCAACAAAAGAATTAAGAAAACATAATTAAGAACAAATCAAGTATTTATCATATAGTTCAAAGAATGATAACAAGATTCATCTAAGTTTCATCCCCTTCGTATCTGAAGGGTTTAGTTCATAATAATAAAAGAAAACATCTCAGAAGGAAAGATAAAACAAAACATAAGAAATCCCTAAAACCCCCTAAAGGAATTGAAGGAGAGATCCGCCGTCTTGAGTAGAATTCCGGCTTCTTGAGATTGATCAACTGGCTATCTTCGAGGGTTTCCCACAAATCTGACCTTTTCGGCTCGGCTCCTTGGCCTAGCTCACCGCCCTCTTCTAGGTTATACTTAGGGTGTTGATATAGGCTTTTGAAATAGGTTTCTTTGCCCCTAAGTATCCTTTTCCGAGTGAAATTTCTCTTCTCCACGACAGGGACACGGCCATGGCACACGCCCGTGTGAATCGTCTTTAGGCCGTGTTCAGACTTTTAATGAGGTGACACACCCGTGTAAATCGTGATCAGGCCGTGTTCTAGTCTATCAAGGAGACATGGCCGTGTTAGCTCAAGTCCAGGCCGTGTGGATTTTCACTTTGGCCCAATTTGGTCCATTTTGAGCCCGTTTCTCGTTCTTTCCATCCTCCGGTGCTTTCCTGAGTATAAAACATGAAAAGAAATAATTAAGAGAACCTTTTTACATAAATCAAGGGATAAATCATCCAAAAGTATTGATAAACCGTAAAAGTAACATATTTTAAGCCCACATTTAATATGCTTTTGGATGATTTAAGCCCCAATTTATGTAAAAAGGTGCTCTTAATCCTTTCTTTTCATGTCTTATACTCGTGAAAGCACCCGATGATGAAAAGAACGAGAAATGGGCTTAAAACGGACCAAATTGGGCCAAGCCACGAAATCGAAGACGGCACGGACTTCAAGCCACACGGCCGCGTGCCACCATTCCTACTAGAACACGGCCTTACGACTTTTTACACTGCCGTGCCTCATTCAACGAGATTGAACGCGCACGAAGATGATTCACACGCGCGTGTGCTATGGCCGTGTCCTCGCGCCATGAAAGAGGAATTTTACTCGGATTTGGATGCTTGGAGGCAAAGAAACACATTCCGAAGTCTACTTAAACTCCCAAATAGGAATTGCACTCAAATTAGGATACTTGAAGGCCAAGTAAAGCATCTCAAAGCCTATATAAACACCTCAGGTAGCAACTTAGAGGGGGAGTTCGGCAGAAGCCTTCTGCCAGGGCTTTTGTCTGGGGCGGAAAGCTAGGCTAAAAAGCCAAGCCGAAAAGGTCAGATTTGTGGGAATCACTTGAAGATAGCCAGTTGATCCATCTCAAGAGGGGGTTTTAGGGATTTCTTATGTTTTGTTTTATCTTTTCTCTTGAGATGTTGTCTTTTATTATTATGAACTAAATCTTCGGGTACCCAAAGGGGATGAAACCTATGATGAATCGTGTTATTTGATTTTTGAATTATATGATAATAACTTAGTTTGTTCTTAATTGTGTGAACTTAATCCAAATCTAATGTGCTTAGGTGGAGGAGGAATAGACCCTGCCTAAGAGTAGATCCAACATAATTAAGCGGAGTTGATCGCACGCTTAGAGTTAGGGTGACGAGATTTTGCCGGATTAGGGTGAAACCTAATTTGGGAGTCCACAGACCGATTTACTGCTATTCTAGGGGGTTATTATAAGCGAACGAGAGTTCCACTAATTAACCTAGGGTTAGACGTTATTCGCCTCGAGAGAGGGTTTAATATACGTTAGGGAGTCTCACGGATCAAACTAAGTAAATAAAGCATATGGTTCAAGGTTAAATAACAAGTGAAGTCTAGGTGGATTTTTCCTAAGGGTATCACTTGAGTCAACTGAGTTTTTCCAAAAGTTATTTCCCAAATTCATTCTTTTTGTCTTTGCATCTTAGCTTAGTAAGTAGATTAGTTTTAGTTTAAACAACCATCACTTTATATTAAGGCTAAATAATAAAAAGACAGTGAGTATTAGTACTTTTAGTTCCTTTGGGTTCGATAATCCGGTCTTGCCTAAACTATACTACTGCTTGATAGGTGCACTTGCCTTTAATCGTTGTCAGAGTTGGTTTCCAGGTTCGATCATTCTTTTATAAATTTTAAAACTCTGATTTACAACGATCAAGTTTTTGGCGCCGTTGCCGGGGAACTAAAATATTAAGAAAGCTCTATTTTTATTACTTTAGCAATTCTTTTTATTTTTCGCAATTTACTTTTATTTTTAGTTTAAATTTTTACTTTGCTAATTTTTCTTTTATTTGTTTTTGTCAGATAATTTTAGTTTATAGAGAAGATGGCACTAAATAACTATCAGTGGCAAGTTACGAGGACAAAGCCAACAAAAGCAGCCGATATCTACGACCTCGACCTAGTAACCAGGCTATCAAACCAGTTAGAGGATGTTACATAAAAATTTAATGGTTTATACGGTTCCTCATGGTACATCCAGCTTATGCAAAGGTGAAACAAGCGGAGCGTGGCGAATCTCGAGTACCCATCCTACGGACATGGCATGGAAAGCGAACAAGTCCACTATATGAGTAACTATTCTAAACCTCAAAATAATTTTTATAGTGACACTTATAATGCAAAGTTGGAGGTACCATCCTAATTTCTCGTGGGATGATCAAAGTAGCCAAAGACAGAACTTCCTTTAAATTTTCAACAACCACCTTACCAACAGAAGAGGAGTCGAACCTTGAAGAGATGCTGACAAAATTCATGGCAGCTACCGATAACCGTCTTTAAGACACTGAAACCACCCTTGAGACCCATCAAGCATCGATCAAAGGGATCGAGAGCCAAGTTAGGAAAGTCACTGAGTCAGTTGGGGAACTTACTAAGTCGGGCTTACAACTTGCTGTCGATCTCGAACTACCACAAGGAAGCTTGCCACGCAATACTGAAACTAACCCGAGTGAGCAAAATCAAGCCATTTATGATAGTGAAGGGTTAGATGAACCAAACCCAAGGGAAGAACATGTGATAAGCGAAGGTAAGGTTGAAGTGTGCCATGATATATCAAAACCGACAATTACAGAGTACCAACCTCATGTGCCATATCCCAATGCAATAAAGAAAGACCACATAGAGGAAGAAGTCGGTGAACTCACACTTCGTGTAGACGATGAAGCAATCACTCTTCAAGCTCTTGACTCAGCTAGGACATCGAGTAATAAAGGTACGAACGTTAATTCTATTGATAACCATTTGGTTCAACCTTCTTTACAGGAAGCATCACGAAATCACCTAGCTGAGCTAGATCTTAGACCTCGTACCCATAAAGAAATAATTCATGAAGGACTAAGGCTTGTGTCGAGGAACTAGACAAGTGGAAAACACACTTTAAAGAGAAACTAGGAATACACGAAGTGAAACCAAAGGAAACCCCAGACGAGCTGATAGGAGCAACAAATCACTTCAAAATAGGGGATCAAGTATTGTTGAATAAGGAAGACCCTCAAATTGCCAATTCAGACCTCAAGACAACCGAAGAAATCACTTTTGAGGTACTTAATGTCTTCCTATACGGGACAGTCGAGGTAAGCAATCCTAAATTCAGCACTTTTGAGGTAAACACTACTCGACTTAAACTTTCTATCAAAAATCGAGTTGATCGCATGAGAAAGGATTTTCACCTCCTCAAACCACCATGACCATACGAATGAGAGGTAAAGTCTAGCTTAAGACTATAAACGAGCGCTTTTCGGGAGGCAACCCGAGCACTAACCCTATTAATTTTTACATTTTTTTTATTTTATTTTACTTTTATTTTTTTCATTTTAGCACCTAACCATAAACTAACAAAAGTACAGATTTCCATGCTCACACGGCCTTGCACACGGCCGTAGCCGTAGCCGTGTGGAAGCCAGAAGGACGAACCACGGACGTGCTAGTAACCGTGCATGACAAAGAATGATTTATTTTCCCAACACGGACTGCGATAAAAAGCCACGCCCGTGCCGATATCCCGTGTGAGGTTACTAACTTATTGAGCACGAGCGAGACACGGCTGTGCCTTACAACCGTGCGAGGTTACCGACTTGACGAGCACGGGTTAAACACGCCCGTTCTAAAGGACCGTGTGAAGAATACACGGGCGTGCTACGAGACCCACGGCCATGGTAAAACACCTAAACGCGCCCAAAATTCAAAATCACGAAAAACACGGGCTGATTAAACTCGAACAAGGGCATGGACCGTATCACTATTTAAATATTTACTTTTATTTCTATTTTTATTTTTATTTTTATTTTTATTTTCATTTTTATTTTTATTTTTATTCTTTTTATTTTCTTTATTATTTTCTTTTTATTATTTATGTCATTTAGATTTAGCTTAGGACACAATAAAATTTGACCACCGCTTTCGAAATTCAATTGGTTCGAGGCGCCCCCACGTTCACCTCCAATCCTATCTCGATTTCTTTAACTTCATCCAAAATTCAGGAAAGTTCACATCTCTCCCTATCTTTTGATTTCCTCAATATATTATCATAATTATCTATCTTTGTACATTGAGGGCAATGTACATCTTAAGTGGGGGGGGGGTTAACTATAGTATTATTTGAAAATCCCTGAATTATGCCTTGTCTTAAAGTAAGTTTCTCATATTATGATTAGAATGAAATTTCTGATGATTTATGATTTTTATTGATATGTTTTAGATTAAGTCACTGATAATTGTGCATTGATAATTAAATTCTAAGATACTAGAGAATCAGGCATGATAAGTCTATTTTTCAGAAAATTAAATTTTTTTTAGGTTGTCTACCTGAATTTAAATATTACTTTGAAGTTTGAAATTTTACAAGGTTGACATCAAAATACCCATAATTTTTGTGAGATTTTGAGCCTTATAGAGCATATATCCTTTTTCTTGCTCACTTTATTGATTATGAGTGTGTCAACATTGATTTGTTATTCTAAAAATTGCATCGATTATACATGTCGAGACCACACCTTTGATTTGATATAAAGAGATGGTGAAGGCACCTAGGATTTAACCCACTTACTCCACTAAAAAAAAACAAAAAACCTACCTTCACAATTAACCTCTAGTGAACCCCATTTAATCCTAACAACCCTTTTTATTGACTCACCCACTAATATTAACCTAAAAACCCTTTGTATTTGTTATCACCATTCCTTTTGACTACCCTTATATCGAGATTTGATTTGATCAAGTTACCTAGTTATCTTATTTCGATTATGAATTTATCTCATTATTATGTTCTTAAAAACGCACTAAGTATAGTCATTATTAGTTTTATTAGTCCTACAAATTAAGTGAGCTTACATATTAAATTTCCACATCTTGAAGAAAAAGCTCGTATTATTAATATTACAAGTTTTTAGTTGATGTAATTATTAGCTCATTTTTTTTAGTTAGGTAATTTATCAATTCAATCTCGATTTTAACCCTCTAATTCAGCCTATATCCACACCCTTTAACCTAAGCCCCGTTACAACCCTAATTAAAGACTTTTTGATTTGTGTATCATCTCATATTACAGTGGTGGAGATTTGATTTTCAGCAAGCCTATGGGATTAACTCTTCATGTTCGACCTTTGAGTGCCTAATTTTTAACCTTAAACACTTTGAGTGATTTGAGTGAATTTTTAGTGAGGATGTCAATCCTTGTAGGTTTTGGATCAGAGGTAATTATTTAGATGAGAGGAAACACCTACGTTTTGTGCTACAAATGTATGACTTAGATTGTTTGAATCTTTATGACTCTTTGAGTTGAATCATCCATGTATGAATTATCCTTGAATTATGATGAAACATCATCAATGACTATTATGAATTGAGGGAAGTTTGTTTTAATTATAAGTTGAGAATTTTGCTTGAGGACAAGCAAAAGCTTAAGTGTGGGGGTATTTGATAAACCGTAAAAGTAACATATTTTAAGCCTACATTTAATATGCTTTTGGATGATTTAAGCCCCAATTTATGTAAAAAGGTGCTCTTAATCCTTTCTTTTCATGTCTTATGCTCAAGAAAGCACCCGATGACGAAAAAAATGAGAAACGGGCTTAAAACAGACCAAATTGGGCCAAGCCACGAAATCAGCACGACTTGGACTTCAAGCCACATGACCGTGCCACCATTCCTACTAGAACACAGCCTTACCACGACTTACACGGCCGTGCCTCATTCAACAGTATCAAACGCGGCCTGAAGACGATTCACACAGGCATGTGCCATGGCCATGTCCCTGCCGCGGGAAAGAGGAATTTTACTCGGATTTGGATGCTTGGAGGCAAAGAAACACATTCCTAAGTCTACTTAAACTCCCAAATAGGAATTGCACTCAAATTAGGATACATGAAGGCCAATTAAAGCATCTCAAAGCCTATATAAACACCCCAGGTAGCAACTTAGAGGGGGAGTTCGGCAGAAGCCTTCTGCCAGGGCTTTTGTCTGGGGCGAAAAGCTAGGCTAAAAAGCCAAGCCGAAAAGGTTAGATTTGTGGGAATCACTCGAAGATAGCCAGTTGATCCATCTCAAGAAGCCGGAATTCTATTCAAGACAGAGGATCTCCTCTTCAATTCCTTCAGGGGGTTTTAGGGATTTCTTATGTTTTGTTTTATCTTTTCTCTTGAGATATTGTCTTTTATTATTATGAACTAAATCTTCGGGTACCCGAAGGGGATGAAACCTATGATGAATCGTGTTATTTGATTTTTGAATTATATGATAATAACTTAGTTTGTTCCTAATTGTGTGAACTTAATCCAAATCTAATGTGCTTAGGTGGAGGAGGAACAAACCCTGCCTAAGAGTAGATCCAACATAATTAAGCAGAGTTGATCGCACGCCTAGAGATAGGGTGATGAGATTTTGCCAGATTAGGGTGAAACCTAATATGGGAGTCCACAGATCGATTTACTCTCGTTTCTAGGGGTTATTATAAGCGAACGAGAGTTCCACTAATTAACCTAGGGTTAGACGTTATTCGCCTCGAGAGAGGGTTTAATATACGTTAGGGAGCCTCACGGATCAAACTAAGTAAATAAATCATATGGTTCAAGGTTAAATAACAAGTGAAGTCTAGGTGGAGTTTTCCTAAGGGTATCGCTTGAGTCAACTGAGGTGTTCCAAAAGTTATTTCCCAAATTCATTCTTTTTGTCTTTGCGTCTTAGCTTAGTAAGTAGATTAGTTTTAGTTTAAACAACCATCACTTTATATTAAGGCTAAATAATAAAAAAGACGGTGAGTATTAGTACTTTTAGTTCCTTTGGGTTCGATAATCCGGTCTTGCCTAAACTATACTACTGTTCGATAGGTGCACTTGCCTTTAATCGTTGTCAGAGTTGGTTTCCAGGTTCGATCATTCTTTTATAAATTTTAAAACTCTGATTTACAGCGATCAAGTATGCTAAATATGGGATTAAAATATGTGACTTTTACGGCTTATGAACAACGCATAGTGACTGTACCTCATGTTTCAAAATAAATGCAGTCTAGCTGCTAGATCAGAGTGCAATAAATAGCCCGAGACAGATATAGGTTTGTGGCTTAGCCATTAAGTTTGAAAGATTATTAAACTACCCGCAATTCTTTCTTTTCACAATTCTAACCTAATGCAGATGCAGACTTAACAGATATCACACATGTGTATACAGTAATATAAATTCAGAGCATGCTCATATAATGCTATCACACTTACCTATCAGATTTCACATCAAATATTTATATAAAACAACAGATTATTAAATAACGGATCACCAGATAATGGTTTCCTTGTTTAATTATGATTATACAGACCTTATGGTAGGCCTACATTCAAGTCTAATGACGAATACGACCCTAGAGAAAAATCATGATTTTTGGCCCACACGCCCATGTGGATTAACACGGCCTAGGTAGCTGGCCTGTGTGGTCCACATGGCCTTACACACGCCTATCTGGACTATTTCAGTGTCACACATGGCCTGGCACACAGTCGTGTGGCTCAAAACAATAAGTTACATGGTCTAGCACACGGCCCCAGATATGCCTCTGTGACTCAAGACCCCAAATATATCTCACACAATCTAGACACACACCTATGTCCTTGGTCTGTGTGTCTCTAATTCCAAAATAGTGAGGTACATGACCTGGACACACGTCCATATGACTTTGAATCCAAAACAGTGAGTTACATGGCCTGCCACACGGGCTCACACACGGTCATGTCACTCACACGGCCTAACACACGGTTGTGTTACGTAGACAACCATGTTTCTTAGCCTCTTTCATTTACAATTTTTTGAGTTTTCATTACACACTTGATACAATTTTGACGTAGAAGCAACAATGTTGATTCTGGAATCTAAAAACAACTTTTGATTGCCTAATTAAATGATTTATTAATAAATCGTAATAGTAACATATTTTAATCCAACATTTAGCATGCTTTTGGATGATTTATCCCTTGAATTATGGAATTTGGTGCTCTTAATCCTTTAATTTCATGTTTTATACTCAGGAGAGCATAGGAGGATGAAAAGAATGAGAAACAGGCTTAAAACGGGCAAAATGGGCCAAAGTGAGAAATTGACACGGCCTGGGGTTTCACCACACGATCGTGCCTCTTTAGCAGGCTCGAACACGGCCTATAACTCGACTTACACGGGCGTGTGCCATGGGCGTGTCCCTGCCGTGACAAAAAAGATTTTTTTTTGGATTAGGGTACTTAGAGGCAAAGAAACACATTCCAAAAGCCTATATAAACACCCTAAAGGCCAACCTTTAGGGGGCTGATCGTTGTGTTTATGCGATGTCAAAGTCTTAAAATTTATAATGAGAATGATCGAACCTAGAAACTAACTATGACAACTATTTGAGGCAAGCGCACCTATCGAACAATAGTATAGTTAAGGCAAGGCCGAATTGTCGAACCCAAAGGAACTAAAAGTACTAATACTAACTTTCTTTTTATTATCTAGCCCAAAATAAAGGGAATTTGTTGTTAAATCTAAATTAACTAATTATTAAACTAAGACTCTAAGACAAAGAAGAATGAATTTGGGGAAATACTTGTGAGAAAAACCAATTGATTAAGACGATACCTAAGGAAGAATCTACCTAGACTTCACTTGTTATCTAACTCTGAACCAGACGATTTATTCACTTGACTTGATCAGCAGGATTCCCTAATGTATATTAGACCCTCTCTCGAGGCGAATAAAGTCTAACCCTAGGTTGATTAATTGAAATCTCTTTCTAATTAAAACCCCTAGAATTGCATTAACTCGATCTATAGACTCCCATATTAGGTTTCACCCTAATCCGGCAAAATCTCGTCACCCTATCTCTAGGCGTGCGATCAACTCCGCTTAACTATGCTAGATCTACTCTTAGTCAGGGACTTTTGCTCCTCCACCTAAGCACATCAAACTTGAATTAATATCCCGAAAATATCAACACAAGAATTAAGAACACATAATTAAGAACAAATCAAGTATTTATCATATAGTTCAGCAAACGATAACAAGATTCATCTTAGGTTTCATCCCCCTCAGGTATCTGAGGGTTTAGTTCATAATAATAAAAGAAAACATCTCAAAAGAAAAGATAACACAAAAAATAAGAAATCCCTAAAACCCCCTGAAGAAATTGAAGAAGAGATCCTCCGTCTTGAGTATGACTCCGGCTCCTTGAGATGAATCAACTGGCTATCTTCGAGTAAATCCCCACAAATCTGCCTCATTCGGCCTAGCTGGATGCCCCCTGACTAAAGTCCTGGGTCTCCCCCTTAAGTTGCCCCCTAGGGTGTTTATACAAGCTTTGAGATGCCTTACTTGGCCTCCAAGTATCCTAATCTGAGTGAAATTCCTATTTGGGTGTTTATATAGACTTTGGAATTTGTTTCTTTGCCTCCAAGTATCCTAATCCGAGTAGAATTCCTCTTTGCCAAGGCAGGGGCACGCCCATTGCATACTCCTGTGTGAATCGTGGCCAGGCCGTGTTCAGGTCTGATAAGGAGGCACGGCCGTGTGGTCTTGGGCCCAGGCCGTGTCAATTTCATGATATGGCCCGTTTGGTCTGTTTTAAGCCCGTTTCTCGTTCTTTTCATCTTCCTATGCTCTCCTGAGTATAAAACATGAAATTAAAGGATTAAGAGCACCAAATTACATAATTCAAAGGAAAAATCATCCAAAATCATGCTAAATGTGGGCTTAAAATATGTTACTATTACGGTTTATCAGGGGCATCCAGCTAGGCCAAGGAGCCAAGCCGGAGAGGTCAGAATCGTGGGATTACTCGAAGAAAGCTAGTTGATTCATCTCAAGAAGTCGGAGTCATACTCAAGATGGGAGATCTTCTCTTCAATTCCTTCAGGGGGTTTTAGGGTTTTTCTTATGTTTTGTTTTATCTTTTCTTCTGAGATGTATATTTTTATGATTATGAACTAAACCCTCAGATACCTGAGGGGGATGAAACATAAGACGGATCTTGTTATTGTTTTTTGAGCTATATGATAAATATTTGATTTGTTCTTAATTATGTGCTCTTAATTCTTGTTTTGATATTTCAGATATTGATTCAAGTATTGATGTGCTTAGGTAGAGGAGTAATAGACCCTACCTAAGAGTAGATCTAGCATTATTAAGAGGAGTTGCTCGCGCGCCTAGAGATAGGGTGACGAAAATCTGCTGGATTAGGGTCAAACCTAATATGGGAGTCCATAGATCGAGTTAATAATTATAGGGGTTTTAATTAGAAAGAGATTTCAATTAATCAACCTAGGGTTAGACGTTAGTAGCCTCGAGAGAGGTATTAATATAAATTAGGGAATCCTACGGATCAAGTCAAGTGAATAAATCGTCTGGTTCAGAGTTAGATAACAAGTAAAGTCTAGGTGGATTCTTCCTTGGGTATCATCTTAATCAATTGGTTTTTCCCACAAGTATTTCCCCAATTCGTTCTCTTTGTCTTAGCGTCTTTAGCTTAGTAGTTAGTTAATTTTAGATTAAACAATAATTCACTTCAATTCTTAGGCTAAATAATAGAAAGAAAGTTAGTATTAGTACTTTTGGTTCCTTTGGGTTCGACATTCCGGTCTTGTAACACCCTAAAATTCGAGTATCGATTATTGCATGATTTGGTGTTTAGATTATGAAGGAAAATTTTCTTATTATTTTTTCGTGTTTATTATAGTCCTGAAAAAGAATTAGAATTATTCGGGGATGGAATAATTTTTATTTTTTTAAAATTTATTGAAGTGGAGCAAGTGGCATTGACACATAAGTTAATTAATGTGTCAAAGTGTAGCATAAGATGAGTATATGGCAAAATGGTGTTGGCGCATGAGTTAGTGCATGAGGAGAGAAGGTTCAATCCCTTGTTTAGCATCTAGATGAATTTTATTTTTAATTTTTCTGCACATGTATAGCAAGTGTCGGCCAAGTGCATATATGGTAAGTGTTGACCTTGTTATTTTTAGTTAGTATATCAAAGGATTAAGGAAATTGTTAACTTATGGAAGGGAATCAAGAAATTAAGGAAAGATATGAAGATATGGGGCAAGTATCAAGGAAAAGGTTATGGAAATAAAATCATGGCCATTTGACCATGCATAGGGACTGCAATATGGTCTAGGGGAGCCGAATTTTTGGTGTTAGTTTGGCTAGGATTTGAAGTCTCTTTTTGGTCATTCTTAGTTTTGTGCATAGTTTTGCAAATTCTCTCAACCTCTCTCCCTTGGCCGAATTTGATCCTTGGTAAGCCTTGATTATTTTGACCATTTGGTCATTATTGCACATCATTTGGTATTCTTTTTGTGCCTTTTTCTCATTAGTGCCGAAATCACCTACATCAAAAGACCATTCCTTTCTTTTCTCTCCTTTTCTCCATTGCCGAATGTGCCTTGATCTTAAACTCATCTCTTTCTTTCTCTTTTGTTTTCTTTGAAAACCGAATTATCATCATCCCTATTCTCTTATTTTGATTTCTTTTCAATCAATACTTTCTCCTTTAATCTCTTCATGGCCAAATGTTAGTGTACCTTAACCGAACCATTTTCTTTTTCTTTGATTCTTCATAGCCGAACATCTCTCTATTCATAAGCAACATTCTCAATCGCTTTCTTTTTCAACCGTGGAAAATAGGTAAGGGTTCTTTTTCGTCTTCGATTAGTTTATAGTATTTGGCCAATATTGATGGTGGTTTGAAGGCTTTCTTAGATCAAAATAAACGCTTCATTCTATTAACGCTTATTTTTGTTATACTTTAGTGCGATAACGGAAGATTGGAAATCAAGAGGTCGTGTGTGACATAGTACGCTTGGATCAATTTCCTTGTGGAACAAGAATATTTGTGGTAAGGAAATCTCGTTCTCAAAGCCTTTAGTCATAATCGATATGTATATATATATGTGATTAGGGCGTGCTAACGATCTTTGTCTTTGAAGACAATCAAGATAGGAAGAAACGGGCCGTATATAGTGTTCGGAAGAAGGGTGGTACCATTAATCCCCTAAGTATAAACAAAGGATCAGTATCGATGTCATCCGGATTTCCCACCGGGTTGTGGACGCTCATCCGAGGAGAATCAATTGTTTGAAGTAGTTCGCATCTCGAACCATTATTTGTTCGTGGATTTGATTCGATTAACGAACCATCAATCGAGGAGAAACCGCAAGTGGAAGTAGTTCAAAAATCCGAGGGTAAATTTTAGATCGTTATGTTTAGATCGGTTTTATTATTAGATTATAATAATCATAAGTTATCGTGATATGTATAGGTGTTGACGAGCGGAAAGTCTAGTTCTCACCATAACCAGTGTGTAACTTCACACTTATCTTTCGGGTTAGATACTAAACAGTAAGTATTATGATAAATCGTAAAAATGGCAAAATCGAAATTTATGTGATAATTAACACTTTTGTGTAAATGCATGAAGACGGTTAAAGTCGAAAAAACTGCTAGATTGTTAAATTGGGCCGAAAAACTGCTAGATTGTTAAATTGGGCCGAAAAACTGCTAGATCGATAAATTTGGGTCAAAAGACTGCTAGATCGCTAAATGGGCCAAAAACCTTCTAGTTCGACATTTGGGCCTAAGTTCGTTAGATTGCTAAATGGGCTAAATACTATTTTGTTTAATGGACCCAAATGAAAAATTTAACTAAAAACTCATTTGTATTATGGGTTAATTAATAAATCATTTATGATTAAAGTTTG
This sequence comes from Gossypium sturtianum, assembly GCA_025698515.1. Taxonomy (NCBI): domain Eukaryota; kingdom Viridiplantae; phylum Streptophyta; class Magnoliopsida; order Malvales; family Malvaceae; genus Gossypium; species Gossypium sturtianum. The sequence goes on along the minus strand of CM046952.1, from coordinate 144,030,483 downwards.
TTATTCATACATAAATGCATGGGATGGGATTTGAGGAAGAGAAGAAAGGCCTGTGGCCACGTATCTAGTTCGGTGGCTCTGCCACAAATTTTGGCTTAATGCCTCTAGTTCGGTGACTATGTCACAATCTAGTTCGGTAGTGCACTACAATATTATTTAAAAGGCTAAATGCCTACGATTGGTGTGTTTGGCGGGGTGGGTTGACTTGATCCCCGTATGTGTCTTTGGTTGGTACGGGGGTGTGTAGCGGGTGGAAATTAGGCTTGGTTGGGAAATTCATTTTACATGCATTTTATATATGTTATTTCATTTTATATTGTTAAAATTTGTAATTGGGCTCAAGCCCAAATTAATGCCTTGATGGTCCGCCCAATAATGGTGGTAAGTGAGTTACACACTGAGTTCTTTGTAACTCACCCCGCTTTATTATCCATCTCGGGTAATGGAAATTGATGTGGACTTGGGCCGGGATGACTTGGTGGAGGCCATACTACGAGCTTGGGTTTTATAAACTATGAACTTTATTTAAGTTACTTATTTTAATTACTATTTTGGGTATGTTGTAATAAGGCCTCTAATTATATTTTTATGGATTTTTATGTGTGGATGGATTTAATTTTATTTTAAGACTCTTAATATGGACGTATGTTAAAATCTATAAAGTTTTCTTAAAAATATTGTGTTTTATAACAATTTTGGACACCTAAATTACTTTTCAATCTTCTTTCAAATTCTTTTAAAACTACGTTAAGGTTTTGACTAATATATAATTGTACTTAGTTTTTATTAAATCCTTATTTCTAAAGGTTTTGCATTATCGCTTTAATTAAATCATTAGAGAAATTTTGGATGTTCGTTCGGTGACAAACCAAATCTCGCCTTAACGCATAGACCTGGTTTGGGGCGTTACATTTAATGGTATCAGAGCTAGTTTCAAAACTCGGCTGTGGTTTGGGTTCAATAAAGATAATTGTTTGAGAAACAACTCAAATTTCTAGACTTTATGATTTAAAGGTAGTATGGCACCATGAGCATCCCGCGCCAAGTCAAGTAAGTATCTCAGATATCGATTGTTTATATTGTGATATGATCATAAGAAACACTCTAGAACTTCTAGTTTTAGGTGTTGAAAACCGTAGAGATTGAGACAATAAGATATGGTTGCGAAAACAACTCTATCTCTTTCATATCATAAAACATCGTTAATAAACAACTGAAATAGTATTTTGATTCATAAAACTCTTAATAAGATTAAATTAGTCATTATGAGCTCTAGAGGATGTGGTCGTGGACGCGGTAGACGTGGCCGTGGCAGAGGACGAGGTGTTAGAGGCGCAACCGAAGCACCGGATCTTATGCCAGAAATGGATGCACCTGCGTCACTCGAAAGTGAGACGGGATCACATAATCATATGGAAGAAGATAATGCGGTGACGTGAGCAATGCTGCGAGTCCTTGAAAGGGTCGAGAGCTAGAAGCGGGCCAACACTCGTGGGTCGATATCGGACGCTTTGAAATCAAGTGGTGCTGAGGTTTTCAGAGGTGTCTCAAGTGTAGCTCCAAATGTCGCCGAATATTGGCTTGAGGCGATGGAGAGCGAATTATGGACGATCTTGAGTGCACGGTGGAACAAAAACTAAGGGGAGCGGTGTCCTTGTTAAGGGACGAAGCATACCAATGGTGGCTTCTCGTTCGAGAAGGCACCAAGGCTGCAGATGAGTTAATTGGGAATTCTTTAAAGTTTCCTTCCAAGGGAAATATGTAGGAACGAGTTATGTTGATGCCGTAAGGAAGGAATTTCTAAATCTGGTCAAGGGAATAAGACAAAGGCGACATATGAAGTCGAGTTTTTGCGCTTGAGTCGCTATGCTCGAACAATAGTGGCAACGGATCATGAGCGTTGTGTACGCTTTGAGGATGGCTTGAACGATGAATTGCGGGTTTTGATAGCCCCACAAAGTTAGAACTTTTTCCACGCTTGTGGAAAAGGCCAAGATAGCCAAGAGGTTAAGAACTTGGAACGCCGAGAATCGGGAACGAGCTAGAGGCAAGAGAGATATGACGATTCGTGTTCTTCAAAAGGTTTACTGAAGAGGCCTCGAAACGAGGAACCACTCAAGGAAGAACACTGTAGTCGTGTGAATCGTAGTCGAGATTGTGCCGATTGTGGGAAAAGGCATTCGGAGAGTGCTTGAAGAAAACGGGTGCTTGCTATAAATGCGGGTCAATGGATCATCAATATAGGAATTGCCCTCGTCGAATGGATACAACTCAGGAAGTTCGTAATACTGATGCACCACCGGCAAGAGGAATTCAAAGAACCACCGAGAGGTCGTGGACCAGTCGTGGTGGTAATGGGGCCGGGCGTGGTCAAGGTGCAGCCGGTCGAGGAAATGGTCCTAGAGGCAACACGGATGCAAGACAAACCCGATTGGTATATGCGCTAGACGCCGTGAGGATGGCAATGCACTGATGTGATAACTGGTACGTTCTTCATTTTTATGTACCGTTATTGCTTTGATAGATATTGGTTCTACCCATTCGTATGTTGCTAGCACCATATCCGGAAACTTGAATTTAGACTCAAATTTCCGATAGTGAGATGAAGGTAATTAGTCCTTTAGGACAATCGGTATTGGTAAATAAACTGCTTTAGAGATGTGCCCTTAGAAATTCAAGGAGAAAATTTTTGGCAAATTTGATGGAATTGCCTTTTAGCGAGTTCGATATCATTTTGGGCATGGATTGGTTGGTTAAGCACCGCGAAATTGGATTGTGCTTTGAAAAGCGGATGTCAATAAGGACGGTGGAGGATAAAGAGATAATTATGATAGGCGAGCGAAGGAATTACTTGGCAAATGTGGTATCCGCACTTAAGGCGTAAAAGTTGGTGCGAAAAGGGTATGGAGCATTTTTAGCATTTATTAGTGCTTTAGATGCCAAAGAGTTGTCGATGGAAGATGTGAGAACAGTGAAGGAATTTCCGATGTATTTCAAGAACTTCCCTGTGTACCTCCGATCGAAGTGGAATTTGGTATTGAGCTTTGTTCGAACAGCTCCAGTGTCCATTGCTCCTTATAGAATGGCACCGAAGGAGTTAGCGAGCTTAAAGCTCAAATTCAAGAATTGCTAGATCGAGGCTTTATTCGACCGAGTGTGTCTCCGTGGTGAGCACCACCGGTTTTGTTTGTTAAGAAGAAAGATGGGTCGATGCATATGTGTATTGACTACGTGCAATTAAATAAATTGACGATCAAGAATAGGTACCCTCTCGCCAAGAATTGACGACTGCTTGATCAATTGAAGGGAGCTTGATTTTCTCCAAAATTGATTTGAGATCGGGTTATCATCACCTTAAGGTGAAAGAAGCGGATATTCACAAGACAAATTTTCTGAACTCGTTATGGACATTATGAGTTTTTGGTGATGCCGTTTGGGTTGACCAATGCACCACTTGCATTTATGGATATGATGAATGTGGTCTTTCAACCATATTTAGACCGGTTTGTGGTGGTATTCATAGATGACATTCTGGTATATTCAAGGAATGAAGAAGAGCATGATTCGCATTTTTGCGAATTGTATTGCAGCTTACTTCCGAGATAATCAACTGTATGCCAAATTCGGTAAATGCGACTCGTTAAGGGAAGTGACTTTCTTGGGTCATGTGGTGTCACCAAAGGAATAAGGGTGGATCCTCGGAAGATTGAGGTCAGATTGGATTGGAAACCACCAAAGTCGAGAGTGAGATTCGAGTTTCTTGGGTTTGGCTGGTTACTATAGACGGTTTGTTGAGGGTTTTTCGTTGATTGCTGCACCCCTAACTAAGCTTTGCGAAAAGGGAGTACCGCTTTATATGGACCAAAAACAAAGAAGAAAGTTTCGATGAATTGAAGAAGATTTTGACGGAAGCGCCGGTATTGATTCAACCTCGAGGTGGAAAGGAGTTTACAGCTTTATTGTGATGCGTCGATACGGGATTAGGTTGCGTATTGATGCAAAGTGGGAAAGTGGTAGCTTATGCTTCTCGCCGCTTGAGACCGCATTTGAAGTAAACTACCCTACTCATGACTTGGAGTTAGCTGCAGAGTGTTTGCTCTAAAGATTTGGAGGCATTACCTCTACGGTGAAAAGTCTATCATCTATACGGATCACAAGAGTCTTAAGTATCTTCTTACTCGTAAGGAATTAAACTTGAGACAACGAAGATGGGTGGAGTCATTAAAGGACTATGATTTCTCAATCGAGTATCATCCCCGGAAAAGCTAATGTGGTAGCGCACGCGTTAAGTCGTAAGGTGGTATCTCGATTTGAGAGCAATGTTTGCCCATTTAAGTTTGTACGAGGATGGTAGTTTGATAGCGGAACTTCGTGTGAAGCCTCCGTGGTTGGAGCAAATTAAGAAAAAGCAAATATTAGATGAAAAGTTGGGACCTTTACTTCAACAAGTTGAAAATGGAGGAATAGAGGATTTTGGTATAAACTCGGAAGGTGCGTTGTGCTTTCGTGGAAAAGTCTCAGATGCCTAAGGACTCGGATCCGAGACAAATGATTCTTCGAGAGGCGCATAGTAGCCCTTATGCTATGCACCCGGAGGAAATAAGATGTATCGGGATCTTCGTGAACAATATTGGTGGCTGTGGTTGAAGCGTGAGATTTCTAAATTTGTGGGAAAATGTTTAACTTGTCGCCAAGTGAAGGCGGAACATCAATTGCCGTCGGGATTATTACAACCGTAAAGATTCCTCTTTGAAATGGGAGCGGATAACAATGGATTTTGTTAGTGGGTTACCTTTAACACCTACTAAGAAAAACTCGCTTTGGGTAATTGTTGATCGCTTGACGAAGACCGCTCATTTTCTACCGGTTAAGACGGATTACTCGTTACGAAGTTGGCTAAGCCATGCGTATCCAAAATCGTGAGGTTGCATGGGGTACCGCGTCTATTATATCATATAGGGATCCTAGGTTTACGCACGCTTTGGAAGGCATTGCATGAAGCTTTGGGAACAAAGCTAAACTTCATCTGACGCTTTTCATCCTCGATCGATGGTCAATCGTAAAGAGTAATTCAGATTCTCGGAAGACATGTTAAGGGGTTGTATAATCGACTTCAAAGGTAGTTGGGAGGATTTTCTACCATTGGCGTAATTTGCTTACAACAATAGCTATCGCCTAGCATTCGGATGGCACCCTACGAGGCATTATATGGTCGTAGGTGTCATTCTCCTAGTTGTTGACCGAATTGGGCGAACGGCGAGATGTTAGGTCCAGAGTGATCTTTGAAACGGAAGAAAAAGTAAAAGCTATTCGAGCACGGTTAAAGGAAGCTTCGGATACACAAAAGTCATATGCGATCCGAAGCGTAGAAGTATCGAGTATGCTGTGTGGGGATCAAGTGTTCTTGAAGGTCTCACCTTGGAAGAAGATTTTCGTGTTTGGGAAGAAGGGCAAATTGAGTCCTAGATACATTGGACCATATCGTGTGGTGAAGCGTGTTGGTCCAAAGGTGGCCTATCGGGATCGAATTACCTCCGAGTTGAGTCGATTCATAATGTTTTTCATGTTTCCATGCTTTGGCGCTATAGATCGGATCCTTCGCACATAGTACCGTGTAGAAGAAGTGGAGTTGAAGTCGACTTGTCTTTTGAGGAGGAACCAAAGTGGAAATCTTAGACCGAGATGTTAAGGTGCTAAGAAAGGAAACCGTGCCGTTGGTCAAGATTTTATGGCGTAACCACACGGAGTAGAGGAAGCTATGTGGAGCTGAGGATGCAATTCGACAATAATACCCTCACCTTTTTCAACTGTAAATTTCGAGGACGAAATTTTTTTAGGAGGGTAGAGTTGTAACACCCTAAAATTCGAGTATCGATTATTGCATGATTTGGTGTTTAGATTATGAAGGAAAATTTTCTTATTATTTTTCGTGTTTATTATAGTCCTGAAGAAGAATTAGAATTATTCGGGATGGAATAATTTTTATTTTTTAAAATTTATTGAAGTGGAGCAAGTGGCATTGACACATGAGTTAATTAATGTGTCAAAGTGTAGCATAAGATGAGTATATGGCAAAGTGGTGTTGGCGCATGAGTTAGTGCATGAGGGAGAAGGTTCGAATCCCTTGTTTAGCATCTAGATGAATTTTATTTTTAATTTTTCTGCACATGTATAGCAAGTGTCGGCCCAAGTGCATATATGGTAAGTGTTGACCTTGTTATTTTTAGTTAGTATATCAAAGGATTAAGGAAATTGTTAACTTATGGAAGGGAATCAAGAAATTAAGGAAAGATATGAAGATATGGGGCAAGTATCAAGGAAAAGGTTATGGAAATAAAATCATGGCCATTTGACCATGCATAGGGACTAACAATATGGTCTAGGGGGCCAGCCAATTTTTGGTGTTAGTTTGGCTAGGATTTGAAGTCTCTTTTTGGTCATTCTTAGTTTTGTGCATAGTTTTGCAAATTCTCTCAACCTCTCTCCCTTGGCAGAATTTGATCCTTGGTAAGCCTTGATTATTTTGACCATTTGGTCATTATTGCACATCATTTGGTATTCTTTTTGTGCCTTTTTCTCATTAGTGCCGAAATCACCTACATCAAAAGATTATTCCTTTCTTTTCTCTCCTTTTCTCCATTGTCGAATGTGCCTTGATCTTAAACTCATCTCTTTCTTTCTCTTTTGTTTTCTTTGAAAACCGAATTATCATCATCCTTATTCTCTTATTTTGATTTCTTTTCAATCAATACTTTCTCCTTTAATCTCTTCATGGCCGAATGTTAGTGTACCTTAACCGAACCATTTTCTTTTTTCTTTGATTCTTCATAGCCGAATATCTTTCTATTCATAAGCAACATTCTTAATCGTTTCTTTTTCAACCGTGGAAAATAGGTAAGGGTTCTTTTTCGTCTTCGATTAGTTTATAGTATTTGGCCGAATATTGATGGTGGTTTGAAGGCTTTCTTAGATCAAAATAAACGTTCATTCTATTAACGTTTATTTTTGTTATACTTTAGTGCGATAACGGAAGATTGGAAATCAAGAGGTCGTGTGTGACATAGTACGCTTGGATCGATTTCCCTTGTGGAACAAGAATATTTGTGGTAAGGAAATCTCGTTCTCAAAGCCTTTAGTCATAATCGATATATATATATATGTGATTAGGACGTGCTAACGATCTTTGTCTTTGAAGACAATCAAGATAGGGAAGAAACGGGCCGTATATAGTGTTCGGAAGAAGGGTGGTACCATTAATCCCCTAAGTATAAACAAAGGATCAGATCGGCAATCCGGATTTCCCACCGGGTTGTGGACGTTCATCCGAGGAGAGTCAATTGTTTGAAGTAGTTCGTACTCCCGAACCATTATTTGTTCGTGGATTTGATTCGGTTAACGAACCATCAATCGAGGAGAAATCGCAAGTGGAAGTAGTTCAAAAATCCGAGGGTAAATTTTAGATCGTTATGTTTAGATCGGTTTTATTATTAGATTATAATAATCATAAGTTATCGTGATATGTATAGGTGTTGACGAGCGGGAAAGTCTAGTTCTCACCATAACCAGGTGTGTAACTTCACACTTATCTTTCGGTTAGATACTAAATGAAGTAAGTATTATGATAAATCGTAAAAATGGCAAAATCGAAATTTATGTGATAATTAACACTTTTTTGTAAATGCATGAAGACGGTTAAAGTCGGAAAAACTGCTAGATTGTTAAATTGGGCCGAAAAACTGCTAGATTGTTAAATTGGGCCAAAAACTGCTAGATTGTTAAATTGGGCCGAAAAACTACTAGATTGTTAAATTGGGCCGAAAAACTGCTAGATCGATAAATCTGGGTCAAAAGACTGCTAGATCGCTAAATGGGCCAAAAACCTTCTAGTTCGACATTTGGGCCTAAGTTCGCTAGATTGCTAAATGGCCTAAATACTATTTTGTTTAATGGACCCAAATGAAAAGTTTAACTAAAAACTCATTTGTATTATGGGTTAATTAATAAATCATTTATGATTAAAGTTTGTTATTCATACATAAATGCATGGGATGGGATTTGAGGAAGAGAAGAAAGGCACATGTGGCCACGCATCTAGTTCGGTGGCTCTGCCACAAATTTTGGCTTAATGCCTCTAGTTCGGTGACTATGTCACAATCTAGTTCGGTAGTGCACTACAATATTATTTAAAAGGCTAAATGCCTACGATTGGTGTGTTTGGCGGGTGGGTTGACTTGATCCCACAGGTGTGCCGGTTGGTACGGGGTGTGTAGCGGATGGAAATTAGGCTTGGTTGGGAAATTCATTTTACATGCATTTTATATATGTTATTTCATTTTATATTGTTAAAATTTGTAATTGGGCTCAAGCCCAAATTAATGCCTTGATGGTCCGGCCCAATAATGGTGGTAAGTGAGTTACACACTCGAGTTCTTTGTAACTCACCCCGCTTTTATTATCCATCTCGTAATGGAAATTGATGTGGACTTGGGCAGGGATGACTTGGTGGAGGCCATACTACGAGCTTGGGTTTTATAAACTATGAACTTTATTTAAGTTACTTATTTTAATTACTATTTTGGGTATGTTGTAATAAGGCCTCTAATTATATTTTTATGGATTTTTATGTGTGGATGGATTTAATTTTATTTTAAGACTCTTAATATGGACGTATGTTAAAATCTATAAAGTTTTCTTAAAAATATTGTGTTTTATAACAATTTTGGACACCTAAATTACTTTTCAATCTTCTTTCAAATTCTTTTAAAACTACGTTAAGGTTTTGACTAATATATAATTGTACTTAGTTTTTATTAAATCCTTATTTCTAAAGGTTTTGCATTACTGTTTTAATTAAATCATTAGAGAAATTTTGGATGTTCGTTCAGTGTGACAAACCAAATCTCGTCTTAACGCATTGACCTGGTTTGGGGCGTTACAGGTCTTGCCACTAAACTATACTACTGTTCGATAAGTGCGCTTGCCTCAATCACTGTCACAGTTAGTTTCTAGGCTAGATCTTTCATTATATAAATTTTAAGACTCTGACATAACGATCAAGTTTTTGGCACCGTTGCCGGGGAACTAAAATATTAAGAATGCTCAATTTTTATTACTTTAGCCATTTTTTTTGCAATTTACTTTTATTTTATTTTAACTTTGCTAATTTTTGTTTTTTTCTATGTTCCTTGCAGGTACCTCGAGTTTATGACTAGAATGAACCCGACAGGACCCTTAATTTACGACAATGATATTGAAGGAACCGTTCGTAGAAATCGTAGAGAAATAAGGCGAAGCTTAACTTACATAGAAGAAGAGCAAGAAGACGAGAATAATGCTACCGAAGAGATGGCTGAGAATAATCCGCTACCTCCAGAGGTAGCCAAAAATCATGCTCCTTGTACTATGAACGATTATGCCAAGCCTAGTTTAGTTGGTACTGAATCAAGTATTGTTAGAACTACTATTGCTGCAAATAATTTCGAATTGAAACCTAACACTATACAGTTGATACAATAGTTTGTCCAGTTTGATGGTTTGCAGGATGAGGATCCTAACACACACTTAGTGAATTTTCTTGAATTCTGTGATACCTTCAAAATAAATGGCGTTTCTAATTGTGCCATTCGTCTTCGGTTATTTCCCTTTTCTTTGAGGAATAAAGCCAAACAATGGTTGAATTCTCTTCCACGAGAGTCAATCACTACATGGGAGCAAATGACCGAAAAATTTTTATTAAAATATTTTTCGCCGACTAAAATGGCTAAGTGAAGGAATGATATCTCTTCTTTTGAGTAGATGGATTTAGAGACACTTTATGATGCATGGGAGAGATACAAAGATCTATTGAGAAGGTGTCCACACCATGGATTACCCTTGTGGCTACAGGTCTAAACCTTTTACAATGGTGTAAACCCTTCAACCAGGCAGTTAATTGATTCACCATGCAGGCGAGCGAACAACAAAACTCCTGAAGCGGCCTACGAGTTTATTGAAGAGATGTCACTGAATAACTATTAGTGGCAAGTCACAAGGACAAGGCTAACAAAAACAACCAGAGTTTTCAACCTCGACGTAGTAATCATGCTATCAAACCAGGTAGAGATGTTAAATAAAAAGATTGATGGTTTGTGTAATTCTTTGCAGGTACATTCAATTATGTAGTGCAATATGAATGGAGGAGGAATGAGCAATACAGAATATCCATCCTACAATCATGGCATGGAAAACGGACAGCTAAACTATATGGGTAATAATTCTAGACTTCAGACTAACCCTTATAGCAATACTTATAATCCAAGTTGGAGGAGCCATCCCCATTTTTCATGGGATGGTCAAGGAAACCAGAGACAACAAACCCTTCCAAACTTCCAACAACAGTCTTACCCATAAGAAAAGAAGCCGAACCTTGAGGAGATGCTGACCAATTTCATAGTAGTGTCAGAAGCCCGCTTTCAAAACATCGAGACAATACTTAAAAATCAACAAGCATCGATTCAGGGAACCAAGAACCAGTTAGGACAACTTGCCAAGATCATATCAGAACAACCACAAGAGCAAGTGAATGCAGTAACATTAAGGAGTGGGAATGAATTGGTTGAAACAGAAAAGAAAATGCCACAAGAAACTAATAAAGAAAAAAATGAGGAAATCGAGAAAGTAACACCGGCACGTGAAGAATTTAAGCCATCGATCCCATATCCGACAAATTTGAAGAAAGATCGCTTAGACGCACAATACGGTAAATTTCTTGAACTTTTTAAACAGTTACATATTAATTTACCTTTTTTTGAAGCTATTTCACAGATGCCGACGTACGCAAAATTCCTAAAAGAGCTTCTCACAAATAAAAGGAAGTTTGAAGAGATATCAATAGTGGAACTTAATGAAGAATGTTCAGCCATCATCCAAAACAAGCTGCCAACCAAATTGAAAGATCCAGGAAGTTTCACCATTCTCTGTCTAATTGGTAGTTTAAACATTGAAAAAGCACTAGCTGACTTAGGTGCCAGTATTAATTTAATGCCTCATAAAATGTTTAAGCAACTTAGTCTTGGGGAACCAAAACCCACTAGGATGAGTATTCAGTTAGCTGATAGCTCTATTAAATATCCCAGGGGAATTATTGAAGATATTCTAGTAAAAGTTGATAAATTTATATTCCCTGTTGATTTTGTTGTGCTTGACATGGATGTGGACGTTGATGTACCTTTAATTTTGGGGCGTCCCTTTTTAGCTACTGCTAGGGCCGTTATTGATGTCGGTGATGGTAAACTTGCTCTAAAGGTGGGGGACGAGGAAATTATTTTTCAAATTTACGATGCAATGCGATACTCTAGAGAACAAGATGATTCCTGTTATTTTATTGATGCCAATGATCACATTATTCAAGATTCTTTGCAGGAAATCATACATAATGACATGATAGAATTGTGTCTTACGCAAGGTGAAGGGGTAGATGATGATATCGATGAATTGAATTCTAATACATCTTCCTCTAGACAGACGAAAGAAGAGGGTATTGAAATCAACGACGAACTAAAACAAAAACCCTCTATTGATGAGCCACCCAAATCAGAATTAAAACAGTTGCCAAAACACTTAGAATATGCATTCCTAGGGGATAACCCTATGCTACCAGTAATTATCTCTTCAGAACTGGAACCAAGAGAGAAAGACGAGTGGCTACAGGTACTAAGGGAACATAAAAGAGCTATAGCTTGGAATATTTCTGACATTAAAGGAATAAGCCCATCGTTTTGCACCCACAAAATTTTAATGGAAGATGAGTATAAACCATGTGTGCAACCTCAAAGACGATTGAATCCCAACGTGAAAGAAGTTGTTAAAGCTGAGGTAATTAAACTTCTTGATGCCGGAATAATCTATCCTATTTCTGATAGTTCTTGGATAAGTCCTGTGCAGGTCGTTCCAAAGAAAGGGGGCATGATCGTTGTAGCCAACGAAAAGAATGAATTGATTCTTACTAGAACAGTCACGGGTTGGAGAGTTTGTATCGAGTATTGAAAGTTGAACGATGCCACCCAAAAAGATCACTTCCCTTTGCCCTTTATTGATCAGATGTTAGAGAGATTATATGGGCATATGTACTACTGCTTCCTAGACGGACTCTCCGGCTACTTCAAAATCCGAATAGCCCCCGAGGATCAAGAAAAGACAACATTTACATGTCCATACGGTACGTTTGCTTATCGTAGAATGCCTTTTGGATTATGTAATGCTCCTACTACTTTTCAGCGCCGCATGCTAGCCATCTTTGACGAACTTGTGGAAGACATTATGGAGGTATTTATGGATGACTTTTCGGTATTCCGTAATTCTTTCCATCTTTGCCTTAAAAATTTAAAACGAGTTCTAATGAGATGTGAGGAAACGAAACTAGTTTTAAATTGGGAAAAATGTCACTTTATGGTTCAAGAAGGGATTGTGTTAGGACATAAAATTTCTAGTAAAGGGATTGAGGTAGACAAAGCAAAAGTTGAAACCATAGAAAAATTACCCCTCCTAGTTCATCAAGGCTATTAGAAGTTTTTAGGACATGCTGGATTTTATAGAAGATTCATTAAAGATTTTTCTAAAATAGCTAAGCCTTTAACAAAATTAATAGAAAAAGATGTACCTTTCAATTTTGATCAGGAATTTTTAGATGCATTTAATATCCTCAAAGATAAATTAAAAAAATACTCCAATTATAACTGCACCTGATTGGAATCTACCCTTTGAACTAATGTATGATGCGAGTGATTTTGCAAAGAGGTGCGAGCTTTGGGACAAAGAAAGAGACAAGCACTTCTAGCTGATCTATTACACTAGCAAGACATTAACGGCTGCACAAGAAAATTACACCACCATAGAAAAAGAATTGCTAGCAGTGGTTTTTGCATTTGATAAATTTAGACAATATTTGATGACCATCCAGCTCTTCGTTATCTTTTAACTAAATCCGATGTAAAACCTCGACTCATAAGATGGATTCTACTCTTGCAGGAATTTGATTTGGAAATTCAGGATAAGAAAGGAGCTGAAAATCTTGCAGCTGATCATCTTTCTAGGCTTGAAAATCCACATATCAGAGAACTCGACGAGAGTGAGATAAACGACTCCTTTCCTGAATAACAACTCTTTTCTATAACTGACTCCGAGGTACTCTGGTTTACAGATATTGCGAATTATTTAGCTGCTAACATCCTACCAAAAAGGTTAACACATCATCAAAAGAAGTGATTCTTTGCTGATGCGAAGAACTATTTTTGGGAGGACCCCTTTCTTTTCCGTATATACGCAGATCAAGTAATTCAAAGATGCATCACGAAGGCAGAAGCAAGCAAAATCCTAGAACATTGCCACTCAGGACCTTCAGGAGGACATTACAGCGGGATTAAGACAGCACATGAAACACTCGAATTAGGTTTTTATTGGCCCACTCTATTTAAAGATGCCAACAGGTATGTCGCTTCGTGTGATAAATGCCAAAGAACAGGTAATGTATCTAAACGCGATGAGATGCCTCAAACATATATGCTATCATGTGAAATATTTGACGTATAGGGTATTGATTTTATGGGTCCATTTCCTAGTTCATTCGAAAATAAATACATCCTAGTAGCAGTAGATTACATGTCAAAATGGGTGGAAGCCGAAGCTTTACCTACTAACGATGCCAGAGTAGTAGTGAAGTTTCTTAAGAAATTGTTCTCTCGATTTGGAACACCAAGAGCAATTATTAGTGATAGGGGTACTCATTTTTGTAATACTCAATTTGATAAAGTCTTAAAAAAATATGGAGTACACAACAAGATAGCTACCCCTTATCACCCTCAAACCAGTGGGCAAGTAGAAGTAGCGAATCGAGAACTTAAGCGCATCTTAGAGAAAACGGTTGAATCAAACAGAAAAGATAGGGCATTAAAAGTAGACGATGCTTTATGGGCCTATAGAACAGCGTTTAAAACCCCCTAGGAACATCCCCATACAAACTTGTCTACGGAAAAAAGTTATCATCTACCATTCGAGTTAGAGCACAAAGCTTTTTGGGCTTTAAAATTCTTAAATTAAGATCTTAAAATCGCAGGTGAGAAGAGGATGATGCAAATGGACAAGCTAGATGAATGGCGAACTGATGCCTATGAGAACTCACGGCTATATAAAGAGGCAACAAAACGACGCCATGATGCTCGTTTAAAGCAATCAAAGCAATTCGAAGTAGGAGACTTAGTCCTGCTATACAATTCAAGGCTCAAACTGTTTCCTGGAAAGCTGAAATCAAGATGGTGAAGTCCATTCGTGATCAAAACTATTTTCCCTATGGCACAATCAAGGTAACTCATCCATCTCGTGGCACATTCAAGGTAAATGGTCAGTGACTGAAAATTTATAATGGAGACGATTTTAGGGATTTGAGAGAGGAGCTTCCGCTCCATGAACCTTCATTTAGAAATGAAAACAGGGTAAGTCTAGCTTAAGACTTTAAACGGGCGCTTTTTGGGAGGCAACTCGAGCACTAACTTCACTAAAGTTATATTTCCAATTTGTAGCACCTAACGGAAAACTAACCGGTTTATTAAGCGCAGGGTTTACGTACCACACGGCCTTACACATGGCCGTTGCCGTGGCCGTGTGGACACCACGAATGGGTATATGGGTGTGGCGGAGACTGTGCAAAAAAAGGACAAAAATTTATACGATACACGGGCACCGACTAAATGACACGACCGTACGATGCGACCGTGGTCGAAACTGTTTAGAGAACATGTGCTACGATAAAAACACACGCCCGTGCAGTTTGATCGTGGTCGATACTGAGTAATCGACACGGGCGTGCGATACGCCCGTGCATGCAACCCGTGGAGAACACTGAGTAACCAAACATGGGCATAAGACACGCCCGTGCCCTATGACCGTGGACGACATTGACTTATGAAGCACGGGCGTAGAACAAATAACACGGGCGTGGGACACAGCATAAACACGCCTAAATTTAAAATTCTCGAAAAAAACGGGCTGAATAAAGGGAACACGGGCGTGGCCCCTGCCCGTGTCCCCCACCCCTATTCAAAGCAACCAACACCCGTCTTCCCCAAAATTTCCCCCAAACTGCCAAAACCCTAGCCGTTTTCTCTCTAAAAACACCATCCCATTCTGACCACCAGCGAATCCCTCTCCTCCCTTAACTCTCCATACCCCTTAGCTCGTTCTCTCTTCCATATACACACAGAAAAAAAAACAGACCACGCTGGTGCCAATGGAATACACGCCCATCTGCAGACGCGACACAGCCGTGTTCCCCCATCTATTCGCAGCACACGCCCGTGTATCACCCAGCAACGCCCGTGCTCCACCCACCACCTCAACCGTGCCGCTCCTCTCCAAAAACTCTATCGGTCACCCCTCATTTTCTACATTTTCTTTACTAGAATTTTATTTAGTTAGTTTATTCTTATTGTTTAATATTAGTTATATTAGATTGATTTATTCATTTAATCTTTGCTTAAATAATAACGATTAACATTAGTTTATTCTTATTATGATTGTTGTCCTTGTTATATTTCTGATAATTGTTGAAATCTTTGAAAGTTATGCAATATGTCTTGGCTGAAATATTACTTGAATCATTGAATATCTGATATTTTCAGGACTACAATGTCATCGTCCCGAGGCAAGAAAATCGCAGTCCCTAGTTCCAAAAAACAAAAGGGACCCGATTCGTCATCAGCCAGCGCATCCGCCGAAGTGCGCCACCTATTCTTACAATTTCCTCCAGGGGCTCAAGAGAACCTTTATAAGATACTTCACGCACGACCGCTTGGCACAGGGAGATGTATTGATTGGACCGCTTTGGAGCAGGTCCAACTAGCTGACGACGTACGGTCTCTCCTGACTACCGATCCTTGGGACCAATTCTTCAGTATCATCGAGCCCACATATCTAGAGCTCACTTTGGAGCTCTGCTCCATGTTCCACCTCCAGACGGTGATGACGCACTACGATGACCCCGGTACGATCCAATTTCGTCTCGGAGGCATTATATGAGAACTGAATGTACCGCAATTTGGGGCCGCATTGGGACTCTATACCAATTAATTCATGAAGGATAATGATATCTCGGAGCTTCATCGCCATATCCATAACAGCCCCACGAGATGTTGGTACAACATAGCCCCTAACAACACCACTTATAACCCCAGTCGCTCGAAGGCGACGGCTCTCGCCCCATCCCTGAGGTACGTACATGCTATTTTAGCTAATACACTGACAGGTAGACGAGAGAGCACTGGCGTCGTCAACACAATAGACGCCTACTTCCTATGGTGCATGGCAAATGGGCACTTTTTCGACCTAGCCTATTTCATAGCCCGTGCCATTCAACATCAGACGGAGCAACATAGGAGAGGGGTCATATCTATGGGTCCATACATCACACGCTTGGCTCGATATTTCGGGCTCCTCAACACCGCCACTCAGATCTCCTCAATCACACTGATAGGTCAGATGTCCCCACAAGGCATCCAGACGATGCTGCACATGAGGATGATCCAAAGTCGTCATGGGACCGATCCTCCCCCAATATCGACTAGCATCTCCCACCGACGAAGAGGATCCTGAGAACATTACTGATGATGTTCCCCCACCACACAAGGTACCACCACCGAGCCATCGCCCAGTTCATGCGGCAGCCTCTCTGGCAGACATATCTGAGTGCCTAACACGGTTTGAGTAGCAATGTTTCCAGCGCTTCGACCGTATCGACACCACCCTCCACCAGATATGTCAGCACCTGCACATTTCATCGCCACCACCACCTCGCGACCCAGCCGATGACGAGGACCTTTGGGTCCTTATATTTTCTTTATTCTTCATTTTTAATATTTATTTCTAGTTTATTTTCGTTTAATTAAAATTTTTTGCCTTTCTTGTTTAAAACTCTTATTAGTAAAGTTTAATTTCTTTGATCACTGGCTGTCTAACTCTCGAGTATCTCTAACAACATCGATTAACTAGTACTCCCTAAACATTTAACTGATGAATTCGCAGTTTAAGTAGGTTTAATTTGCCACTCCAAGAAAATATCACCAGAGTAATCACCACCACATTCACCTATACTTAAGTCATCATCATTAATCATCCTCCAAGGATTTCATCCAAAATTCAGGGAGTTTCACCCCTATCTCTATCTTTTGATTTTCTCCTATATTGTTTTTATATATCTTTGTACATTGAGGGAAATGTACGTCTTAAGTGTGGGGGTGAATCTTAAAAATGCCTAACTTTTTTCATTATTCTCAAATCCTGAATTATGTCTTATTCTTAAATAAAATTTCTCATATTACTGTTAAAATGAAATTTCCTTTGATTTATGATTTTTATTGATATGTTTTGAAATAAGTCATAGTTAATTGTGCAGTGATGATTTAAACTGTATGAAACTAGAGAATCAAGCAGGATAAGTCTATTTTTCAGAAGTAAAAATTTTTTTAGGTTGTCTACCCGAATCTAATTATTACTTTGAAGTTTGAAATTTACAAGGTTGATATCAAAAAGCCCATAATTTTTGTGAGATTTTGAGCCTTTTAGAGCATATATTCTTTTCTGTGCTCACTTTATTTATTATGATTGTGTCAACATTGATCTGTTATTCTAGAACTTGCATCGATTATACATGTCGAGACCACACCTTTGATTTGATATACTATGATGATGAAGGCACCTAGGTCTTAACCCACTTACTCCACTAAAAGCCTACCCTCACAATTAACCCCTAGTGAACCCCTTTGATCCTAACAACCCTTTCATTTACTCACCCTCAACATTAACCAAAAACCATTATTGTTGAAATCCCTTTAATTAATTTGACCCACATTAAGTCGAGGTCTGATTTGAACAGATTACTTAGCCAAACTATGCTTTCCATTTCAGTTGTTAATTTCTTTATTATTGTATGATTTGTTCTTAAAAAAACCGAAGTATATTCATTATTAGTTCTATGTTATTTGAGCTCAAACAGTTAATTTAATTATCTTTAGAAAAAGCTCATGTTATTAGTATTAAGTTTCCGTGATGTAATTATTAAGTACAACTTTTTAGTTAGGTAATTTGTCAATTCAGTCTCGATTCTAACCCTCTAATTCAGCCTTTATCCACACCTTTAACCCAAGCCCCAAGTTCATGTACCCATAAAAGACCTTTTGATTTGTGTATCATATCATTTTACAGTGGTGGAGATTTGATTTTCATGCAAGCCTACGGGATTAACTTTTCATGTTCAACTTTTGAGTGCTTAATTTTGAACCTTAAACACTTTGAGTGATTTGAGTGAACCTTTAGTGAGGATGTCAATTTTTGTCGATTTTGAATTAAAGGTAATTATTTAGGTAAGGGGAAACACCTATTTTTCGTACTATAAAAACTATGACTTTGATTGTTTGAATCTTTAGGAACCTTCCGGTTAAATTATCAATGTATGAATTACCTATGAATTATGATGAAACACTATTGATGAAAGTTATGAATTGAGGAAGTTCGTTTTAATTGTGAGTTGAGATTTTTGCTTGAGGATAAGCAAAAGCTTAAGTGTGGGGGTATTTGATAAACCGTAATAGTAACATATTTTAATCCCACATTTAGCATGCTTTTGGATGATTTATCCCTTGAATTATGGATTTTGGTGCTCTTAATCCTTTAATTTCATGTTTTATACTCAGGAGAGCATAGGAGGATGAAAAGAATGAGAAATGGGCTTAAAACGGGCCAAATGGGGCAAAGTGAGAAATCGACACGGCCTGGGGTTTCACCACACGGTTGTGCCTCCTTAGCAGGCTCGAACATGGCCTACAACTCGACTTACACGGGCGTGTGCCATGGGTGTGTCCCTACCGTGACAAAGAATAATTTTATTCGGATTAGGGTACTTAGAGGAAAAGAAACACATTCCAAAAGCCTATATAAACATCTTAAAAGCCAACCTTTAGGGGGCGTCCAGCTAGGCCAAGGAGCCAAGCCGGAGAGGTCAGAATCGTGGGATTACTCGAAGAAAGCCATTTGATTCATCTCAAGAAGTCGGAGTCATACTCAAGATGGAAGATCTTCTCTTCAATTCCTTCGGGGGTTTTAGGGTTTTTCTTATGTTTTGTTTTTTCTTTTCTTCTGAGATGTATATTTTTATGATTATGAACTAAACCCTCAGATACCTGAGGGGGATGAAACCTAAGACAGATCTTGTTATTGTTTTATGAGCTATATGATAAATATTTGATTTGTTCTTAATTATGTGTTCTTAATTCTTGTTTTGATATTTTAGATATTGATTCAAGTATTGATGTGCTTAGGTAGAGGAGGAATAGACCCTGCCTAAGAGTAGATCTAGCATAATTAAGCGGAGTTGCTCGCGCGCCTAGAGATAGGGTGACGAAATCACTGGATTAGGGTCAAACCTAATATGAGAGTCCATAGATCGAGTTAATGCAATTCTAGGGGTTTTAATTAGAAAGAGATTTCAATTAATCAACCTAGGGCTAGACGTTAGTAGCCTCGAGAGAGGTATTAATATAAATTAGAGAATCCTACGGATCAAGTCAAGTGAATAAATCGTCTGGTTCAGAGTTAGATAACAAGTGAAGTCTAGGTGGATTCTTCCTTGGGTATCGTCTTAATCAATTGGTTTTTCCCACAAGTATTTCCCCAATTCGTTCTCTTTGTCTTAGCGTCTTTAGCTTAGTAGTTAGTTAATTTTAGATTAAACAATAATTCACTTCAATTCTTAGGCTAAATAATAGAAAGAAAGTTAGTATTAGTACTTTTGGTTCCTTTGGGTTCGACATTCCGGTCTTGCCACTAAACTATACTACTGTTCGATAAGTGCGCTTTCCTCAATCGTTGTCACAGTTAGTTTCTAGGCTAGATCATTCATTATATAAATTTTAAGACTCTGACATAACGATCATTTATTCACAACCAAAACACTAAAATAACATCCAATTGAACATTACGTTGAATAACTTTGACACAAAATTCCAACTCAGAAGTTAAGCACTTACCCTTGCACGTAACAGCGAAACACATACCTAACTCGATGAGGGAATGTTACTCTCGAGATTTTTGCCTAGAAAGAAGACCAACTGATTACTTAACAGAAAGTTCAGAATGAAATGGCTGAAGTTTAACCTCTACAAGAACAGAAAAAATCAGGCAAAGACAAAAGAGAATAATGGCAAAAGTTACGCTTTTGGCCTTTCAAACGAACAAGAACAACCCAATTCCTCAAAATCTAGCAACAAAATTAACAAAAAGAAACAAAAAGAAAGAGCATAGGAGGAAGAAGAAATGATGGTAATCAGAGAAAAGAAAAGAACAAGTTAAAAATGTGAAAACAAAAAGGAGTTTTGGAGAAAAGAAAATTAATTAATTAATTAATTAAAAATAAAAATCAATTTCTAAATAGCACACCAAAAATATTTCCTTATTGCTTACACGAAGATTCAAACACAAGAACGCAGAGTATACATAAGCTTAACCATTGAACCAACAGGCTCATTCTTGAAACACATTAACGCAAAACTAAACTTAAATCGAGAGTTCAAGGACAGGGGTTAAACCAAAATAAACAGTAAAAAATTTAAGAAGAAAGATTCAAAACCCTAATCTCAAACACATAAAGAGAATAATTAACCACAGATGCAAAGACTTAATTATTGACAGAATTTATCAAACAAATGTTCAAAATTTAGGGCGTTACATAATTCACTTTAAAATACAGATAAATTCATTTTCAATAACCATTAGTTTTCTAAGACTTCTCACCAATGGATTTAATATAAACTTTCATGCAATCTTTCTAGTAAGCATAATGGTTAGTTTCTAGCATTGGGGACGTGAGATAGATGATCCTTCCTTAGCTTGTATTAAACAACAATAGGGATCTTCACTAGCTATGTTAAGTGACAAACTCTAGTACCAAATTACTCAAACAAGCAGGTTGCTAGAAGTAAGCCATGTGCTTGGAAGGAATGGTTAAGGGAGTAGGCACTCATTCAAGCACTGCAAAAATAGGAATAAAATAATGGACAACAAAGTTTGTTAACACAATTCAGTTTCTTTACGTTTGCGGAGCCTAACTCAATAAGAAGTACCCACTATCTTCAATCACTTACAACAAGTGGCACTAAATTTATCCCATCCTATTGACAATTTCCTCAATTTTGTACCTTTGAAGACTAGAACCCTCACCACCAAATTCACCCTTATGAACTTAGCATGTAAAACTACAACACAAATGTTTTACAATCAAATGCACTCTCAAAATAATGTTCCTCACTTGAACAAATTAAGTGCTCTCATTTCTAAGTACAATAAGTTATTCAAATCTCTCAGTCATATGGAGATACGATATTTGCTAACGTGAAGAAGATCTATCACTATCCCTATTAAATAATAACTAAATAAGCTTAATGCAATATAATAATAACAAGCAATGTAAAAAAGGACTATTGGTAGCAAGTATTCAATGATTCAATCCAATCCAAATTCTACAATCCAAGAGATTACATAAGTATGATCCGATCATATCCTCTATATATGTTTTCTCAAATGATACAATCTTCATTTATGGGCTAGATACATTATACAATATCAACATGACTTAAAAATTAGGTTTAATAAATTGCTAATAACACAAATATTGAAATAATCTCGTTCGTCGTAGTAGGTTAGGGACTGGGCACTCATTCAGCCTCTCCATATTTTTTAACAAGTAACATGCATTAAAAATTTAAATGCAAAATTTGTATTAGATGTTATGGTAGTTTAACTTTTTCTCTATTATGAACATTTAATGACTATATTAATATCATAATTAATAGTATAAATATATCATAGGTGGTCCATTGAGCTTCTGCCTTAGCTAGCCTCCCACTTTCGGGGTCAACCATAGGGAGCTGCTCACCAGGCCTTGTCATATATAGACTTGATATATGTCTTCATGTGTGCTTTCCATTATGCATAATTTCCAACCTCCAACATAGGGGGACGTGAAGTAGATAAAGCTTCCTTAGCTTGAATCTAGAAACACAAAGGATCTCCACTAGCTATGTTTAGTGGCAAGCTATAATACCAATTGTTGGCCCGGATAGTTTCTAAGTTACAAGTTGTGTGCTTGGAAGGAGTGGCTAAGGGGTGCCCTTAGCCGCTCTTTCAAGCACTGCAATAAAATGAATAAAATAAGGGACACAAAGATTGTTTACATAGTTCAATTTTCCTACGTCTGTGGAGCCTAACTTAGTGAGAAATACTCACTATCTTCAATACTTACAACAAGTGATTCTTAATCTATCACACACCGGTGGCAATTTCCTCATCTTTGTACTTTGAAAACTAATACTCTCACCATTAAATTGAATAAAACTGAAAATATAATAACTTGATGAAATTGTCAAATTTGTTGTGAATTGAGATGAATCATGTTGTGTTAAATATATATATTGATGAATTGGTTGATAAATTTAGAAATATGAAATGCAAAATTTAGTTATATTATGAATTGAATGATTTGTTACCCTATTAACTGTTCGGGTAGAGTCGAATATAGTTGGCAATAAGATAGATTGAGTATGGGTTACTTCGAATACGCGTCAATGAGTGTTGGGCACAACTTTTACTTCGGTTATACCGATGAGCGCTAGGCACAATGTATTTACTTCGGATTGTCTGATGAGGCCTTAGATGCTAAAATGGTGTGTTGATTGGATCTATCTATCTGTTCAAGTTTGATCCAAGTTAATAGGGATTTAAAATGTAAATATGATAATGGTATATGAAATGAATTGTTATTATGAAAGATTATGTGAACCATATTTATAAGTCTGGAAGATTTATATAGAATTGTGACGAATCAATCGATTCGATTCAGAAAATGGTATGATAATATGGTATAAATGGTACATTTAGTATGATGTTTTGCAATTGATATGAATGGCATATTTGTTGAATGTTATAATTAACTTAACTTGCATTTTGTTATTTGAATTGTAGAAATACCACTAAGCTTTCTCGCTCATTTTCTCATGCGCAGTTAGGTGTAAAGTGAGATCCCGAGCATCAACTTCAACATTCAACAAAAATCCCTGACTCAACAAAGTTTGTATATTCCGTTTTTGTTCTAAGTTGGAATGTACCTACCTAGTTGAGTCAAGTTTTGGTTTGCTTTTTAAGTTTATGTTTCTTTTGGAATTAGTACCATATGGTGAATATTTGGCTACATGGTCTGTATTTATGCTTATGAAATCATTGTATATATGTTTTTAAATGTTGGAAATGGATGCAATGTGAATGTTGGGGATGAATTGGTATGTTTACATAGAACCTAAGTGCGATATATTGTAAATGTTTAACTCATAGGTGTTAAAATCTTAGTGTGTTGTTATATATATATAAAATTGAAGTTTATAAATTTGTTGTTTAGAGTTTACTTAGGTCAAATGGAGATTGGAATATGTTTGCATTGTAGTAAAATGCAATTGCAGGTTGTTTATAAAGAGAAATTACAGAAACAGTATGTGACATCGTGACAAGAAAAGACTTGTAATGTCACGGTGAGACGAGGAATCCTGTCGACTCAATGAGGCCAACATAGTAAGTGGCATCGCAATGTCGAGTGATCTAATGTCGTGACGTGACAAATTGTTTGGCAACGTCACAATGTCAACCCTGCATTTTGAAAACATTTACAATTTGGTCCTTCTTTGACTTTGGGTTACTATTTAAGCTTTCATAAGTTCGTGTAAGACTCGATAATGATTCTATATTGTATTAAATGTATAGTTTGGTTGAATTTAAGTATTAATGGTATAATTTGACTGAGATTGATTTTAGTTGTTTCAGAAACAAATGTGACATATCGTAACTCGAACCCAACAATCGGTCGGGTATCAAGGTGTTACATTTTTTGCCATAACTTTTTTTTATAAATAAGTATATTATAACATTTTTTATAACATGTAAATTATTTTTTATAATATACTTTTTAATCATAATTGTAGAGACCCAATTTTGACCGGGCCCGTAAAAAATAATAAAAATAATAAAACCAAAGTTTTTTTCACAGTCCATTTTACAAAAAAATACTAGAGCCCAACACTTAAATAGTCTACCCAAACACCCGTGGTCCAATTACACCCCTTGACCCAAACATTAACCCAACCTACATGGCCCAAAAATGGCCCAACTCTAAATCAGAAACCAAGGGTTTCTGAAACCCTAGGTTTCCTTGCGCCGCAATAGCACCTAGGCCAACAGTCGTGCCACCAACCCTTGTCAAGCCGCGAATCGCGCCGCCATCAACGCGCCTCATCGCCAGATTCTCCGCCTGCAAAAGAAAGGAAACAAAACCGCAGCAAAAATGGCCAAACAGCAGCAAATTCCTTTTTTATTTTTTATTTTTAAAGGCTATAAAAGCCTGATTATTTTGTAACACAGGGGATACAGAGGAAAGAACACAGAGAAATAAAGACAAAAGAAAATAAATTGAAACAGAATATAGAGTTTTTTTTCAGCAAAGGTGATTTTCATATTTTATTCTATTTATTTTAGATATACGCTATTTTTTACGAATATTAAAAAAAAAGAAAAGAAAGAGGGTAAGAAGGCTACCTGTATTTTTTTGGCTTCGAAACAAAGGGTTTTGGCCACTAGCCATGACGGCGCGGGAGGCGCGTGCGATGAAGGCCGGAGGTTCGATGACCTGTGAGGGCAGAGCAAAATTTTCGACTTCTGCCATTTTTTTTTAAATCTGATGTTTAAAATGAATTTAGGGGTTTTTTTTTTTAAGTTTTATAGCATATCCACACGACGTCGTTTTGGTATAGCCCATTAATAACCAAAACAGTGTCGTTTAATGAAAGGATCCGCGCGTTGACCGAAAAACCCGGGGAGGATCCGCGCATTTTTTATTAATGGCCTAATTGCCATTTTAGTCCTTTCGTATTTTTTATTTTTTTAATTCCGTTTAATTTCATTTTTTTTAAATTTGGCCCTAAAAGTTTAATTACTTTCCAATTTAGTCCCTTGGGCTCTTTAAAGTCTGGGATCAAAACGTCGTAGTTTTTAAATTTGGCCTAATTGTCATTTTAACCCCTGTGATTTAACGCGCGTTTTAATTTAGTCCTTTTATATCTGTTTTAATTGCTATTTAACCCCTGTTTTCTTTGTTTTATTTTATTTTTATCCTTTTATTTTATTTTATTATTTTACATGGTATTTAATTATTTATCATATTAAATATTCTATATTTATTTTCCTATATTTATTAATTTATTAATATTACTAAATTCACATATATATATTTTATATGTATTATTTTTATATATATTTAATTATTATTATATATTATTTGGATTAATATAATTTACATATTATTTTATAGTTTATATATTATTCATTATATTATTTTCTTAATTTATATACTATATAGTATTATATTATGTTATTTTTTATATAAAATCTATTTATATTATATAACTTATTTTACTTACATTATTCATTACATATGTAATTTTTTTACGATTAGTATATTATATATGTTTTTTTATTATATACTGTTTACTAATTATTTTTATAATCATATATATATTAAATTATTAAATAATTGGTTATTAATTTTCTTTTCTATGCTTTTTATTATTTTATTGAAAACATTGTTTATATATGTTAAATAGTTTTAGAAATTGCCATATTCCCTTTCCCATTATGTTGTATATTTAATGCTTAACATAATTCTTTATTTATATATTCGTATTATATTATTCTTTTATTATGTATTGTTAGTATAATTTATGATTATGTAGAATTGCTATTAAATATGTAGGTTGTATACTCAAACCATTGTTTTATAAAAATACATTTTTTGATGCATTTTTAATAATTTAAAAAATAAGGTGATATATGATATTTAGGAATTTCGAGAAGAATTGTGCCCTAACTCACTGGGTTTCGATTTTTCTCGTAAAACTTAAAGTATTAAATATCCCTTCTCTTTTAAAATCGAAACTTACAAATTTCAAATCTAGAAACTTATTCCTGGGAATTCAAAATTATCGTGTCCTAACTCATTGGATGTGTAACATCCCAAATATGGGGTTATTTGGAATTCGATTATTTTCTTATTATGAACTGCTGTGATATTGTTAATGGAATAATAGAGCTTAATTTAAGGCTTTGAGTGTGCCCGGTTTGATAGGAAAATTTCAGTTTTAATTTTAAAAGAAGGGAGCCTTAGCAAGTGGGTGTTATAAGAATAAATGTGGGTAATTTAACACTAATTAGGCCTTGGATAAGTGGCAAAGCAAGCCCACTTAGGAGCTAGCATGTGACGCCACCAAGGAACAAGGGAGAGCCTTGGTTCGAGTCACAAAATCCTCCTTTTTGTTTTTATTTGGACGGCACAAGGGGGAGAGTTTTTCTCCCTTCAAACTCTTTTATTAAGTGTCATTATCAAAGGATAATAGGAGAGTTTTAATTGTTTAATTATAGTATTAAAAAAAGGGATAATGGATGGATTATTAGGAGATTATTATTTGATTAATTCAAGCTATTTTGAATTAAATCAAATAGGTGGCCAAGAGGATTTTTAGGTGTTGTGCGAATTTGAACTCCTTGAGCAAGGAGAGTGGACGGCAAGGGGTACTAGGGAGTGCCCAAGTTTCTTTTGTTTCTTTTTCCTATTAGCCGAATTCTCCCAAAAGTCTCTCATTTGCTATTTTCTCTTCTCCATCCTCTCCAAAACCGAAAGCACATACCCTAAAACCTTTCTTTTCTTTTCCCAACTCCTTTAGCCAAATTCTTGCTACCTTTCTTTCTCTCCACCATTTTTCTTTCATCATAGCCGAATCCTCTCTCTTCTTTTTTTGCCGAAACTCCAACACCCTTTTCTCCTCATTATTTTCCTCTTGCCCGAATACTCAAGCAAGGGTAATCTTCTCTAAACTCATCTCCAATCGAGTCTTAAGGTAGGTAGGTATGGCCGAATGCCATCTTTCTTCTCCTCTGTGTTTTTGTCGATTTCTATTAGGGGGGAATAAGTGCCGATTTCGGCAATGGTAATCAGGGTTTCTAAATGCTTTCGAGAATTGATCTCTGCTAGGTACCCCAAGACTGTGAAGCAATTGACCCAAGCCCTAATCTCTAGCAATCGGTTTTGGTGGTAGTGGTAAGAAGATTTCATTTAGTTGGTATTCGATTAAAGCCGAAGGCTACTGACATTGTCCATTGACCGATTCTAATGTGTGAACCAGATTTGTGATTGGGTGCTGAGACTAGTATTCAAAGCGAGTAGGTAAGGATTCGGTTCAAGCAATAACCCTAAAAGGATTATTTGGTTTGGCCGAATGGCCCATATCACTAACACTATCTTGGCCGAATATAGGGGCTAGTGGATCTAAGGTGGCCGACTTCTTCATTCGGGATTTAGATTATTCGGGGTGACAGGTGTGTACATACACACGTATAGCGCTTAATGTTGTGTTATATATATATATATATTTTGTATGTAAATCGCTTGATGTAGATGCGATTGGTACCTTAACGGTATAAGTGAGGATCCCGGTAAGTCTCTCATAATGTGAGATTACTTTAATGCTTTTGGGAAGCATGGCTTATTGATACATGTGATAAATGCATGAGATCTCATGTTAATCGCTTACTCGCTATGGGCTACATGAGAGGAGGGGCGTTGATGGTTCGTGGCCGACGAGCACCAAGTGTTTTGGTAACACACCGTGACTATATGTCACCGTGAGGTTTGGTACCTCCGAGGTTTGGCACCTCATAGCGACTTGTCCTCGTGGTTAACACCACCGTGGGTTGGCCCCACTTGAGATATGGGATCGTCTCGCTGATTTGGTATCACACGATGGGTTGGCCCCATCACCCGATTTGTGTCTCACGGACACCAAAGTGCTTTGGTAGCACATTGTGACTATATGTCACCAAAGGTTTGGCACCACCAGTGTTTTGGTAACACATTGTGACTACGGTCACCAAAGTGGTTTGGTACCACATGGGGTAGACAAAGGCGCTTGGTTGGCTAGGTTGGGCACACGATACTCGTGATATTAATCTGTTATATGTTGTGTATGAAATGTTGCTTTAAACGGGGGAAGGGTTACATATCGAGTCTTGGTGACTCACCTTCTCCTTTAACATTTTGCAGTGACTCGTAGATGGCGGTTGAGGAGCCGATTGGACTCGAGGTGGCCATGCAAAGGATTTAAATTTATAGAACTTTAAATTTGGTCATTTTTATTTTGGTTGTAATAAGGCCTCCATAAACTTTATTTGTGTTTTTTTATATGTTGGATATTTACTTTAAACTGTATCATTAAAACTGAATTGAAATCACACGTTTTCTTAGATTAACACGAAAATGTTTTATCGTGCCATCGGGCACACCTGAAATTTGTATAGTAATGGACTTAATTAAACTTCCAAATTAAATCCAAGTATAGTTTTGGCAAGATAACCAAAAACAAGGGGTTTTCAATGAAACTTAAATTGGTTCTGGATGGTGTTCAAAAAAAGTTTTCCTCCGTAGCAAATCAAATTCGGTCGTAATGTTTGGGCCGGGTTTGGGTTGTTACAGAATTGGTATCAAAGCCCGGTTCAAAGCTCGGTTGTGGGGGCCCAAGGCCCAAAAATGTTTTAGTAGGCCTTTTGAATTGTTTTTGGGTTTTAAGCAGCATGGCCCGAGTCTCCTGCAGACCGATCCGCCTGTAAGTACATCTAAACCTCTTTGTGAATTATATTCTGTAGAAGGGTAGGAAGCATGGAACGTAGATAGACTTATAGGACTTGGACCCTAGGTTTAGACTACTCAAACACATAAACAAGACATAAGACTTAAAGAACTAAACCAACCTATGACTTACTCAATGAGCTAGGGTGTGGTAACCTCTGTGCGCATGTCTAGAAAGGTTCAGTGAGAGCTTGGTATTTAAGCGGTCCGCGTGACCCACCTCCTCTTCACTCGAATTCTGCCTGGTGCGTAGCTTTGGTTCACCCCGACTGTGAAGGCCTCGGCCATAGGCTAAACACAATGATTAAAACCCGAAAGGGAATTAGCCTTGTTTTTTCAAAATAGAATGAAACAACAAGCCCTAATGTTTTCAAAACTTGTCCAATAACTCTCTTAAACCTTAGAACATTATTTTTACAACGCTTTCTCGGAAAACTTGACTTGTGAAAAATTACAGAATACCCTTAGGAGTAAAATTACCAAAATGCCTCGACCCATAAAATATTAATTCGACGGTTTTGCCTAAAAAAATTTCAACTATTTTACAAATATTCAATAACTTAGTTTTGGAAATCATCAGCAAAATATTTTGGTTCTGAAAATTACGAAAATACCCTCAGTAGAAAAAGACTAAAATACCCCTAGGTTAGAAATGGGCGAAATGTCCGATGAGTGAATAGGTATGGAAAGTATTAAGGAATGGATGCATGAACTTCTTTGTGTGAACTAGGATAGGAAATCAAACATTGTTTGCTCGAAAGAATCTCCGATTAAACCTTATCCATAAAATTTCTTCGCGAGTAATAAAGTGAAACAAATGCTAACGCATAAAATTTTTCTTAATCGATTAAAAGCGCGGTAGATAGAATGAGTTCTAGAGGACGTGGACGCCGTGGACATGGTAGGGTAGGATGACGGTGTCCGAACCCACAGTCGGAGACAAGGTTCGAAAATGAGGTACCATCGCCACCACCACCTCCTACTTTTTAGAGTGAGGAGCCGAGCGGCACTTGTGGCGAGTCGGTGCTCGCAAGTCGTGTTGCGAGTCTTGGAGATGGTGGTCGGGCGGTGGAAATGTAGGAGCTCGGAAATCTGTCCCCGAGCGACTCCGATCTAACGGAGCGGAGGTATTCCGAGGGTGTCGGGAGTGGCACCCAAAGTCAATGGAATCATCGCTAGAGTCAATCGAAAGAATCATGGATGACCTTGACTGACCGAGGAAGAGAAGTCGAAAGGGGCGGTGTCGCTTCTAAAGGATGAAGCGTATCGCTGGTGGCTTACGGTTCGAGATGGGGCTACAGCAGATGATTTGACTTGGGAGTATTTCGTAACCACCTATCGTAAAAAGTATGTGGGCATTAGCTACACCGACGCCAGCAGAGAAAGGCTTTTCCGGATTAGTGCAAGGAACTAAGTCCGTGTCGGAATATGAGGCGGAATTTCTAAGGCTGAGTAGATATGCGAGAGGCATCGTGGCTATCGAACATGAGCTGTTGCGGTCCGCTTTGAGGACGGACTCAGAGATGATTTAAGGTTACTAATTGCCCCACAAAGAGTTCGTGAGTTCTCATCTCTAGTGGAGAAGGCTAAGGTAGCCGAAGGAATCAAGGAGGCCGTGAGGCGAACTATAGTAAGAACAATCGTAAGAGAAGTTTTGAGTCACCGGATCAAGCGGAAGTGCTCGTAAAAAAGGCTAGGCCAAGTGGGCCCAATCAGCAAAGAAGGCCCACGATCGCTAATCGTGAGGCCGACTCAGCAATCACCGTGGAAAGACCCATTGGGGAGGTTGTTGGACCGGTGACAAAGGATGTTTTGAGTGTGGGTCTTTGGAGCATCGCGTGGAGATTGTCCCCGAAAACTAGCTAAGAAGCGACCGAGGGGCGTAACTGCGCTCGTGGATAGAAATGTAGGACCACAGAGGGGTCGTGGTAATGGCAGAGGAAACAACGGTCCTAACCGAGGTCGTGGAACTCAAGGCAGAGGTTCAGGCAACACAGAGGCTAGGCAGCCTGGCTTAGTTTACGCAGCGAGGTGTCGCGAAGAAGGTGACGCACCGGATGTCATAACCAGACGCTTTCTAATTTTTGGTTTTCCTTATGTTGCATTGATTGATGTGGGCTCGACGCACTCGTACATTGCTAGTAGTGTGGTAGGAACTATGGACCTAAACTCTGAAACTGCTTCTAGGGAGATGACTGTAGTTAGCCCCTTAGGTCACTCCGTAGTCGTAGATAAACTCTATAGAGGCGTACCCCTAGAACTTCAAGGGGTAGTATTTGCACCGATCTAATGGAACTACCGTTTGGGGAGTTCGATCCGATCCTCGGTATGGATTGGTTGGTTAAGTACCAAGCAAGGTTGACTGCGCGCCAAGCGCATGGTTCTTAAGACAGTGAAGGTGATGAAGTGGTTATGATAGGAGATAGAAGGAATTACCTATCCAACGTGTGTATGTGCCTTGAAGGCCGAAAGGATGGTCAAGAAGGGTTGTGAGGCGATTTGGTTCAAATCGTGCTTTGGAAGCCGAGGGGTTAGTAGTTGGAAAGGTCCGAACGGTTGGGGAATTTGCTGATGTATTCCCAGAAGAACTTCCGGGTTTGCCTCCGGATCGAGAAGTCGAATTCGGTATAGACTTGCTACCGAACGGCACTGTGTGTCCATAGCACCATACCGAATGGCACCAAAGGAATTGGTGGAGCTAAAGGCTCAAATTCAGGAGCTCTTGGATAGAGGGTTTATACGACCAAGTATATCTCCGTGGGGAGCGCCTGTGTTGTTTGTCAAGAAGAAGGACGGTTCTATGCGGATGTGTATCGACTCACCGCCGATTGAACAAGTTAACGATCAAGAACAAGTATCCGCTGCCTCGGATTGACGACTTGTTTGATCAACCAAGGGTGCCTCGGTGTTTTCAAGATAGACCTTAGGTCGTTACCATCAACTTAAGGTGAAGGAGGTCGATGTTCACAAAACGGCATTCCGAACTCGGTATGGGCATTTTGAGTTCTTGGTAATGCCATTCTGGTTGACCAATGCACCGCGGCATTTATGGACTTGATGAATAGAGTATTCCAAAGAAGATTTGACCAGTTCGTCGTGGTGTTCATAGACGACATATTGGTTTATTCAAAGACGTAAGAGGAGCATGACAAGCATTTACGATAGTTCTGCAAGTATTGAGGGGGAAGTAGCTTATATGCCAAATTCGTAAGTGTGAATTTTGGCTTAGGAAGTGGCTTTCTTAGGTCATGTAGTGTCACCAAGGAATTAGAGTAGACCCTCGCAAGATTGAAGCAAAGATTGGAGTGGAAACTACCTAGGACGGTGGTGAAATACGAAGTTTTCTGGTTTAGCAGGTACTATCGGAGATTCATGGAAGGATTCTCTCTAATAGCAAATACCAGCTAACTAAGTTGCTAAGGAAAGGTGTCCCATTTGTATGGACGGAGAAGCAAAGCAAGAAAGCTTTGATAAGTTAAGGAAGATCTTGACTAAGCTCCGGTTTTGGTACACCAAGCAGAAAGTTATTCACGATTTAATGTGATGCATCTCACACCGGTTTGGGATGTGTGTTGATGCAGGATGGGAAGGTAGTAGCCTATGCATCCCGTCAATTAAGACCGCATGAGGTTAACTACCCAACTCACGACTTAGAGTTAGCGGCGGTCGTCTTCGCTCTGAAGATATGGAGACATTACCTGTATGGAGAGAAGTCGATGGTCTACACGGATCACAAAAGCTTGAGGTATCTTCTGACTCAGAAGGATCTGAATCTGAGACAGCGTCGGTGGATTGAACTACTAAAGGACTATGATCGTTTCAATTGAGTACCATCCGGGTAAGGCTAATGTGGTAGCTGACGCATTGAGCCGGAAGGTGGTGACGGACTTAAGAGCAATGTTCGCTCGGTTAAGTCTGTATGATGATGGGAGTCTTTTGGCGGAACTCCAAGTAAAGCCGACTTGGGTTGAGGAGGTTAAGGAAAAGCAGTTAGTGGATGAGGGCTTGAGCGCTAAGAGGGTACAAGTTCAGGATGGTGGTTTGGAAGGGTACAGTCTGTCTAGTGATGGAGTGCTTTGTTTTCAAGGACGAGCTTGTGTGCCAAGGGATACTGAATTAAGGCAGAAAATTCTCCAAGATGCACATAGCAGCCCATACGCTATGCATCCTGGGGGAAGCAAGATGTATGGAGATTTGCGGAAACAGCTACGTGGCTCAGGTTGAAGCGTGAGATAACGGAGTTCGTAGGGGAAGTGTCCGACGTGTCGCTGAGTTAAGGCTGAACATCACCACCATCGGGACTACTTCAACCGATAAAGATCCTCAATGGAAATGGGAGAGGATCACCATGGATTTTGTTAGTGGGCTACCCTTACGCCCACCAAGAAGGATGCGCTTTGGGTAATTGTGGATCGCTCGACTAAATCAGCTCACTTCATGCCTGGTGAGAATGGATTACTCACTCTAGAAGCTAGCGGTCGTATGTGGGTGAAATAGTGAGGTTGCATGGCGTGCCGTTGTCGATTATCTCGGATAGGGATCCCGATTCACGCTGGGTTTTGGAAAGCGTTGCATCAAGCTTTGGGTACACTGGTTAGATTTCAAGATTTGGCTTTCCATCCACAAATCGACTGACAATGAAAGGGTGATACAGATTTTAGAAGACATGTTAAGAGGCTGTGTCTTGGATTTTAGTGGTAGTTGGGAGGAGTACCTACCATTAGCGGAATTCGCTTATAACAATAGTTATCAAGCGAGTATTCAAATGGCTCCATACGAGGCCCTATATGGACGAAAGTGTCGTACTCCTACATGTTGGACGGAGTTGGGAGAAAGACAAGTTCTGGGTCCAGAATTGATAACCGAGACGGAAGACAAAGTCAAGGTGATTCGGTCTCGTCTCAAGGAAGCATCGGATAGGCAGAAGTCTTATGCCGATCTCAAACGCAAGGAAATGGAGTATGCGGTGGGAGACAAAGTCTTTCTGAGAGTGTCGCCTTGGAAAAAGGTGTTGAGATTTGGACGGAAAGGGAAGTTAAGCCCAAGGTTCATCGGGCCATATACTGTTGTGAAGCGAGTAGGACCAGTGGCTTATCAGCTAGAGCTGCCGGCAGAACTGAGTCAGATTCATGACGTATTTCATGTGTCAATGCTGAGACGGTATCGGTCGATCCTTCGCACGCGTTGTGCCGTGATGCAGCGATCGAGGTGAACTCGGATTTATCTTTTGAGGAAGAACCGGTTCAGATTGTAGACCGAGATGTGAAAGTTCTACGAAGGAAGGCAGTGCCTTTAGTGAAAGTGTTATGGCGGAACCACAGAGTGGAAGAAGCTACGTGGGAGCCCGAGGAGGTGATGCGCAAAGAATACCCCATCTCTTTTGATCAAGGAATTTCGGGGACGAAATTTATTTTAAGGGGGTAGAATCAGAACATCCCAAATATGGGGTTATTTGGAATTTGATTATTTTCTTATTATGAATCACATGATATTGTTAATGGAATAATAGAGCTTAATTTAAGGCTTTGAGTGTGCCCGGTTTGATAGGAAAATTTCAGTTTTAATTTTAAAAGAAGGAGCCTTAGCAAGTGGGTGTTATAAGAATAAATGTGGGTAATTTAACACTAATTAGGCCTTGGATAAGTGGCAAAGCAAGCCCACTTAGGAGCTAGCATGTGACGCCACCAAGGAACAAGGGAGAGCCTTGGTTCGAGTCACAAAATCCTCCTTTTTGTTTTTATTTGGACGGCACAAGGGGGAGAGTTTTTCTCCCTTCAAACTCTTTTATTAAGTGTCATTATCAAAGGATAATAGGAGAGTTTTAATTGTTTAATTATAGTATTAAAAAAAAAGGGATAATGGATGGATTATTAGGAGATTATTATTTGATTAATTCAAGCTATTTTGAATTAAATCAAATAGGTGGCCAAGAGGATTTTTAGGTGTTGTGCCGAATTTGAACTCCTTGAGCAAGGAGAGTGGACGGCAAGGGGTACTAGGGAGTGCCCAAGTTTCTTTTGTTTCTTTTTCCTATTAGCCGAATTCTCCCAAAAGTCTCTCATTTGCTATTTTCTCTTCTCCATCCTCTCCAAAACCGAAAGCACATCCCCTAAAACCTTTCTTTTCTTTTCCCAACTCCTTTAGCCGAAATTCTTGCTACCTTTCTTTCTCTCCACCATTTTTCTTTCATCATAGCCGAATCCCCTCTCTACTTCTTTTTGCCGAAACTCCAACACCCTTTTCTCCTCATTATTTTCCTCTTGCCCGAATACTCAAGCAAGGGTAATCTTCTCTAAACCCATCTCCAATCGAGTCTTAAGGTAGGTAGGTATGGCCGAATGCCATCTTTCTTCTCCTCTGTGTTTTTGTCGATTTCTATTAGGGGGAAATAAGTGCCGATTTCGGCAATGGTAATCAGGGTTTCTAAATGCTTTCGGGAATTGATCTCTGCTAGGTACCCCAAGACTGTGAAGCAATTGACCCAAGCCCTAATCTCTAGCAATCGGTTTTGGTGGTAGTGGTAAGAAGATTTCATTTAG
Organism: Gossypium sturtianum; assembly: GCA_025698515.1. NCBI lineage: Eukaryota > Viridiplantae > Streptophyta > Magnoliopsida > Malvales > Malvaceae > Gossypium > Gossypium sturtianum. Next base: position 143,995,152 of record CM046952.1, on the reverse strand, counting down.
TTGGTATTCGATTAAAGCCGAAGGCTACTGACATTGTCCATTGACCGATTCTAATGTGTGAACCAGATTTGTGATTGGGTGCTGAGACTAGTATTCAAAGCGAGTAGGTAAGGATTCGAGTTCAAGCAATAACCCTAAAAGGATTATTTGGTTTGGCCGAATGGCCCATATCACTAACACTATCTTGGCCGAATATAGGGGCTAGTGGATCCAAGGTGGCCGACTTCTTCATTCGGGATTTAGATTATTCGGGGGTGACAGGTGTGTACATACACACGTATAGCAGTTAATGTTGTGTTATATATATATATTTTGTATGTAAATCTGCTTGATGTAGATGCGGATTGGTACCTTAACGGTACAAGTGAGGATCCCGGTAAGTCTCTGTTAATGTGAGATTACTTTAATGCTTTTGGGAAGCATGGCTTATTGATACATGTGATAAATGCATGAGATCTGTTGTTAACTGTTTACCTGCTATGGGCTACATGAGAGGAGGGGGCAGTGATGGTTCGTGCTGACGAGCACCAGTGTTTTGGTAACACACTGTGACTATATGTCACCAGAGGTTTGGTACCTCCAGAGGTTTGGCACCTCATAGCGACTTGTCCCTGTGGTTAACACCACCGTGGGTTGGCCCCACTTGAGATATGGGATCGTCTGCCAGTGATTTGGTATCACACGATGGGTTGGCCCCATCACCCGATTTGTGTCTACGGACACCAGTGCTTTGGTAGCACATTGTGACTATATGTCACCAGTGGTTTGGCACCACCAGTGTTTTGGTAACACATTGTGACTACGGTCACCAGTGGTTTGGTACCACATGGGGTAGACAAAGGCGTTTGGTTGGCTAGGTTGGGCACACGATACTCTGCATATTAACTGTTATATGTTGTGTATGAAATGTTGCTTTAAACGGGGAAGGGTTACATATCGAGTCTTGGTGACTCACCTTCTCCTTTAACATTTTGCAGTGACTCGTAGATGGCGGTTGAGGAGCCGGTTGGACTCGAGGTGGCCATGCAAAGGGATTTAAATTTATAGAACTTTAAATTTGGTCATTTTTATTTTGGTTGTAATAAGGCCTCCATAAACTTTATTTGTGTTTTTTTATATGTTGGATATTTACTTTAAATCGTATCATTAAAATCGAATTGAAATCACACGTTTTCTTAGATTAACACGAAAATGTTTTATCGTGCCATCGGGCACACCTGAAATTTGTATAGTAATCGGACTTAATTAAACTTCCAAATTAAATCCAAGTATAGTTTTGGCAAGATAACCAAAAACAAGGGGTTTTCAATGAAACTTAAATTGGTTCTGGATGGTGTTCAAAAAAAGTTTTCCTCCGTAGCAAATCAAATTCGGTCGTAATGTTTGGGCCGAGTTTGGGTTGTTACAGGATGTGATGATTTGTTATCTCGGGATAAGAATTTCAGAAAATAAGGCAATGTTTTTTATTTAGAAATTCGGTAAATAGTGCCCTAACGTGCTGGGTTGCGATTTTTTGTTTGGCTAAATAACTAAATATCCTTTTAACAAGTTTTGTAAATCATGAGATGATTTTGATTATGAAGGTTTTAAAATAGCGTGTCCTAACGTGCTGGATGTGATGTTTATATTCCTTCGAAACAAAGAAATCTCAAATTTTAACTCATTACTTTTAAATTTCAAACATTTGGACATGATTCTATCGATTAGGTACCAACTTTTGGGCGTTATGAGGGTGCTAACCCTTCCTCATACGTAACCGACTCCCGAACCCGTTTTCTCGTTTTTTCGTAGACCAAAATTAAATGTTTTAAAACGTTTTTTACAAGGTGATCCAATCACACCCAAATAAAAAGGATTGGTGGCGACTCCCATTTTCGTTTTTAAAAGTCGATCCCCGTTTTTTAAAAAATTTTAAAATGGTTTCGACAATAATTTTAGAATTTTGTTATGATTTAAATAATATAATTTTTTTATAATTTTATAAAATACAAATAGATAATTTTTTAATGTTTATAATATAACTTTAAATTCTTTTTGCGATAACCATTCCAAACACTGATATGTGTTTATGTTTATAATATAATTTTTATAATTTAAACTTATATAAAATATTTTTTTTAAAAGTTAAATCATGTTTGGAAAACTATAAGTAATATGATTAAGATGTAATTATCCACGTTAGACAGTGTAATTAAGTGCTTAAATTACATACAATTTAATAGAATTCATTAATTATAATAATTATCTAAATATGTTATTATAATTACACTTGAATTCAATTATTAAGTATGGGAGAAAACTCAAAAACGGGCGTATGTTGATCCTAGTGCTATGTGCTTTCATTTTAATCCTTTCCACCTAAACCTAATTAATTAATAACGAGAAAACGAGAAATCCCATATTGGTAATTGATCTCTGAATACATGCCCTTTTCTTTCTCTCGCTTCTCAAAAACAGAAAGGGCACGATATATGCCTTTCATTAAATGCAGTAACGTGAATTTTAAAATTAACCCAACACCCACATGCGCCCAACCCCAGCAAGGCCACAAGGGGTGGGGGACCCTTCAACCAGATCAGAGCTCACCGGCCCCACCTTCCCTTCTCACGGTCACGGTGGCACCCACTTGCCGTTACCCATCTCCCTCAACCCTCAGCAAACCTCCCCTAACTGCCAACTTGTCTTAGCTACCGCTGCTATGAATTTTCTGATTATAAATAAATAAATAAAAATTGTCCAAGGCGGTGATGGTTTCGAGCAGCTGACGTGGTCTTGCGCCACGTGCCACGGATCGTGTTTCCCGAACCTCTTTTTCTTCCCTTGTTTTTTCGTTTTTTGGAACCAGCTATATGTTTTCATTTACCTTATCAATAATGCAATGTTTTCTTGTATTGTTAATATAAATTATATGTATTATTATAAATTTGTCTTGTAGGATGACTCAGTATTGATTACTGTAAAAGGAAAAAACCTGATTTTCCTTAATTAAAGACCACGACAACGTGATTAATTGACTAAACATACCTTCTAACACACCGCTTTAATTCCTATTGCCTCGTTGTAACTATAAATATATATATATATATTTTAAAACCCGGTCTTAATTTACTCCTCAGTCTTTTCATATGTTAAAAAAAATACAGCATGTTTTGTTTTGTTGTGGACAATGTATAGGAAATTCCTGTTCATTGATCCTCTACTTTTAACTCTTTTTTTTTTACTGAATATAATATACCTAAATATGAAGTTCATTTTTTGTTGGTAATTACAAAATTTTATCAAATCTGATTATTTTATTGAGAAATTATAAATCTTTTGAATTGTTTTTGTTTTTGTCTAAATTTTATTATTTTGTCATATTAAAAATTCATCATAATCTAATATATGTCTTTAATAAGATGAATAAAAATAAGACTCCTCTGTACACATGAAAATGTTTGATAAATTTTTTGAAATTGGGTCCGTGGTATGGAGATCTGAAGTTGGCGATGAATATAAAATCTATGCGGTGGATCTACGGACATTGCACTGTGGGTTCTTTTTCAAAACAAAGTGGGCAATCTTTAATTTATTTCTCATGCATACACGTCCATAGGATGCCTACAAAAAAACATGTTACATGCATGCCCTAGTTATTGTCGAAACCATTTTTTTTTGTAAAGGGTGTCGACTTTGGTTTTGAAAACGAAAATGATAAATGGGAGTCGCCACCAATCCTTTTTGATGACGTGTGATCGGGTCACCTTTTAATTTGGTCATTTTAATAAAAATATAAATTTACTAAAACGACGATATTTTTGGTCTACGAAATCTAGAAAACGGGTTCGGGAGTCGGCTACGCACGAGGAAGGATTAGCACCCTCGATACGCCCAAAATTGGTACCTAGTTGATTAATTAGTGTCTTAGTGTCGAAAATTTGAAAAGATTTTAAAATATGATCCACTTTATTTAAAAGAAAACTTGAATAAATAAATTGGATGCTGAGACCCGCTTATTTCGAAGGAGTGAAATATCATACCCAGTCAGTTAGGATACGTCATTTCGAATCCTCGAATCTAAGCTTGTCTTTCGACATTTAAAACTCGTACATTTAAATTTAGGAAGTATATTCGGTTATTTGGGTCAAATGAAAAGTCAGAACCCAGTAAGTTAGGGCACAATTTCTCAAAATTCCAAATACGGAATATTACCTTTGTTTTTTAGAAATCCTTACCTCGAAATAACAAAATGTCACATCCAGTGAGTTAGGACACAACATTTTCGAATCCCCGAGAATAAGTTTTTATTTAACTTATGCTTTGATTTAAAAAAAAATTAATTGGTTCTTTAGACTCGATGAGAAAAATCGAAATCCAGTAAGTTAGGGTACGATTTCTTCCGAATCTTAGAACACGGAGTATTCTCTTATTTTGAAACAAAGATTAATGTATCGGGTAAAATGGAATATGATCTTATGGCAAGATGTAAAATGAATTCCAGTGCTAATATAGGTAACAAAATAATGATAATGACAATAATAAATATAAATATCGATAATGAATAGTCGAAATTTGAAAGTATGTGCAACAAAATATAAATACATAAATAAATAAATAATGAAATGGCAATAATAAGTGTAAAAATTTAAAATAAAGAAAATCGAAATAAATAATAATAAGGGTAAAAATAAAAATAAGATAAAATAAAAACGAATAAAGAGCAAATTAATTATGAAAAAAATGAGTAAGTAAATGTTTTTTTTCAAATAATAATGATAATAGTAATAAAAATAAAATACTAATAATAATAGTAATAATAATGGTAAAGAAAATAATAATAGTATCAAAAATAATAATATTAATGATAATAATAATAATAGATAGATAGCAATAATAAACAAATAATAGTAAAAAATATAATAGTAAAAATACAAAAATAAAATAAAAATAAATAAATAATAGTAACAACAATAATAATAAATGGTAATAATAATAAAAAAATAATAACAATAAATACATAACAATAGTAATAATAATAATAAATAAATAAATAAAAAATAATAATAATAGAATATACAATTAAATAAATAAATGCTCAAAAAAATAAAAAAATAAAAAAGAAACAATAAAGAAACAATAAATACGTAGCTAAATTGAAGGAGGGACTGAATTAGGAGGGAAATAAAATCAAAAAGCCAAATTTAAAAAAATAAAATTATTAGGGTCCAAAAATGATGCGCGTGAAGAATCGATGACCAAAAGGGAAATTATTCCCAGTCCTCGAAACGCGCCGTTCCACAGGACTAAAATGGAATGAATGCCAAATTATTGGGCTGGATTAAAAGGAACAAAAAGAACGGAAATAGGACTAAATTAAAAAGACTAAAAAATGCGGAAAGACCACAGGCATAAATAGCCCATAGCTCAAAAACACGCGGGTTCCCCTCCTAGAGCGGGTCGGGTTCGGGTTGAGAGGCCCTATACGGCGTCGTTTTGGCGCCTGGGCTCCCAACCCAAAACGGTGTCGTTTGCTTTTGTTATAAAAGCCAACCCTTTTTTTGTTTTTGCCACTTGATTCCCTTTTTTAAAAAAAACACAAAGGACTCCCCTTTTTTTTCTCTCTGCTAGGGTTTTAAGCCCTCCTCTGTGCCGTCACCAGTCTGCCGCTGTCGGCCGCCGTATGCCTAATTCTCTTCAGAGAAAATGAACGAAATATAAACATATGTACATTTGCGAAAATAAAAAAATAAAATAAATAAACAAATAAACATATAAAAACAATGACCTTAGTTTTCGAATCTGTTTCAAAGCTTCTCTTTTTTTTTATTTCGAATTTTTCTCTCTGTATTTTTCTCCCCCGATTACATTGTATTTCGTGGCTTTATATAGCCGAAAGAAATAATACATTTTAATCATATTTGCTATTGTCTCTGCTCGCTTTTGTGCTGTTGTCTGTCCTTTTTTACTCTTTTCTTGCAGGCGATGGAGTCAACGGAGAAAGGAGGGCCATTTTGGTGCAAAGGGCGTAGGCGGAGCCGAGGTGGTTAGGCCTCGGGCGTTGAACCCGTTGGCAAAGCATGTGGAGGCAGCGGCGCTAGCAAGCTCAGGAACCCTAGGGTTCCTGAATTAGTTTTAGTGTTTGGGCCTATTGAGCCAATAGGGATCGGGCCAGTTTTTTTGCCCAGTTTTTGTATTTTTGGGCTTGTAATCTGGACTGTCTTTTAATAGACTTTTATTTTATTATTTTTTTGTTGGTTTTTATACTCTTGTTTTGGGCCCGGGCTAAAATTGAGCTCTACAGCTGCCCCTCTTTGCTCATTGTCGTGTAACGAGAATGGAGCAAAGACTTTAAAGAGGACCAATTTTGCCCGGTCTTGCTGAGTCTCGGCGCTTCTCTTCTTCTTCAAGTAGCCTCGCTCTAACCCACTGCAACTTCAGAAGTATAGGAATTGGTGCTTCGATCCTCTCGAATGTAATTTCAGGGAGAAGAGATTTGTAGTTTCGATCTACTCCGCTGGAACTTCAAAGAGATAAGAATTGGTAATTTCAACCTGCTCCACTGCAACTTTAGGGAGATAAGGTCTGCTGGCTTCAATCTGCTCTATTGCTACCTCATGGAGATAAGATTCGACGTCTTCGATCTGCTCTATTACTACTTCATGGAGATAAGATTCACAATCTTCAGTCTGCTCCACTGCAGCTTCAGGGAGATAAGGCTGGTGGTTTAAATTTGCTCCATTGCTACCTCATGGAGATAAGATTCGCCGTCTTCGATCTGCTCCATTACTACTTCATGGAGATAAGATCTACGATCTTTAGTCTACTCCACTGTCGCTTCAAGGAGATAAGGCTGGTGGCTTAAATCTATTCCATTGCTGCCTCATGGAGATAAGATTCACCGTCTTCGATCTGCTCCATTGCTACATCATGGAGATAAGATCTACAATCTTCAGTCTGCTCCATTGCCGCTTCAGGGAGATAAAGCTGGTGGCTTAAATCTGCTCCATTGCTACCTCATGGAGATAAGATTCGCCGTCTTTGATCTGCTCCATTGCTGCTCGGGGAGATAAGATCTACAATCTTCAGTCTGCTCCACTGCTGCTTCAGGGAGATAAGACTGGTGGCTTAAATTTTCTCCCTTGCTACCTCAGGGATATAAGATTCGCCGTCTTCGATCTACTCCATTGCTACCTCATGGAGATAAGATCTGTGAATTCACCGATGTTGCTACACCATCCTCTAGGGACATGATCTGTAGAATCGGTTTCATGTATCTATGCTTATGCCAAATGATTAGGATGCTATGATCGAAATGAATCAAATTCTCCTAACTAGATGTGTTATGAATGATGAATGCAAAAAATGAGAATGATCCTTATTTAAATGCTTAAGGTATAATCGCTCGTTCTTCATCAAGGCATTATCACTAACGTATTATACTGCCATCTTGTTCGGCTGGTATTCTTGACAGAAAACCCAAAGAAACAATCATATTCTGCTAAGCAAGCTTGCCCCGCTGTAATTTCAGAGTCCCTTCCACTGTACCTTCTGGGACATAAAGTTTGTACCTCCCACTGCAACTTCAGGAGAATAACATTTGGTTTCTTCCATCCATCCTGCTGCAACTCCGAGGTATAGGATTTGTATCATCTTCAATCAATTTGATTTGTTACACCATTTGCTGGGTGTAATGACCAGATGTATATGCTTGATATTTGCATGAATGCAGAGTATCATTTTTCTTTTCCCGAGAATGATCCCCTTGTACACTTGGGTTGACATTGCTCGTTATTTGTCGAGTTTGTACCACTGACGAAATGTCTTGTCTTTTTGTTCAACCAATAAAAAGTCCAAAGAGATAATCATCTTTCTCTAATATTTCCAAACCTTAGGCTTGGTGAGTTCTAAACAATAGTCCTGTTTCAGGTTCTTGTATTATTTAGAAGCTTCCAAAGTAATATGCGAAACTCCTTTTATGAAAGTATTATTAGTCCACTAATCGTTATTTTAATGCAAAATGCTTGAAAAAGATCATAACAATGGACCAGAAGGAAATTAATTAGGAGCATAGCTCGAAGCAACTAAGTTAATCAAGGATAGAAAATTCAGTTAAGAAGGAAATTTATAGGGACGTATCTTGAAAAGAATAAGGTAATCAAAGATAGCAAATTCAAAATGTGTAAAATAGAAAGCTAGATGCCCCAGATATCGCAGCTTGAGCTTCTCTGTACCAACTTCTTGAAGACCATTTTGAGCTCAATCTGTGTTTAGGGGATCCAGAGTACTTTGTCGATGCCCCAAGACGTATCATACTTATTCATTGTTAATTCAGGAATAACAAGACTACTGTATGCCCCACTTTTATTTGAATTGCCCTTTACGGGTTTTTAATTCAAAACCCCTTTGGTCGTAAAGCGCCCTTTGCGATTTTTCGCATTGGCCTCTCCTTTTTTTTTAAAGTCTCAAAGCGGCCTTTTCGGGTTTTCGCCTTGGCCTTTCACTTTCTAGGTGAAATACTTCTTGACGGAATCTTAATTCATAGGATTGGGCAAGTTTTTACCATCCATTTCGGCTAGAATCAATGATCCTCTAGAAAAGGCCTTCTTTACTAAAAAAGGTCCTTCCTAGTTCGGCATCCACTTTTCTCTGAAGTCCTTTTGTATTGAAAGGATCTTTTTCAACGCCAGGTCCCCCTCGTGGAATTCTCTAGGATGAACTTTTCTGTCGTAAGCTCGCATCATTCATTTTTGGTACGTTTGACCATGACGGGTAACTTTCAACCTCTTTTCTTCAATTAAGTTCACTGGATCCATTCTGCTTTATCCAATTCTTGACTCAATCAAAATTTGGAGAGGAGGAATCTTGATTTTAATGGGCAAACCACTTCCATTTCATAATGAGAAAGGTGCTGACCCGGCGAAGGTCTTGGCCAACGTTCGATGAGCATAGAGGGTAAATGGCGACTTCTTATGCCAATATTTACAAGTCTCAGTCATCTTTCCCACGATTTTTCTTTCTTTTTTTTTGCACCGTTCATCTTGGGGTGATATTTTAACAGTCCGATTTAGGGGCTAGTCAGAACAGTGATCTCGGAATCACTAATTCAAGGTTAGAGAAAATTATTTTCATGTTATGTTATGTGTTATAACATGTTTATAAGGATGCATGAAAATTTTGGTGCCTTAATTTTAGCGATTTCTAGCTTAATTGCGAAAAATGACTAAATCACATAAAGTGTGAAAGTTCCATTTTATTTGCTAAAGGTGCCAAATAGCTATGGATTATAATTGGAGGTCCCAAATGTGAAATTTGACCTTGTTAAGTGGCTTGGCCGGTCAAAGATGTTAAAGGGGACAAGTGCATTTATTGTGATTAAAAGTTAGTGATATTAGTTGGAGAAAATATATAAAATAAGATGATAAAAGCAAAAGTTACCATCTTTTTATTTACTTTTCTTCTCCAACCAAAAATATCAGCCATGGGAGGGGTTTGAAAGCTTCAAATTTTCAGAAAGCTTTACTCCATTCAAGTAAGTGATTTTGATGCTTATTTTTGATGAAAATTTCATTTTTGGAGTCCCCAAAGCTTAAGCTAGCTAATGGGAGGATTAGTTTGCAATATGGTTGAAAGTCTAGGGACTTACCATGATAGAGTTTATGTTGTTTGATGAGTTTTTATGGAAGAAAATGAATGTTAGGATGATGAGAAACAACTTTTGTGAAAGGTGTTATCATGAAAACACCTAATTGGGACTAAAATGCAAAAGTTGTAATTTGTTCATTAAGGCATGAAATAGTTGGAATTGTGGATAGTTGTAAGAGGATTAAATGTTCAGCTAGGCTTGCTTAATAAGAAATTGAGATGAAAATTTAATTACGAGCCTAGGGGTAAAATCGTAATTTTGCCAGAGTGTAGGGGCAAAATAGTCATTTTTGCCTAAAGTGTATATTATGGTGTAATATGATTTATAAATGATTAAATCAGTAAATTCCATTGTTCTAGATCAAAGAAATCGAGTTTCAAACTAGAACGGATGAAAAGAGAAATGTGGGCAAAAAGTCCCTTTCGGCCCTTTCGACATCGAGGTAAGTTCATGTGCAAATGTTGTAATTACGTACGAGTTAATTTAATGCTCCAATGTGGTATGGAATGTATATTTACCATATGAATGCATGAAATATCTTTTGATGAAATGTCAATAGAATTGAAATGTGTATAGCATGATATGCTAATGGTTAAAGTCTCGAGTAAGACCATATTGGAATATGGCCTCGATGTAAGAATTCGTATAAGACCATGTCATGGACATGGCATCGACATGTTAATATAAGTAAGACCCTATTGGGGTATGAATTCTATGTGACAGTATGTGTATGAGACTCGAGAGAGATTTATTCAACAATTCGAATGATTCAATGTATATGCTGAATGTATGTGGTTGTACCATGAGTAGCATAAGCATGTGTAGAACTGAATTGAGATGAATTCAATATATGATGAACCCCTAGTGGGGTATGTGTAGTTGATGCACCTTAGTTGCATGAGACAGATTTATTGATGTACTGTGTGAATGATAATGAGTACCGTAGAAAGTTAAGTAAGAATAGAAGCATGTGAGTATGTTCTCGAATGAACATTTGAAATAGAGATATACTTGTGGATTATTATCCATGAATGTAAATAACGGTGAGCTATGTGCGATATCACCCTATTAATGGTTAGTGATGGACTGTGTGCGATACTATCAACTATATTTTTATTGGTGGGCTGTGTGCATTACCACATTATTGATTAGTAATCGATGGGCTGTGTGCGATACCATCGCTTATAAATAATTGGTGAGCTAAGTGCGAAATCACCATAGGTATAAATGATTGGTGGGTTGTGTGCAATACCACCCTATAAGAGATTCAATGGTGGGCTAAGTGCGTAACCACTGAGAGATTTGTAGTATGAGCGACTTATTGAAAATGCTTGATGTGTTGTTTTGTATGATCTTGTGATGATCAGTGCAGGAATGTATGCTAATTAAATGAGCGAATTGGCTTATGGCATGGTAGAAATGTGGTAAGAGATAGAATGAGTAAGATTCAAGAATGATTGAGTAGGTAACCATGAATTGATGAGAAAAACTCGACATATTAACTTGGGGTTATGTATATTCAGTGAATATTAATATTTGTCGGATTATGCAGATGAACTTACTAAGCATTATTGCTTACTCCCTTACTTTTCTCATCTCTTATAGGTTTCATTACTTAGCTCAGGTTGGAGGCCGCCGGAGATGTTTTCACACTTTCGAGCAGACGCACGGTATGAGGTTTCAAGTCCTTATGAGTCATGGCATGTATAGGGATTCATTTAAAGTTGATGAAGTCCAATTGTGTATAGCCATAGATGATGGCCTACGTTGTCTGTAATAATATGGGAATTAGTTCTCCCTTGTGTATGGGATAAAGACCTTATTTCTTTTATAATCAAATGTCTATAGTTCAAGAGTAATGTTGATACTATGTGTAGTTATGCGATGAGGTATGAATGTATGCATGTGGGTGGAAAAAGGCTTGGTAGATAGCATCTAAGTGCCCACACAGATAGACACACGGGCATGTGTCTAGGCCGTGTACACCCTGTCTTAAGTTAGAATAGAACACGGGCTGATCACACGGCTGTTTGTTCAAGTCGTGTGATACGCACGGCCAACACATGGGCGTGTGCCTAGGCCGTGTTGAATAAGTCAGTATATCAAGGTTTAGCACACGGTTTAGGCCCACGGGCGTGTCAAGACCGTGTGTGATCAGTCAGTGTCGACCACGGGTTGGATGCACAGACATGTAATAGGGCACACGGGCGTGTTCCCAAACCGCATGGGCGTGTGCCTTAACCGTGGGGCATTTGGCAGAATGCTTGGGTTTTTAAGCACGGTTGTTGAACATGGGCGTGTGTGTCTACACACGGGCATGTCTCATTCTACATGGGCGTGTGGCCCCTGTTTCAAGGAAAAGTTTCTTTTAACTCGTAAAAGTTTCCAAACGCAAGTTTAAGGCCTCGTAGGCCCACGATACGAATGACTTGACTAAGAAAGAGAAGTTTTAAATTTGGAACGAAATTTTATAGCCCGTAAGTACACGTTTAAGAAAGTTCAAGTATAGTAATATCTCGTATCCGGTCTTAGCCTCGGACTTGGGTAGGGGGTCTTACAGATATGGTGTCTGATATTGAACAGACTACAAACTTTTGATATCATGCTTTTATTAGATATGATCCTTTCTGACATTCTTTGTCGGCACATGATCTTTTTTTTTTGCTGCATTTAATGGCCGTCGACTTTGTAACATTGGCATATGAAGTAACTTTCACCCATTTAGTGAAGTAATCGATGACCACAAAGATGACGATGTCTGTTAGAAGCTTTTGACGAGATCGGCCCAATAACGTCCATGCCCCACATAGAGAAAGTCTATGAAGAAATGAAGGAGGCACTTGAATCTTGTCTTGATAAATTTGGCATTTACGGTATAACTGATGCGATCCCCTTCCATGGTAGACCAGCACTACCCGAGCCTCATGATTTGCCTGGCCATTGTAAAACCATTAGCATGTATTCTTTAGACACCCTTATGGACCTCTTCTAAGATTTCATTAGCTTTAACCGCATCCATACGTCTTAGTAGCCTAGGCATATCACGCGAAAACATCCTTGAATTGGAAATAACTCAATGATGTCTCGCTTTGTCTTTGTGGTGAGCTAGGCTTCGATATTCACCTTTTTCCTAGGCTCGCAATGGCTACTGACCCTTTGCAGAGTAGGATTTATTTTTCATCTTGTTCTACTATTCTTAACAAATCAGGAGATAAGTTACAATATTTGTCATCTTCAAAGTCCTGAGATCCCCCTAAACACATATCTCACCGAAAAGGAGACTTTGAGTCAATGACAGTTTCGCTCACATCATCAATATCTAGGGACCTGTTGTAGGTACGAAGGCAAATTCTAAAGAATAAATGATTTTAAGGATGATTATTTGTATGGTATAATCATGAATGAAGAATAAAAGCATATTTGAAAGAGAGTCCAAAGAACCAAAGAATATATAGAGAATAAAAGAATATTTGCTCAAAAAGATACATTTTATTGAAATAAAGATTTTGAACACAAGCCTATTTCACAAAAGGATTCTTATTTCCTCTAGGCTTAAAGCAACAAGCGTGTTCTGAATATTGCTCTAAATTAGCTCTAAAAATACAAGGATCTCTTTCACAGTCCCATTGTTCAAAACACCCCAAGTACGTAAAGGCAGAAGCTTGGAAAAGTCTATTCCCCGGTTCCCTTTTCGAATATGTCGTTAATGTTTAGATTCCCCAACATTCCCACCGGGTCTTTGATCTCTTCAATTTATTATCCACCAGGCCTTGCACTAGGGCCCTGAGCTCAATGCATTCTTGGATCTCATGCCCCTATCTATCATGGAACTCACAATGTTTACCCCTTTAACAGAAATGTCGAGCAACAAATTTTCTGCACCAGAGGGATCATTGAATTTTACGATACCCAATTTGATGAGTCTTTCGATTATCTTTTTAAAAGCGACGTAGTTCTCGATCGAATGCCCTGTGATTCCCCTATGGTATTCGCATTGGGCATTGATCGATGTGAAGTCAGAGTTTTAAAATTTATAAAGAGAATGATCGAACCTGGAAACTAACTATGACAATGATTGAGGCAAGTGCACCTATCGAACAGTAGTATAGTTTAGGCAAGACCGGATTGTCGAACCCAAAGGAACTAAAAGTACTAATACTAACTTTCTTTCTATTATTTACCCTAAAATAAGTGAAGTTTTTTATTAATCTAAACTAACTAACTATTAAACTAAAAATTCTAAGACAAAGAAGAATGAAATTGGGAGAATAACTTGGGTAAAACTCAGTTGATTAAGACGACACCCAAGGAAGAATCCACCTAGACTTCACTTGTTATCTAACTCTGAACCAGACGATTTATTCACTTGACTTGATCCGTAAGACTCCCTAACGTATATTAAACCCTCTCTCGAGGCGAATAACGTCTAATCCTAGGTTAATTAACAAAAATCTCTTTCTCGAATAATAACCCCCTAGAATAGCAGTAAATCGATCTATGGATTCCCATATTAGGTTTCACCCTAATCCGGCAAAATCTCGTCACCCTATCTCTAGGCGTGCGATCAACTCCGCTTAATTATACTAGATCTACTCTTAAGCAGCGACTTTTGCTCCACCACCTAAGCACATTCGACTTGAATTAATATCCGCGAAATATCAACACAAGAATTAAGCACACATAATTAAGAACAAATCAAGTATTTATCATATAGTTCAGAAAACAATAACAAGATTCATCTAGGTTTCATCCCCCTCAGGTATCTGAGGGGTTTAGTTCATAATAGTAAAGAAAAATATCTCCGAAGAAAAGATAAAACAAAACATAAGAAATCCCTAAAACCCGTTGAAGGAATTGAAGAAGAAATCCTCCGTCTTGAGTAGAATTCCGGCTTCTAGAGATGGATCAACTGGCTATCCCTGAGTGAATCCCCACAAATCTGCCTTCTCTGGCCTAGCAAGACACCCCTAAACGATGGCCTTGGGCCCACCTTTTAGGTCATACTTAGGGTGTATTTATAGGCTTTTGAAATAGGTTTCTTTGCCCATAAGTATCCTTTCCCGAATGAAATTGCTCTTCTCCACGGCAGAGGCACGGCCATGGCACACGCCCGTGTAAATCGTGGCCAGGCCGTGTTTAGACTTCTAATGAGGACACGTCCGTGTAGATCGATATCAGGCCGTGTTCTAATGTATTGAGGAGGCACAGCCGTGTGGGCTTTTGTCCAGGCCATGTCGATTTCATGCTTTGGCCCATTTGTCCCGTTTTAAGCCCGTTTTGTGTTCTTTTCATCCCCTGGTGCTTTCCTGAGTATATATCATGAAAAGAAAGGATTAAGAGCACCAAATTACATAATATAAGGGATAATTCATCCAAAAGCATACTAAATGTGGGATTAAAATATGTTACTATTTCAGTTTATCAGGCATTTACGTCGTACCATTTGGGGTATGGAGGCCGTATTGGTTCTACATAAAAAGGGATACAACATGTGCGTCAAACAAAATTTGGTACAACTCCCTATACGTGATTGGGATGGGTGCGAACTGGAGTTTTTCTGAGTTCGGTCTTGGATTGGGTTCTTGCCTTGGGGAGACCTGATGGCTGGTAGTTACCGTCCTTGGCTGGCTTACTCTAATCGGCTCTGAATGGCCCTTGTTATACCTACTCGTACTATTCGTTTCCTTTTCCTTCTTCTTCGGGACCTTTAAATTCCGCTCTCCCCTTTCTTTTGTTTCTTTCAAAACAATCGTTTTGGCTCGATCATCCTCCGGGTTAAAACCTGAACCCATCGAGAAGTTCAACAGGGCCGAGGTATCAGTCTGACATTGGGGTTTGATAATGATGGGTACCCCATGCGAATGCGTGTCTGGTTGGGTCGGGACACTTATTGGGGAAAAAACCTGGGGAATAGATGAGGTCTTCATTATCATCCCCACTGTTGACCACTGGGCCACTCCTTTTTTCAAGTCCTCCGGCTAGTAATTGGGTTAACTAGCCCATCATATTCCTTTGGAATTCTAGCATTTGTTCCCGTATCTCTTGTTGAATTTTGGTCAATTGCTCCTGCATCTGTATTTGGATTTGCTCTATTCTTTCCAACCTTCGGTCCATGGCTTTTGTTCTTGCGCGAGTACCGTAACGATGCTCAGTTCAGTAGACTTTTGTCGGTTCCCAAGTTAGCTGAAATAATTTTACCTAATTAGGGTCCTTTTGTGATGAAATACAATGCAAATGCATGGGATGAATGCAAAAAGAAAGAGAGGCGTTGATTCTGGATTCAATTCCATTAGAACAACTTTTCTAGAAAATAAATTTCTTTACATAAAACGGATTACATATGCGGTCTTGCCCTCATATTCCAAGCGAAGATGCCGATCCTTTTCTTCATATCCGGATGTTATGGTCAAATATTGCAGATTTTCCAAGATGTCTCTATTATCTCCTTTCTGCTCGATCCGGACTGCGGCCCATTGCTCATTTATCCCTGTGATGCTCGTCAGCTTCTTTAAGACATGACGGCTCTCGAATAATCTTTGTTGGCTTGAATCCTCAGGCAATGAAGCAAAGTCGTGTATTCCTTCATGGACTATCAACCTTCTCTTGTTGTTGGATTACAAACAAATATTAACTAAAAACAAAACAAAATAAAATGCTCTCCAAAAATGCACACCCAAAGACTCGAATCCAGAACCTTGAGGTATACTAGCACTCACTCAACCACCAGACCAGCTGTAACAGTCCGAATTTGACCCTAATCGGAACGGTGGTTTCAGGACCACGAATCTGAGTCTAAAAAAATTTTTAAATAATATTTTCGGTGTTTATTATATATGAATTAATATGTGTGAAAGTTTCGTATAAAAATTTGATTGTTTGTGTGTTTAATTTAGCAAAAAGGACTTAATCGCGTAAAGTGCAAAAGTTGCAAACTATAGTGAAAGGTGCTAATGTGATAGTGGCTTTTTAATATGAGGTATTAAAAGGAAAATAGCCCATTTTCAAGGCTAGTGGGCGATATGCCAATAGTGACCTTTAATTATATGTTATGTTTATTTATATTATAAGGTTAAAAAGGTAACTTAATTATAACTTAAAATATGTAAAAGAAATTAAAACAAAAACAAGCATATTCATCTTTTGTTTAGCATAGCCGAAACTTAGAAAAAGAAATAGGAAGAAAACCTTACAACATTCGGCCATTTTGAGCTTGATTTCAAGGTTAGTTCTTGTTCGGTTTTTGTTAATTTTTACGTTTTTGAGATCGTTGCTTAAAAATCTTAAAGACCCATGCTTTAATTTTTGAGTTTGATGAATATTTTGAGTTGAGCTATTGTTGATAATTAGTTGTTTATGTTGTTTAAGGATGAATTACGAAATATATGTGTTAGATTAATATGTTTTGTCTTTGGATTTTTGATGAATTTGAATATTTTGGGCTAAATTGCAAAAATAAATTTTTGAGGGGTTAAAATGAAAAATAAATGAAATGTGGGGACTTATAGGAGCATGGGGAAGATTCGGCCCTAAAGGAGTAATTCCAAAATATGTGTATTTTGTGTTTTGTGTAATAGAGACTAAATTGTAAAAGTTGTAAATGTCAGGGGTAAAATGGTAATTTGCCCATTTGAGTGTTTTTGGATTAAATTGAAATGAAATGTGTTTGAATGAGCTCAAATTGAATGTGTTTAGATCAAGAACAAAGAAAAACGGACTTGGATCGGGGGAAGACAAAAGTTATTGAATAGCCGGTTTTTGCTGTCCAACAATTTCTGAGGTAAGTCTATAAGCAATTTAATATCGTTAATAGAATGTATAACATTGATTATATGCTGAATTATGAAATTATGATTGTAAAATTTGTTATAGCCGAAGGTGGATAGTGAATTTGAAATGAAATGTTGTTACATCTTTAACCGGGTTGATATGTTAAAGTGATTTGAATAATGTGTGACCTATGTTAATTTGGGCAGCATTACTATAATGTGTATGAGATGATAATAATATTGTATCAGGCTTTGAGCCTAGCAGGCCTTGTGTCGGTGAATTGTATCGGGCTTCGAGCCTAGCAGGCCTTATGCCGGTGAAGTGTTTCGGGCTTATTGCCCAGCAGGCTAAATGCCGGTGATCAAATTTCAGACCTCGGGTCTAGCAGGCTTAATGCCGGTGATGTGTTATAAATAGAGAATTCATGAATCATTTACAAGAGGGAACGTATTTACTGCAATAAGCTAAATGCTCAGGTAAGTACAAGTCTTTCATATTTGCAAGGAATAAGGTAAGTTAGTAAATTACCATTTGAATTAAGTAAGATGTGATATAGTTGAAGCTTCGGTAAGAATTTTAATATGTGCAATTGATCTTACCATTGATGGATATGATTTATATTATAATGGAATTTAAGCTTGAATATACTTTTGGAGAATCGGCCATATGTGAAAATTTCTAAATGTGAAAGAGGTTGGATTGGTTTGCATATACGTATAAATGAGTACATGTGATTGATATGTATGTTATATTTATTTGACTTGGAATATTCGAATACATATTGTATTTAGGTGTTTCGATGAGTTTACATGCTTATGGTAAGAAAATGATAACCGTAGGTTAAGTGAAATGATAGTATTCGGCCATGATGAAGTTACAAGTTGAATTGTTTATATTCAATGCCATAAACCAAATGTTTAAAATGCTTGAATGTTTGAATGTTGTATTATAATTGCTTAAGACTTACTAAGCTAGTAAGCTTACTCTATGTGTGTTCATTTTTCTGTTTTATAGATTTAGATCAAGCTACGATCTCAGGGGATCGTCACCGAAGTCATCCACACTATCGACCTATTTTGGTACCTTTTAAGCTGGAATTTTTAAGTCTAAGGCATGTATAGGCTAGCTTAAGGTTTAAATGATATTTTGTCGATGTATATAAGCCATGCGATAATGGCTTGACCATGATGCTAGTTTGGTGTATATATATATAATCGGTCATATTATAAGTTTATTTGATAACTATGTTATATAGTATGCGTATATAATACTTTGATTTTATGGTTTGATTTGGGAATGATGTGAATGGCTTATAATTAGTTCGTTTTTGAAAATCTTGATGCTTGGTATGATTTGGCTTTGAGTATAACTATAAACTCACTTAGTCATAGGATAAATGGAATATATTTATATATATATATATACTTGACTTTGTATGGGTTATTTTGATTCATTTGTAAAGGTAATGTATGCACATATATATGTTTGAATGATTTACAAATTAGGTACGGTTGGTGAATGCAAAAGAAATGAATAAGTTGTATAAATATTTGTAGCTCAATTATGCGCATGCAAACAAATTTAAGTGTGCATTGGTTCGATGGTTGTTGGATCTATTTGAATTTGGTATGAGCAATGTACATGTGATCTCATATATGTTTATTTAAATGCCATGATTATTACATAGTTAAGAACTAATTATGTGCTTATGTATATTCGATTAAGGTAACTTAAATTACTTAATAAATAGAACCATTTTGTCAATTGCTGCAATGAACCTTTTGGAGTATATATATATATGTGAACAATCTTACAATAGTTAGTCAATTGAATGAAGCATGTTTTAAATCATCTTTTATAGATGTTGTCAGTTTAGTTGTTTGAGCACGTAGTATATAAATAAAAATACAGTAATTGGGACTTTTGTTAATTACATTTTTGTGTGGAATGAATAAATGTTCATAGCATGTTCGACTTACGTTATTTGATAATTATGTTGTATATGACTTAGGTTTAGCATGATAAGTATGTTTTAACAAATTATATGTAATATACATTTACATGCATATGTGATCGTTTTAATTTATTTGGATTATTGTATAAGAATGTTTATTCATGACTTAAGTGATTGATTAAAAGTTGTGACATAAAAAGTAATGCCTCGTAACCCTAATTCGGCGACGGATACGGGTTAGGGGTGTTACACCAGCAGGCCCATTCTATCACTTAAACGAGCTACTAAACACAATAGCACACCCTTCTTTCTGACACTAACCACAGAACCCAAATCTTTTAGCCCCAAAATTCGGGATGTTAAACTTTATGAAAAGATATCGATACTCTATCGATACTTTGTAGGTTTTGTGAGAAATAGAATGCTATTTTGGTATTACTTTTAAGAAGGGGTATCAATAATTCAAAAAATATCGATACTTGACCAAAAGGTATTGAGACTTAGTAGGGTTTGTGAAAAACAAAATGCCATTTTGGTATTGCTTTTAAGAGGGGGTATTGATAATTTAAAAATATCGATACTTGGCCAAAAAGGTATTGATACTTTTTGGCTTAGAGTAATTTTGACTTGTTTGAAAATTATTTGATTTGTTAAAAGTCTTTTTACTAAGTGAAAATCATTTATAACTTGATTTTAAAGTTGTTTCAAAAAATTACTAAGAGTTCAAAGTAGATATACAAAATTTTATCTCTTAGGCTTCAATTTTAAACAAATCATTTTGTTAATTTTGTTCAATTTTAACTTTTATTCAAAAACATTTCAATTTGTTATATCAAATTATTTTATCAAATAACGCTTGGTTTAACATTTTTTTTTCCATATTGTACTCTCGTTGTTTACTCATTTAGTGAAAATTCAAAGCCTCATTTGCCCATAGTTTTTCTCTCGTTGAGGGTTTTCCACGTAAATTATTTATGTTTGTTCTTCTCCACTTTTTTATCTCGTTGTTTATACAGGTCGATCCCCAACAAATTATGGTATCAGAGCTAGTTCAATTTTCGTAGATTAGCCCGTTCAGAGATGACAACAACAAGGTTTGACATTGAGTAGTTCGATAGTGGCACAAATATCAATCTGTGGCATGTTCGAATGATGAAAATTCTAGTTCAGATCGGCCTAAAAAAGGTTATTACCAGGAAAAAGCCTGAGAATCTAGATCAGAAAAAATGGGAAAAACTTGATGAAAACACCCTGTCTGCAATCCAGTTGTGCCTCGTGAATAGGGTATTACAGGAGGTATTGATGGATAAAACCGCATCCGCCTTATGGAAAAGGTTAGAAACTCTTTATGTGACTAAGTTTTTGGTTAACAGTTTAGTGTTGAAACGTCTATTTACGTTTCGCATGAACGATGGTGAGTTTCTTGGAGATCACATTAGTCAATTTATTACTCTTTTGAATTATTTAAATAATGATAAGGTGAAGATTGACGATGAAGATCAGACTATGCTATTATTGTACTCTTTACCCTCTTCATACAAGTCTTTCAGGGATGCCTTGATTTATGGTAGAGACAAACTCTCGTTCGAGGATGTGAAGGGTCATTTGTTGAGTAAATACAAACTTGACAATGAGTTTGGTTCGAATAGCAAGGCGATAGGGCAAGCTTCCATTTTGGTAGCATCAAAGAAGCAAGAAAAAAGGTGTCGCTATTGTAAAAAGTTAGGTAACGCCAAAGCAGATTGTTATAAACTGCGAAATAAAAGGGCTGTTGAGAGTAACAAGGAAGATGTAGCTGGTGCTAATTTGGCCGATTTAAAGCGGTGATGATTTCTTATTAGTGTCAATGAGCGATAGCTCCAAGCTTAAGTCCGAGTGGATCCTAGATTTGGGATGTTCTTTCCACATGTGTCCCAATCGAGAATTGTTCTCCACATACATTTCAATTGAAGGTGGAGTTGTGCGCATGAGAAACGATTAATCCAATAAGGTAATCGATATTGATACTGGTTAAAATTAGGATGCACGATGGGACAATTAGGACACTCTCGGATGTCGGTATGTACTTGATTTACGAAAGAATCTCATCTCTTAAAGTATTTTAGACTTGAAAGGTTACAGAATCAACATTTTAAGTTGTCTCATGGGGCTCTTGTTTTGTCAAAAGGTAAAAAGACCGACAGTCTTTATATTATGGAAGGTTCTATAGTGACTGATGAAACCGAACGTCCTTCATCCGTACAGAGTCAAAGTCAACTCGTTTGGAGCGGAGGCAACTTGGTCATAGGAAGGAAAAAGGTATGATCGTTTCGTTGAAGAAAGGTTCTCTTGCAGGTTTTAAAAAGTTAGGGCACTCTATTCGTGAAAGTCAGACCCGAGTTAGTTTTGATTTGGTAGTGCACAAGTCGAAGGCTAAAAGTCTTCCAGCTTCTAAGCATAGATTCAACTTAGTTAATTCCCTACATAGTTCAAGATAGGCCTATGGTAGGCTTTAGCAAAGATGATGTTGTGGAAATACGAGTCAAGGTGGATATTTGTTGAGTATGCCTCATATTTCAGTCAAATTTGAGAGGTAATCTCCTAGTTAAACTCTATTTATCTGTTTCAGTTGAGTTCTGATAAGTCCAGATTTTTTATTATTATTTGACCTACGAATTTAGCCTATAAATAGACACTTTTACAACCTTAGAACATATACCCATTAAAAAAGATTAGAACTCATAACATTTTTGGAGAATTCTGTGTTTACGTTTTGAGGTCCTTTGTTTTTGGGTTTTGAGGTTTAGTTTTGATCTCCATCTTTTATACTCTTCGTTCTTTTTCCATTATAGTAAAATTACTTTTGCCCATAGTTTTTATCCTATTTAAAGGGGTTTTTTCATGTTAAATTTGTATGATTAATTTCTCAATTTCTTCCGCTATTTTTTACTTTGTTGCTTAATCGGGTCAATCTCTACATATTCATATAAAAGAAGATGTATATTTGTATAAGGAATAAGTATAAATAATATATAGATATATTAAACATAGCAAAAATAAATTCATGTCATTACTCAATCACTTTAACAAGCATGCAGATAGATAATTTTTTATATACCATAACACAATAAAGCACAAAATATTGTAAGGTCACAATAAGATATTAAACTTGCAGCTATAGAGGTTTAAAATTAAAATTTTCTAACCTCCAACTCTTATAGCTTAATTTTAATTCAAATTTTATTATCATGCAATATGGAGTCTCTCTTTTTTTTATAAGACTTTGCAAAATTTAATGTTTTAGACATGCTATAGGCATGTACACGATGCATTCATATTTATCATAATTTTTATTAGCATAATCTTTATTTTAGCCTTATACTTTTCCACAACTAATAGGATTATAATGTCAATATAAATTGTGACAATTTATAATTTCATTGTCATTCCTTTTATTTTGTATCCACTAAGACATTTACTTCTGAAAATGTCTAAATCAATGAGAGGTCCATAATGTCATTAACTGAACAAAAGAAATATAATTTCTATAAAATTATGTGTAATATTCGCTTCAGGGAATATGTCAAAATTTTCAAATATCCAAATTGATTTCAATGATAAAAAATGATCAAAATAATGTGTATATACATTTTTCCCTTTCCTTTTATTTTATTTTATCAAACCTTGGCAAAATACTCAATCAATATGCATGTATCAAATGATTTTTGAGTATCACATAAATATTTTTGTTCTCTTTGAAGGGCTATTTGGAAAACTTTAGTGATTCTCTTAATATTTAAATTCATCATTCCACTTTATAGGAGAGAAAATAATTATTATAATCACTATAATCATAGTGATTATTATACCCACAATAGCTCATTAAAGACCATGCTTATAATCGCAATTATAATTTTTTCCTTTTTAAGATTGATTATGTAATGCTACATTCACTTCAGGGAATGAAATATATCTAATGGTAATTTTTTTTATCTTAATTTTCTTTCAAAACTAATTCATAATTTTAAAGAATCTTTTACACACTTTCTTAGTCAGGTTGTAGCAAAAAAATTCATTATACAGTTTTCAAGCATGTATAAATTTAAACTCCAAACTAATTATTGCATATAATACACCTTTACAATAGATAAGAAGATAGAAGAACAATAATATATTTTAATCAAAATTAAAACTAAACCAATCAATTCTATAAGAAAACATATACCTCCACGTAGAAATCCCAACAATTAAACTCAAGAAGGGATTGATAAATTCATAGAGATGCAAATAGAGAATTATATAAATTTAGCTTCTTAATATAAATTGAATCAAATTTCAATATATATATATATATATATTAGACTTACTTAGGTAACTGTGGATGAGAAGTAGAGACTATGAGCATTCTTTGTGGTGAAAAGAAAGTGGTCGTCCCCAGACAAATCTCGAGCAACCACGCATGATTTTTTGAATCAAACAATTAAATTCCAATGCTTAGAGCCCAACAAAATTGACACAAACTAAAAACCTATTACTCGTTAATAAAATTGTGCTGATAATGTATTATAAAACAAAAAGAAATATAGAATGAACAAGAGAGAAGAATAGAAAAATAAAATAATTATTCAACGATTATTCAACTTTAACTTTGGGATATATAAAAGACTTATACATATCCTCTATTTTTAGGGCCTCAACCACCATAAGTTATAAAACTCTAATAAATATAATTAAGGTTCCTATAAATATTTACGGGTACAAGAGTTATAAGAAAATGAATTCTTAGGAATTATAGGGCTACATGAACATCTATTTTCCAACAATAAAAATATTATACTAATAATATCAATTATAATTTAAGAGAAATGATATTTCTTTAATTTCATAATTGTTTTGTTTTAAACGTTGATTAAGACAACATTGGATGGAAGATCAATTCGCCTTTGCAGTATCTTTAATGATATTTCTTTATCGTTGGGCTCATTTACTTATATTACAATGAACAGATTTAACTCCATTATTGAGACGTTACAGCATGGGAACCAATGGCCAGGAAAGCGCATAAAAATATTCAATAAATAGAAAATTTCAGTGCTGTGCGGATTGAGAGCAAAGTCATACTTACAGATATGTTTCACGGTCTATAAATAGCAAATTCCAGTGCTACGTGGGTTCAGAGCAAGGCCGAAAGACCTTGGCTAAGATGGATATGGTGAATGCGAACGGAGAGCATGTTGATGAGCTACTTCAAGCTCAAGCTCACGTTTGGAATCACATTTTCAATTTCATAAATTCCATGTCTCTCAAATGTGCAATTGATTTAGGTATCCCAGATATTATTCAAAATCATGGCAAGCCCATGACCATTACTGAGTTGGTTGCTGCACTGCCAGTGCTCAACCCTACCAAGGCATGCAACATCTACCGGCTCATGCGTATTTTAGTTCATTCGGGCTTCTTTGCACAACGAAATTTATGCAATGATGCTCAAGAAGATAGTTATGTTCTTACGAGTGCTTCTCGTCTGCTACTTAAGGATGATCCCTTAAGCGTAACACCTTTTTTGAAAGCTATGTTGGATCCTATTTTAACAGAGCCTTGGCATTGTTTAGGCACCTGGTTCCAAAATAATGATCATACACCATTTCATACCACACACGGAAAGACATTCTGGGACTATACCGGACATGACCAAAAGCTAAACAGTTTGTTTAATGAAGGCATGGCTAGCGATGCTCGATTGGTTAATAGCATTCTTATTGACAAGTGCAAAAAGGTGTTCGAGGGATTGAATTCTTTGGTGGATGTTGGAGGTGGTACCGGAACATTGGGCAAGGCCATTGTTGATGCGTTTCCACACTTGGAGTGTATTGTGCTTGATCTTCCTCATGTTGTTGCTAACTTACAAGATAGTGGGAACTTGAAATATGTTGCAGGTGACATGTTTAAGGAAGTTCCAGCTTCAGATGCAATTTTACTAAAGGTTTTTTGCTAAATCTTTTATCAATTATCTCTGTTTTAACAATAATGTGCAATAGATATAATCATATCATTTTGATCAATGAATGGGTTATGCTTTTGTGTTAATTAAACAGTGGATGTTGCATAGTTGGAATGATGATGAATGCTTGAAGATTTTGAAGCGATGTAAAGAGGCAATTTCAAGACAAAACAAGAAGGGAGGAAAGGTGATGATAATAGATATGGTATTGACGAAGAATGAGAAAATGAATGGTGAAGCCTTCAACTCGACAGAAACGCAGCTCTTCTTCGATATGCTGATGATGGTTTTGGTGACCGGAAAAGAGAGACAAGAAGAAGAATGGGCTAAACTATTTTTTGCTGCAGGGTTTAGTAACTACAAGATTACTCCTCTTTTAGGTTTGAGATCTCTTATTGAAGTTTTTCCTTAATTAAATTAAGTCCTATGCTAGGAAAGAAAAGTCATGAACAGTAAATATGAATCATAAAATGAATATGAAAAATATTAAAAAAAAATTATAACTCTTGTATTATTTGTCTTTCTCTAATTATAATTTATCTAATAGAATGAGAAAGAAAATAATCGAGATTTTTATCAAAATAAAAAAATAATTACGAGAATGATATATGATTTAAATTATTAATGAAAATGGAGTCTTTTTTTAGAATATTATTGAGTGTCGCCAAGCTGTAAGACGGTACTACACTAAATCTCACTCAGTCATATACCAATATTACAATAAGAATTTTTTTAAGTGGTGTCACCTGACACATTAACAACACTTATATAAATTTAAATACACAAATATATAAAAATGTCACTCAACAAATATCAAAAGTAAATAAGCATGTGATCCAAATTGAATTAAAATTAGAATTATATGTGCATGGACTGAAGTAAAACAAATTACGGACAAAACCACCAAACTATGAAAGGCTTGAATTGCCAATTACCCAAAACCTAAAAAAACTGCATACCCCACGTTATTGGTGAACTTGGCAGCAACTTTCCTCTCATATTATAAACTCTCTCCGAGGGCCTTTATATATATATATATATATATATAAATCAAACCGGTTTTGCTAATGTATTAAGTGATACTACTTAAAAATATATATTTTTCTCACCAAAATTGGGTGGGATTTACGGTGGTTCCGCCCGATAGCTTGGTGGGATCCAATGAAACTATAAAATAAATAATTTAAATTTTATATAATTTTCGTAATTAATTTTTTATATTATTTTAATAAAAAAAGCCCAAAATAATCCTTATGTAAACATTCAATTTTACCCAAAACATTTAATGAAAAATTCTCCTGATTTTGGATTGAATTATGGACCTTGTACACCCAATTGTACCAGTTCTGTGTGAGGGTCTACTCATCTTTGGCAATTTCATTTTGGGGTTTCATACCCATTGAATTAGACACATTCAATAATCTTTCATTATTTCTTAGAATTTTTTTTTATCTTTCCTCATTGTACAG
Organism: Gossypium sturtianum; assembly: GCA_025698515.1. Taxonomy (NCBI): domain Eukaryota; kingdom Viridiplantae; phylum Streptophyta; class Magnoliopsida; order Malvales; family Malvaceae; genus Gossypium; species Gossypium sturtianum. Next base: position 143,968,360 of record CM046952.1, on the reverse strand, counting down.
CCCAATTTTAGCCCGGACCTAAACCAACACAAAAACAAAAAAAAAACAAAAACAATAAATAAAACCAGATTACAAGCCCAAATAAAAGTCTAGTCCAAATTACAAAAAAAAAACCCTAAGCCCAACAAGCCTACAACCTTAACTTTCACCAGAAAAAAAAAGAGGCAGAAACCCTAGCCTAAGAGCTACTGTCGCTCCTCCACGTCAGCACCTCTGTGCTCTCCTCGTACCTCCACTGCCCAGCTGGCCTACGGCCTCTGTACCTGCAAGGACAGACAGCAATAGTAGCAAACAAGAAACAAATTGTAAAAAAAAGCAACTATAAAGCCGATTGAACCTATTTTGTAACGGAGATTTTTTTTGGAAATGCAAAGAAACAAAAGCAATCTGAATATTAAGGTTGTTGTTCTCTTTTTTTTCTTTAATATTTTTTTTACTTTTAAAAGAAAAACACGAAATAAAAAAAGGTGATGTAATAGCCCGATTTAGGGCCTAGTCGGAATAGTGGTGCGAGACCACGAACCCGAGGTGAATTTATGAGTCTTTAAAGGTTTATGCCATGTTTTCATGTTAGTGTGAAAGTTTCATGAAGCAATTTTGCTAAATTAAGGTTGAATGGTCAAAAAGGACTAAATTGCAAAAGTTGCAATTTATGAGTTTCTAGAAGCATTTTGTATGAAATAGATTTAGAATAGCAATTATGAGTCCTTAAATAGCAATTTGCCCAAATTATGATTCTTGGACAAAATTGGACATGAGTTAGTAAGTTAAGAAAATTTTTATGATAAGGGCATTTTAGTCATTTGTCTAATAAGTGATTTAAAATAGGAAAAGGATGATAAAAATCATTCATCTTCTTCCTTGTGTGTGCCGAAATTTTGAAGAACCCATAGCTAGGGTTTGTTCATCTTTCAAGCTTGCTAGTAAGTTCATCTTAGCCCCGTTTTTGATATTCTTCGTATTTTTGAAGTCCTGGTAGCATGAGTAAGCTATCTTTAGCTATAAAGTGAGCTAAAATGCATGTTCAAAAATCTACCCATGATTGATATGCATGTTAAATGATGTTTTATGGAAGTTTATGAGAGTTTGATGTTAGATAAACATCTTTTTCTAAGTGAATTTCATGAAAAATGATAGTATGGACCATTTTGTAATAGTTATGAAAATTGGTCATACATGTTAAAAATAACAAGAATTGATGATTGTTATAGTAGAGAAAATGATTCAGCTAAGCATAAAGTTTAAGAAAGTTGAATGAAAATTATTTTACGAGCCTTGGGGCAAAAGTGCAAATATGAGAAAGTATAAGGGCAAAATAGTAATTTTGCCAAAGTATGAGTAAAGAGTCAATTTAGTCAATGTGATTATTAAATGATCTATTTATGACTATAGATCAAGAAAAACGAAGCCCGGATCGAAACCGAGGCAAGAACAAGGTCGAGGACTAAATTGCATATCTAGCTACATTTTGTATATTAAGGTAAGTTTGTGTGATTTCTAAGCTTTATGATTTATATCATTGAATTGATTAGTATAATGTACAATTTTATTATGAAATTGTTTAATGTTAAGTTAAACAATGAAATTAATGAGATCAAGTATGAGAAAGTCCGTATAAGACCAAGCCGAGGCATGGCATCGGCAATCAAGCAAGTTTATCATGTAAGTCCAATGACCCAAGCTTGGCATTGAACAAGTTTATCATGTAAGTCCAAGGACCCAAGCTTGGCATTGAACAAGTTTATCATGTAAGTCCAAGGACCCAAGCTTGGCATTAAACAAGTATCTTGTTTACTTCACAAGTACGAGACTAGTAAGTATTACAAGGCATGTAAGAACCAAGTATGAGAAAATAAGCTTTATAGCTGAAATCATGATACCATCGATTCTGTCAAATGGTTTATTTACGCAAGTATGTTGATATGTGTTTCATATGCAAACTTACTAAGCTAAATGCTTACGCCTTTAATTCTTTCCTTTCATGTAGTCCCGCTGCTAAACTGTGGATCATTGAAGTCGGAGTCGTAGCACACTATCAATCGCCATTTTGGTATAGCCAAGTTGATTTATTAAGTATGGCATGTATAGGAATCATCCATTTTGAGTAAATGTTCTTAGAAGAGCCAAAGTATAGGCTACTAAGTTTATTATTCTTTTGTATATGGCTAAGAGATTGGCTAAGTGTGTATGTTTAAAAATATCAATGACGCATGTAGTATTATTCATGAATGGGATAGTAAAATGGCTTGTTGAAATGAGTAAGAAATGTATCTATTTCAGGATGGCAATTGGCTTGGTAAATAGCCTTTAAATGCCCACACGGTTGGACACACGGGCGTGTGTCTAGGCCGTGTGTACCCTGCACCTTTGCATATTAAGTCAGTATATCGAGGATTAGCACACGGTTTGAGCCCACGGCCGTGTCCGAGTCATGTGGATATAGTCAGTAACTCCCCACGGTTGGGTAGCACGGGCGTGCCCAGGACGTGTGATTCAAGTCAGAATGCTAAGGTTTTTATGCACGGGCTAAGGCCACGGGCGTGCTATGGCCGTGTCAGATAGTCAGTAGCTTCCTATGGTTGGAAGACATGGGGTGTTAAGGGGTACACGGGCGTGTCTCAAGTCACATGGGCGTGTAACCCCTGTTTTAAGGGAAAAATTCCCGTTTGATTTTCGAAAGTTATGAACATGAGTTTAAGGCCTCGTAGGCCCATGAGATGTACAAGGTGTATACGTAAGAGAAGTATTTAATTCGGGACGAAATTTTATAACCCACGATTTCATGATTAAGCAAGTACAAGCATAGTAATGTCTCGTATCCGGTCTAAGCCTCGGACTCGGGTATGAGGTGTTACAGGTGAAGTGGTGCTTATCGACGTCGTTTCGTCTTCTCTGTCGATGGATACCGAAGAGTCCTCTCCCCTTTCGGCATTTTTCAGCCATTTTCTAAAAAAAACTAACCCTAGATCCGGGTGCTAGGGGTCGAAAGGAAGATATGAGGCACTTTTGGGCTTCTCTGACCACCGCGAACCATGACGTTGCCGCCGGCGACTGATGGCGCGCATGGCGTCTGGCGATCGAGACTGGCCGAAAATCGGGAGAAGGAGAGAGTAGGGAAAGCTCTCCAAAGTTTTTGAAACAAAATAACTTGCAGAATAATTTTTTTTTTTAAAAAAATAGTTTTTATAAGGGATTGAAACGGCGCCGTTTTGGGCCTTAGTCCCAGTGGCCAAAACGATGCCGTTTAGGCCATGACCCGACATCCGACGCGGATAAGCCTCAGGATCCGCGTGCTTTCATTTTGATGGTCTATTTGCGCATTTGGTCTTTCCGTATTTTTTTTTGTTTTTCTAAATCTATTTTATTTTATTCTTAATTTACGCCGTGAAAGTTTATTTCAGTTTCAATGTGGTCCGCTTGAAACGGCGCGTTTTGGGGGGATGGGATTATTTCCCATTTTAGTCACTCATTTTTATTCGCGCATGCAACCTAGTCCTTTCCTTTTTTATTTATTTCGGATTTGCCCCGAATTTCTGTTTCGAGTTTCAAATCACTCCCTTTTTGGTTATTTGGGCTATTTTATTATTAAATTAAATAATTTTATTATTATTATTACCATTATTATTATTTTTACTATTATTCTTATTATTATTATCCTTTTAATTTGTTTTATTTAATACCTTATTTAGTTGCCTATCCTTTTATTTTAAACTTTAATTTATTTATCTATTTTAAAAAAAAATTGTTTTTTTAAATATCCTGTTTTTATTTATTTAATTGATTTCTTTTTTAAATCAAGTTTATATTAGTTCTTACTTATTTATTCACTCATTCTTTTTTTTAAAACTGGCTTGTGTATTTTATTTTTGCCATTATCATTGTTATTTTATTCCATTATTTATTTATTTACTACTTCTCATGTACTTTCAAAATTTAGATTTATTATTATTATTATTATTGTTATTATTATTGTTATTATATTGTCATTTGCATCATTATTCTTATTATTGTTTATGCATGTTAACATTAGGATTCGTTAATATCAATGTTATATATGTTATATTTTATTATGCATATTATGTCATTGTTATTTCAAATGTATGTTATACTATCATTATTAAGCCGTGTATGACCCATTTTACGTTTTAAAAGATTTATTTTTGAACATAATCAAATGAATTGCACATATATCTTTTTAAATATTTCATATTTTTTACCCAAATTCGTAAAAAGGAAAAATCTTGAAAATAAAGGCAATATTTCGTATTTTGGAGATTCGAGAAATCGTACCCTAACTTACGGGGTCTCGATTTTCTCGTTGAACCTAAATAATCAAATATCCTTTTTTAAAATTGAAATACAAGACCCTTTTTAAAGGTAAGCTTATTCTCGAGGACTCAAAGTATCGCGTCCTAACTTACGGGATGTGATATTTTGTTATCTAGAGATGAAAGGGTCTTTAACAATCGTTTCGATTTATTCAAGCATTTTTCTAAAAATTGTTTTTTAAAAGAGAGATCGTGTTTTTAATTCTTTCCAAATTTTCAACATTCGACATTAAGACATTAATTAATCAATTAGGTACCAATTTTGGGCGTTACGAGGGGGCTAATCCTTCCTCGCACGTAACTGACTCCCGAACCTGTTTTCTTGAATTTCGTAAACCAAAATCGTTGTTTTAGTAAAATTAAAACATTTTATTAAAACGATCAAACTACGAGGTGGTCCGATCACACCTCATAAAAAAAGGATTGGTGGCGACTCCATTTTCATTTTTAAATATAAAGTCCACCCCGTTTTTCAAAAAAAATGGTTTCGACAGCTTGGCGACTCCAATGGGGACAAAATAAGAGAGTCGAGCCATAAAATGATTAATTTTTGTCTTTTTGTCGAAAAATCAAAAATCTGTTTTAAATTTACGATTGCTCCATTGTATTTTATTCGTCACTTTCGTTGTTTTCATCATAATATGTTTGCTTTGATTAAATCTGTTGATGTGTCTCAGCATTTTTGCATTGCATAAGTCGGTCGATTTTACCCCTTTAAGTGGGAGCGAGAAACTATTCCTTCATGAGGTTTTCACCTCCGTATAGGATAGTGGATCGCTTTCAGGATACATCCGTACCTATGTCTTCGTGAGATTTTCATCTCCGCATGGCCATAGGGAAATGTATTCCCCTGAACTGAACTCGGTCCGCATGAGCCTATTGATCATTATGTCGGAGTCTTAAAAATTTATATAAAGAATGATCGAGCCTAGAAACTAACTATGACAACGATTGAGGCAAGCGCACCTATCGAAAAGTAGTATAGCTTAGTGGCAAGACCGGATTGTCAAACCCAAAGGAACTAAAAGTACTAATACTAACTTTATTTCTATTATTTAGCCTAAAAATTAAAGGATTTGTTATTTAAACTAAAATTAACTAACTACTAAGCTAAAGATGCTAACCAATTTATTAAGACAATACCCGAGGAAGAATCCACCTAGACTTCACTTGTTATCTAACTCAAACTGCATTTATTTATTCACTTGACTTGATCCGTAGGATTCCCTAATGTATATTAATACCTCCGTCGAGGCTACTAACGTCTAACCCTAGGTTGATTAATTGAAATCTCTTTCTAATTAAAACCCCTAAAATTGCATTAACTCGATCTATGGATTCCCATATTAGGTTTCACCCTAATTCGGCAAAATTTCGTCACCCTATGTCTAGGCGCGCGAGCAACTCCGCTTAATTATGCTAGATCTACTCTTAGACAGGGACTTTTGCTCTACTGCCTAAGAACATCAATACTTGAATCAATATCCTGAAATATCAAAGCAAGAATTAAGAACACATAATTAAGAACAAATCAAGTATTTATCATATAGTTCAGCAAACGATAACAAGATTCGTCTTAGGTTTCATCCCCCTCAGGTATCTGATGGTTTAGTTCATAATTATAAAAGAATACATCTCAGAAGAAAAGATAAAACAAAACATAAGAAAAACCCTAAAACCCGCTGAAGGAATTAAAGAGAAAATCCTCCGTCTTGAGTATGACTCCGGCTTCTTGAGATGAATCAACTAGCTTTCTTCGAGTAAATTCCACAATTCTGACCTCTTTAGCTCGGCTCCTTGGCTTAGCTGGAAGCCCCTTGAAGGTTGGACTCTAGGGTGTTTATATAGGCTTTTGGAATGGATTTCTTTGCCTCTAAGTACCCTAATCCGAATAAAATTCTTCTTTGTCGCGGTAGGGACACGCCCATGGCACACGCCCGTATAAGTCGAGTTGTAGGCCATGTTCGAACCTGCTGAAGGAGCACGGCTGTGTGGTCTTGGGCCCAGGCCGTGTCGATTTCATGATATGGCCCATTTACTTTGTTTTAGGCCCATTTCTCGTTCTTTTCATCCTCCGGTGCTCTCTTAAGTATAAAACATGAAATTAAAGGATTAAGAGCACCAAATTACATAATTCAAGGGATAAATCATCCAAAAGTATGCTAAATGTGGGTTTAAAATATGTTATTATTACGGTTTATCAAATACCTCCACACTTAACCTTTTGCTTGTCCTCAAGCAAAATTCTCAACTCACAATTAAAACAAACTTCCTCGATTCATAATATTCATCAATAGTGTTTCATCATAATTCATAGCTAATTTATACATGGATAATTCAACTCAAAGAGTCTTAAAGATTCAAACAATCAAAGTCATAATTTTTGTAGCACAAAACATAGGTGTTTCCTTTTATCTAAATAATTACCTCTGATTTAAAATCGACAAGGGTTGACATCCTCACTAAAGATTCACTCAAATCACTCGAAGTGTTTAAGGTTCAGGAAAAAGCACTCATAAGTCAAAGATGAAAAGTTAATCCCATAGGCTTGTATGAAAATCAAATCTCCACCACTATAATATGAGATGATACAGAAATCAAAAGGTCTTTAAAAGGGTTGTAACGGGGCTTTGGTTAAAGGTGTGGATGAAGGCTGAATTAGAGGGTTAGAATCGAGATTGACTTGACAAATTACCTAACTAGAAAAATGAGCTAATAATTACATCAACTAAAAACTTGTAATACTAATAATAATAATACGAGCTTTTTCTAAAGATGTGAATTTAAACTGTTTTAAGCTCACTTAATCACAGAACTAATAATGAATATACTTCGATTTTTTTTAAGAACAAATCAAGTACATAATAAAGGATGAATCCACTACTGAAATAAAGATCATAGTTAGGGAACTGATCAAAATCAAATCTCGATATAAGGGTAGTCAAGAAGAATGGTGATAACAAATACAAAGGGTTTTGGGTTAATATTAGTGGTTGAGTCAATAAATAGGGTTGTTAGGATCAAAGGGTTTCACTAGGGGTTAATTAAACGGGTAGGCTTTTAGTGGAGTAAGTCGGTTAAAACCTAAATGCCTTTATCATCTCTGTATATCAAATCAAAGGTGTGGTCTCGACATGTATAATCGAAGCAAGTTCTAGAATAACAGATCAATGTTGACACACTCATAATAAAAAAAATGAGCAAGAAAAGAATATATGCTCTAAAAGGCTCAAAATCTCACAAAAATTATGGGTTTTGATATCAACCTTGTAAATTTCGAATTTCAAAGTAATATTCAAATTTAGGTCAACAACCTAGCAAATTTTTCTATTTCTGAAAAATAGACTTATCATGCTTGATTCTCTAGCATCTTTAAAAATTTAAATCATCAATGTACAATTAACTATGACTTAATCCAAAATATATCAATCAAAATCATAAATCAGAGGAAATTTCATACTAATCATAATATGAGAAAACTACTTAAGAACAAGATATAATTCAGGGATTTGAGAATAATGCAAAAAGTTTGGCACTTTTAAGATTCACCCCCACACTTAAGATGTACATTTCCCTCAATGTACATAGATAGATAAAAACATTATAGTAGAAAATTGAAAGATATGGAGAGAAGTGAAACTCCCTGAATTTTTGGATGGATTCCTTGGATGACGTTCCATGATGAGTGTGATGACTAGGTGTAAGTGATTTTTTTTTTCATTCCTTGAGTAGTATATTAATCTGTTTACTCTGCGAAGTCATCAATTTAAATTTATGGAATGGATATTGTTATAGAAGCTTAGAGTTAGAAAGCCAGTGATTAAATCAATTACACTAATGAAGTTTATAAGACAATAAACTAAAAATAGAAGTAAAAAGAAATAAAATTAAGAATAAACTAAAGATAAAAATAAAAACAAAAATGAAAAGAAAAGGACTCAGAGGTCCTCGTCATCTCCTGGATCGCGAGGTGGTGGAGGCGGCGATATGTGAAAGTGATGAAAGATCTGCTGAAGAGTTGCATCAATGTCGTCTAATCGTCGAGTGGTGTCATTGAATTGCTGCGTACAGTAATGCTCGAACTGAGTGAGACATGCAAAAATGTCTGAGAGTGAAGCAGCCGAATGAGTTGGGCGATGGCTCGGTTGTGGTGCTTCTTGTGGTGGGGGACATCTTCAGTAATGTCCGCCGGATCCTCCTCGTCGGTGGGAGGTGCTAGTCGATATTGGGGAGGGTCAGTACCACGTCTACGTTGGATCATCCTCATGTGTAGCATTGTCTGGATGCCCTGTGGGGACATCTGACCTATCAATGTGAGTGAGGAGATCTAGGCAGTAGTGTTGAGGAGACCGAAGTACCTCGCGAGCCGTGTTACGTAGGGCCCCATAGAAATGACCCCTTTTCGGTGGCACTCCGTCTGATGTTGAATGGCCCAAGCGATGAAGTATGCAAGGTCGAAGACGTGGGCATTTGCCATACACCAGAGGAAGTAGGCGCCATGTGTGTTAACGACCCCGGTGCTTTCTCGCCTTCCTGTTAATGTGTGAGCTAGGATGGCGTGTAGGTATCTCAAGGATGGGGCGAGGGCTGTCGCTTTAGAGCGACTAGGGTCATAGGTGCCTGTGTTGGGGGCAATATTATACCAACATTGTGCGGGGGATTTATGAATGTGGTGATGAAGCTTTGCAAGATCCTGTTCCCTTCTGAAGTCATCCGTGTACAGGCCCAGAGCGATGCCAAATTCAGGGATGCTCATTTCCCGAACTAAACCTCATAGACGAAACTGAATAGTGCCCGGGTTGTCGTGGTGTGTCATTACTACTTACAAATGGAAAGTAGAGTAAAGCTCTAATGTTAGTTCAAGGTAGGTAGGTTCGATAATACCGAAAAAACTTTCCCAAGGGTCAGTCGTTAGGAGTTCCCGAATATCATCAGCAAGTTGAACATGTTCCAGGGCGTCCCAATCGATACATCGTCCTTGACTGAGAGATCATGCTCGTAATATTTGGAAAAGTTCGTCTTGGGCTCCAGGAGGGAACCGTAGGAATGGATGTCTCACTTCGGCCGATGCGCTGGCGGATGATGAACCGGGTCCCTTTCATTTTTTGGAACTCGGGACTACGGTTTTCTTGCCTCGGGACGATGACATTATGTTCCTGGAAATAACATATATTCAACGATTCAAGTAGCGGTTCTAGCCAAGATATGTTGCATAACAGTTAAGAATTCAACAATGTCAAAGATATAGCAAGGAAAAATAATTCTCAACAAGAATAGTCTAACGTTTTGCATAAATATTAAACAAGGATTTAAATGACTAATCAATCTAATAGTGAATATAACTAATCTTAAACAATAACAATAAACTAGATAACAACTAAATAGTATTCTAGTGATAAAATAGTCCTAAGAAATGTAAAAATGGGGGTAACCGGTGGAGTTGTTGGAGATAAGCGGCGCAGTTGGGAGGAGCACGGGCGTTGAAGGGCGATACACGGGCGTGTGCTGCGAAAAAATGGGGTACATGGTTGTGTCGCGTCTGTGGATGGGCGTGTATCCTGTCGGCACGGGCGTGGACTGGTTTCTGATCGCGTGTCAGAGTTTTAAAAATTTATATAATGAGAATGATCGAACCTGGAAACTAACTATGACAATGATTTGAGGCAAGCGCACCTATCGAACAGTAGTATAGTTTAGGCAAGAACGGAATGTCGAACCCAAAGGAACTAAAGTACTAATACTAACTTTCTTTTTATTATCTAGCCTAAAATAAAGGGAATTTTTTGTTTAAGCTAAATTGATTAACTACTAAACTAAAGACTCCAAGACAAAGAAGAATGAATTTAGGAAAATAACTTGAGGAAAAACCAATTGATTAAGACGACACCCAAGGAAGAATCCACCTAGACTTCACTTGTTATCTAACTCTGAACTAGACGATTTATTCATTTGACTCGATCCGTAAGATTCCCTAATGTATATTAAAACTTCTCTCAAAGCGAATAATGTCTAACCCTATGTTGATTAATTGAAATCTCTTTCTAATAAAAACCCCTAGAATTGCATTAACTCGATCTATGGAATCCCATATTAGGTTTCACCCTAATCCGGAAAAATCTCGTCACCCTATCTCTAGGTGCGCGATCAACTCCGCTTAACTATGCTAGATCTACTCTTAAGTAAGGACTTTTACTCCTCCACCTAAGCACATCAAACTTGAATTAATATCCGTAAAATATCAACACAAGAATTAAGAACACATAATTAAGAACAAGTCAAATATTTATCATATAGTTCAGCAAGCGATAACAAGATTCATCTAAGTTTCATCCCCCTCAGGTATCTGAGGGTTTAGTTCATAACAATAAAATAAAACATCTCAGAAGAAAAGATAAAACAAAACATAAGAAATCTCTAAAACTCCCTGAAGGAATTGAAGAGGTGATCCTCCGTCTTGAGTACAATTCCGGCTTCTTGAGATGAATCAACTGGCTATCCTCGAGTGAATCCCCACGAATTTACCTTCTCTGGCCTAGCAAGATGCCCCTAGACGATAGCCTTGGGCTCCCCTCGACAGAGGGTTTCTGTCGAACTCCTCCTTAAGTTGCCCCATAGGGTGTTTATATAGGCTTTGAGATGCCTTACTTGGCCTCCAAGTATCCTAATTTGAGTTAAATTCCTATTTAGGTGTTTAAATATGCTTTGGAATGTGTTTCTTTGCCACCAAGTATCCAAATCCGAGTAAAACTCCTCTTGGCCACGGTAGGGGCACGGCCATGGCACACGCCCGTGTAAATCGTGGCCAGGCCGTGTTAGGTCTATTGATGAGGCACGGCCGTGTGGTCTTGGGCCCAGGCCGTGTCAATTTCATGATCTTGCCCATTTGGCCCATTTTAAGCCCGTTTTCCGTTCTTTACATCCTCCGGTGCTTTCCTGAGTATAAAACATGAAATCAAAGGATTAAGAGCACCAAATTACATGATTCAAGGCTTAAATCATCCAAAAGCATGCTAAATGTGGGCTTAAAATATGTTACTATTACGGTTTATCAAATACCCCCACACTTAAGCTTTTGCTTGTCCTCAAGCAAAATTCTCAACTCATAATTAAAACGAACTTCCCTCAATTCATAATAGTCATTGATTATGTTTCATCATAATTCAAAGATAATTCATACATGGATAATTCAACTCAAAGAGTCCTAAAGATTCAAACAATCTAAGTCATACATTTTGTAGTACAAAACATAGGTGTTTCCCCTCATCTAAATAATTACCTCTGATTTAAAATCGACAAGGATTGGCATCCTCACTAAAGATTCACTCAAATCATTCGAGGTGTTTAAGGTTCAAAATTAAGCACTCAAAAGTCAAACATGAAGAGTTAATCCCATAGGCTTGCATGAAAATAAAATCTCCACCACTATAATATGAAATGATGCACAAATCAAAAGGTCTTTAATAGGGTTGTAACGGGGCTTGGGTTAAGGTGTGGATAAAGGCTGAATTAGAGGGTTAGAATCGAGATTGACCTGAAAAATTACCTAACCAGAAACGACAAACTGAATATAAGTAATTACATCAATTGAAAATTAATAATACTACTAATACGAGCTTCTTCTTCAATATTTTGAATTCAAACGTATAAGCCCCTTTAATCACAAAACTAACAATGAATATACTCCGATGATTTTTTTTAAGAACAAATCACAAATAATAATAAAGAACTTTAACAGTTGAAATATAGAACATAGTTAGGTAACTGCTCAAAATCAAATCTCGACAAAAAGGGTAGTCAAGAAGAATGGTGATAATAAATACAAAGGGTTTTGGGTTAATATTAGTGGGTGAGTGAATAAAAGGGTTGTTAGGATCAAGGGGGTTCACTAGGGGTTAATTATGAAGGTAGGTTTTTTTTTAGTGGGTTAAAACCTAAATGCCTTTATCATCTCTGTATATCAAATCAAAGGTGTGGTCTCGACATGCATAATCGATGCAAGTTCTAGAATAACAAATCAATGTTGACACCCTCATAATAAAAAAGTGAGCAAGAAAAAGAAAAAGAATATATGCTCTATAAGGCTCAAAATCTCACAAAAATTATGGGTATTTTGATGTCAACCTCGTAAATTTCAAACTTCAAAGTGATATTCAGATTTAGGTAGACAACCTAGCAAAAAATTTAATTTCTGAAAAATAGACTTATCATGCTTGATTCTCTAGTATCCTTTAAATTTAATCATCAATGCACAATTATCACTGACTTAATCCAAAACACATCAATAAAAATCATAAATCAAAGGAAATTTCTTTCTAATCATAATATGAGAAACTTACTTTAAGAAACAAGACATAATTCAGGGATTTTCAAATAATGCTATAGTTAACCCCCCACACTTAAGATGTACATTGCCCTCAATGTTCAAAGATAGATAATAGCAAAATGAAATCATAAGATAGGGAGAGAAGTGAAACTTCCTGAATTTTGATTGAGTCAATGAAAAGAAACCGGATAGGATTGGGCGGAGGTGAATGTGGGGGAGCATCTCGAAACGTTTGAATTTGAATCCTCGAAGTAGCCAGACTAGTTTTATTGAATACTAAGCTAAATCTAAATGGCATGAAGAATAAGAAGAAAATAATAAAGAAAGTAAAAATAAAAATAAAAATAAAAATAAAAGTAAATAATGGTAAATGAAGGAAGAAAGACAATTGGAAAAGAAAAAGGAAAAAGGGGGTCTAAATAGAGATGCAACCCGTGTTTTGGGAAAAAATTTTGTCCTGTTGCCACACATCTATGGCCACGCCCTTTTACCTACCTATGGTGCCCACACGGCCACGGCCACGACCGTGTGCAAGGCCGTGTGGGTATGGAAACCTGCGCCTAAATATGAAAAGAAATAAAACTAAACTAATTAGTAGGGTTAGTGCTCGAGTTGCCTCCCGAGAAGCACTCGTTTTAAAGTCTTGAGCTAGACTTACCTCTCATTCGCATTATCAGGGTGGTTTGAGCAGGTGAAAATCCTTTCTCACGTGATCAATTCGTTTTTTGATATATAGTTTAAGTCGAGTAGTGTTTACCTTAAAAGTGCTGAATTTAGGATTAGTTACCTCGACTGTTCCATCTGGGAAGATTTTGAGTACCTGATCTCCTATCTTAAGCTGGGTTGTTCCATCGTTAAGTTTCTCATGGAGTGTCCTCATTTTTGCTTCGTTTATTTCTTTGAAGTGTATCTTCCACTCGTCTAGTTCATCGATCCGAAGCTTTTGTTCCTCATGAATTTCTTCTGTATTGACACGAGGTCTAGGATCTGGCATCTACGAAAGAGCTTCAAGAAACGGTAAGGTAATATGTAACTTCATTGGAAGGTTAAGAAATTTACCGAATTGCTCCTCTGTGTGGTCTTTCTTTATCGTATTGGGGTATGGCACATAAGGTTGGTACTCTATACTTACCAGATCTAGTAAATCATGGCTTACCTCAACCTTACCTTCACTTACCATAGGCTCTTGCCTAAAATTGGGCTTGTCTAACTCTTCACTATCTTGAGTTGTTATGGCTTGAATTTGCTCCTTTTCCCTGGGTAAGCTCTCTAATTGTATTTCAGAAACTAACTTAGTAATTTTCCCAAATTGATCCTTGAGCTCCTGTGTCGATGCTTCCTGTTTTTCAAGTTTTGTTTCTATATTTTAGAAATGTGTTTCTGTGGCTACTATGAATTTTTTCAGCATCTCCTCAAGGTTCGACTCCTTTTCCTATTGGTGAGGTGGTTGTTAAAAATTTGGAGGAAGTTCCGGTCTTTGGCTACTTTGATCATCCCACGAGAAATTGGGATGGCACCTCCAACCTGCATTATAAGTGTCACTATAGAAATTATTTTGAGGTCTAGAATAGTTACCCATATAGTGGACTTGTTCGTTCTCCATACCATATCCGTAGTGTGGGTACTCAGGATTCGTCACGCCTCCGCTTGTTTCGTACTGCATAACTGGATGTACCTGCGAAGAACACAAACCATCAATCATTTTATTTAACATCTCTAACTGGTTTGACAGCCTGGTTACTGGGTCGAGGTTGTAGATATCGACTGCTTTTGTTGGCATTGTCCTCATAACTTGCCACTGATAGTTATTCAGTGCCATCTCCTCTATAAACTAAAATTACCTGACAAAAGAAAATAAAATAAAAATTAGCAAAATAAAAATAAAATTTAATTGCAAAAATAAAATATGGCTAGAGTAATAAAAATTGAGCGTTCTTAATATTTTAGTTGCCCGACAACGGCGCCAAAAACTTGATCACGTGTTAGAGTTTTAAAAATTTATATAATGAGAATGATCGAACCTGGAAACTAACTACGACAACGATTTGAGGCAAGCGCACCTATCGAACAGTAGTATAGTTTAGGCAAGAACGGAATGTCAAACCAAAAGGAACTAAAAGTACTAATACTAACTTTCTTTTTATTATCTAGCCTAAAATAAAGGGAATTTGTTGTTTAAGCTAAATTGATTAACTACTAAACTAAAGACTCTAAGACAAAGAAGAATGAATTTGGGAAAATAACTTCAGGAAAAACCAATTGATTAACACGACACCAAAGGAAGAATCCACCTAGACTTCACTTGTTATCTAACTCTGAACCAGACGATTTATTCACTTGACTCGATCCGTAAGATTCCCTAATGTATATTAAGCCTTCTCTCGAAGCGAATAACGTCTAACCCTAGGTTGATTAATTGAAATCTCTTTCTAATTAAAACCCCTAGAATTGCATTAACTCGATCTATGAAATCCCATATTAGGTTTCACCCTAATCCGGCAAAATCTCGTCACCCTATCTCTAGGCGTGCGATCAACTCCGCTTAACTATGCTAGATCCACTCTTAATCAGGGACTTTTGCTCCTCTACCTAAGCACATCAAACTTGAATTAATATCCGCGAAATATCAACACAAGAATTAAGAACACATAATTAAGAACAAGTCAAATATTTATCATATAGTTCAGCAAAACGATAACAAGATTCATCAAGTTTCCATCCCCTCAAGTATCTGAGGGTTTAGTTCATAACAATAAAAGAAAACATCTCAGAAGAAAAGATAAAACAAAACATAAGAAATCTCTAAAACTCCCTGAAGGAATTGAAGAGGAGATCCTCCGTCTTGAGTATAATTCCGGCTTCTTGAGATGAATCAATTGGCTATCCTCGAGTGAATCCCCACGAATTTGCCTTCTCTGGCCTAGCAAGATGCCACTAGATGATAGCCTTGGGCTCCCCTCGGCAGAGGGTTTCTGTCGAACTTCTCCTTAAGTTGCCCCCTAGGGTGTTTATATAGGCTTTGAGATGCCTTACTTGGCCTCCAAGTATCCTAATCTGAGTTAAATTTCTATTTAGGCGTTTAAATATGCTTTGGAATGTGTTTCTTTGCCACCAAGTATCCAAATCCGAGTAAAACTCCTCTTGGCCGCGGCAGGGGCACGACCATGGCACACGTCCGTGTAAATCGTGGCTAGGTCGTGTTGGGTCTATTGATGAGGCACGACCGTGTGGTCTTGGGCCCAGGCCGTGTCGATTTTGTGATCTGGCCCATTTGGCCCGTTTTAAGCCCGTTTTCCATTCTTTTCATCCTCCGGTGCTTTCCTGAGTATAAAACATGAAATCAAAGGATTAAGAGCACCAAATTACATGATTCAAGGCTTAAATCATCCAAAAGCATGCTAAATGTGGGCTTAAAATATGTTACTATTACGATTTATCAGTTTCCTATGTGTATGTGGACAAGATAAGGAGCTAAGGGGTATGAAGAGTTAAGGGAGGGGAGGATTTTGCTGGTGGCTGGAAATGTGGTGGTTGTTTTTAGAGAGAAAAATGGCTAGGGTTTGAAATGGGGGGAAATTTGGGAAAGACGGGCTTGGTGGTCTTTAAATAGGGGATGTGGCACACAGTCAATAGACACGCCCGTGTTCCCTTTATTCAGCCCGTGTTTTTCAAGGATTTAAAATTTAGGCGCGTTTATGCCGTGTTCCACGCCTGTGTTCCGTGAGCGTGTTATGCCACACGACCATTCTGCACGCCCGTGTTTTTGGTCAAACGCTCGTGCTCGTAAGTCAATATCGTTTACGATCCTGGGGCACGGGCGTGACTTATTCCTGTGTTGGTTACTCAGTGTTCACCACGGTTTGGATGCACGGGCGTGTGTTTTTATCGTAGCCCATGTTCTTTTGGACAGTTTCGACCACGGCCGCATTGCACGGCCGTGTTGTTTAATTGGGGCCCGTGTCTTGGGGAAAATTTTGTCCTGTTTCTGTACGGTCTCCACCATGCCCATGTATCAATTCGTTGTGTCCACAAGGCCACGGCCATGGCCGTGTGCAATGCCGTGTGGTGCGAAAATCCTGCGCTTGATAAATTGGTTAGTTTTCAGTTAGGTGCTAAAAATTGAAAATATAATACTTGTGAAGTTAGTTCTCGGGTTGCCTCCCGAGAAGCGCTCGTTTAAAGTCTTAAGCTAGACTTACCCTGTTTTCATTCCTAAATTGAGGCTCTTGGAGCCGAAGTTCCTCTCTTATATCCCCAAAATCTTCACCATTATAAATTTTTAATCGGTGACCATTTACCTTGAATGTGCCATGAGTTGGATGAGTTACCTAGATTGTGCCGTATGAAAAAATAGTTTTGATTACGAATGGACCTGACCATCTTGATTTCAGCTTCCCATGAAACAATTTGAGCCTTGAATTGTAGAGTAGAACTAAGTCTCCTACTTCGAATTGCTTTGATTATTTTAAACGAGCATCATGGTGTCACTTTGTCGTCTCCTTATATAATCGTGAGTTCTCATAGGCATCAGGTCGCCATTCATCAAGCTCGTTCAAATGCATCATCCTCTTTTCACCTGCAGTTTTAAGATCGTAATTCAAGAATTTTATAGCCCAGAAAGCTTTGTGCTCTAACTCAAATGGTAAATGACAACTCTTCTTGTAGACAAGTTTGTATGGGGATGTTCCTATGGGAGTCTTAAATGTTATTCTATAGGCCCATAAAGCATCGTCTACTTTTAGTGCCCAATCTTTCCTGTTTGATTCTACCGTTTTCTCTAGAATTCGCTTAAGTTCTCTATTTGCTACTTCCGCTTGCCCTCTGGTTTGAGGGTGATAAGGGGTAGATGTTTTGTGGTGTACACCATATTTTTTCAAGACCTTGTCAAATTGAGTATTACAAAAATTAGTACCCCTATCATTAATAATTGCTCTTGGTGTTCCAAATTGAGAGAACAGTTTTTTGAGAAATTTCACCACCATTCTGGCATCATTAGTGGGTAAAGCTTGGGCTTCCACCCATTTTGACATATAGTCTACTGCTACTAGGATGTATTTATTCCCAAATGAACTAGGGAATGGGCCCATAAAATCAATAACCCATACATCAAAAATTTCGCATGATAGCATGTATGTTTGAGGCATTTCATCGCGTTTAGAAATGTTACCTGTTCTTTGACATCTATCGCATGAAGCAACATACCTGTTAGCGTCTTTGAACAAGGTTGGCCAATAAAAACCTGATTCGAGCATTTTATGTGCTGTCTTAATCCCACTGTAATGTCCTCTTGAAGGTCCTGAATGGCAATGTTCTAGGATTTTGCTTGCTTCTGCTTTTGTAACACATCTCTGAATTACTTGATCTGCACATATATGGAAAAGAAAAGGATCTTCCCAAAAATAGTTTTTCACATTAGCAAAGAATCGCTTCTTTTGATGATGTGTTAACCTTTTTGGAAGGATGTTAGCAGCTAAATAATTCGCAATATCTGCAAACCAAGGTACCTCGGAGTTAGATATAGTGAATAGTTGTTCTTCGAGAAATGAGTCATTTACCTCTCTCTCATCTAGTTCTTCGATATGTGGACTTTCAAGGCTAGAAAGATGATCTGCTGCAATATTTTTAGCTCCCTTCTTATCTCAAATTTCTAAATCAAATTCCTGCAAGAGTAAGATCCATCGTATGAGTCGAGGTTTTGATCAGATTTAGTTAAAAGATAACGAAGAACTGAATGGCCAGTGTAAACGACAACTTTAGATAATATCAAATACTGTCTAAATTTGTCAAATGCAAAAACTACATCTAGCAATTCTTTTTCTGTGGTGGTGTAGTTTTCCTGTGCGGACGTCAATGTTCTGCTAGCATAATAAATTGGCTGAAAGTGCTTATCTCTTCGCTGTCCCAAAACTGCACCTACTGCAAAATCACTTGCATCACACATTAGTTCAAAGGGTAGATTCCAATCTGGTGCAATTATAATCGGAGCATTTATTAGTTTATCTTTGAGGATATTAAAGGCATCTAAACATTTCTGATCAAAATTGAAAGGTACATATTTTTCTAGTAATTTTGTCAAAGGCTTAGCTATTTTAGAGAAATCTTTAATGAATCTTCTATAAAATCCAGCATGTCCTAAAAAACTTCTAATAGCCTTAACTGAACTAGGAGGAGGTAATTTTTCTATGGTTTCAACCTTTGCTTTATCTACCTCAATCCCTTTACTAGAAATCTTATGTCCTAACACAATCCCCTCTCGAACCATAAAGTGACATTTTTCCCAATTTAAAACAAGGTTTGTTTCCTTACATCTCATCAAAACCCGCTTTAAATTTTTAAGACAAAGATGGAAAGAATTACCGAATACCGAAAAGTCATCCATAAATACCTCCATAATGTCTTTCACAAGTTCGTCAAAGATGGCTAGCATGCAGCGCTGAAAAGTAACAGGAGCATTACATAATCCAAAAGGCATTCTACGATAGGTAAACATACCATATGGACATGTAAATGTCGTCTTTTCTTGATCCTCAGGAGCTATTGGGATTTGGAAGTAGCCGGAGAGTTCATCCAAGAAGCAGTAGTACATATGCCCAGATAATCTTTCTAACATTTGATCGATAAAGGGCAAAGGGAAGTGATCTTTTCTGGTGGCGTCATTTAGCTTTCTGTAGTCAATACAGACTCTCCAACCGGTGACTGTTCTTATAGGAATCAATTCAATCTTTTCGTTGGCTACAACAGTCATGCCTCCTTTCTTTGGAACTACACGCACGGGATGACCCAAATCTTTATCGAAATAGGATAAATTATTCTGCATCTAGAAGTTTAATTACCTCAGCCTTAACAACTTCTTTCACGTTGGGGTTCAAACGTCTCTGGGGTTGCACACACGGTTTATACTCATCTTCCATTAAAATTTTATGGATGCAGAACGATGGACTTTTATCGTTGTTTTATGCAATGTCACAGTCTTAAAATTTATAATGAGAATGATCGAGCCTAAAAACTAACTATGACAATAATTGAGGCAAGTGTACCTATCGAACAGTAGTATAGCTTAGTGGCAAGACCGGATTGTCAAACCCAAAGGAATTGAAAGTACTAATACTAACCTTTTTTTTATTATTTAGCCTTAAAATTGAAGTGAATCGGTTGAATCTGTAAAATTAACTAACTACTAAGCTAAAGACGATGAGACAAAAAGAATGAAATTGGGGAAATACTTGTGAGAAAAACCAATTGATTAAAACAATACCCAAGGAAGAATCCACCTAGACTTCACTTGTTATCTAACTCTGAACCAGACGATTTATTCATTTGACTTGATCCGTAAGATTCCCTAAGTTATATTAATACCTCCGTCGAGGCTACTAATGTCTAATCCTAGGTTGATTAATTGAAATCTCTTTCTAATTAAAACCCCTAAGATTGCATTAACTCGACCTATGGACTCCCATATTAGGTTTCACCCTAATCCAGGAAAATCTCGTAACCTTATGTCCAGGCGTGCGATCAACTCCGCTTAATTATGCTAGATCTACTCTTAGGGAGGGACTTTTGCTCCTCCACCTAAGCACATCAAACTTGAATTAATATCCGCGAAATATCAACACAAGAATTAAGAACACATAATTAAGAAAAAGTCAAATATTTATCATATAGTTCAGCAAACGATAACAAGATTCATCTAAGTTTCATCCCCCTCAGGTATTTGAGGGTT
This sequence comes from Gossypium sturtianum, assembly GCA_025698515.1. NCBI lineage: Eukaryota > Viridiplantae > Streptophyta > Magnoliopsida > Malvales > Malvaceae > Gossypium > Gossypium sturtianum. The sequence continues at coordinate 143,947,989 of CM046952.1, read as the reverse complement.
TAGTTCATATTGATAATAAAATGCATCTCAAAAGAAAATGTACAACAAAACATAAGAAAAACTCTAAAACCCCCCTAAAGGAATTGAAGAGAGATCCTCCGTCTTGAGTATAACTCTAACTTCTTGAGATGAATCAACTGGCCATCCTTCGAGTAATTTCCACAATTCTGATCTTTCTAGCTCGGCTCCTTGGCCTAGCTGGACGCCCCTTGAAAGTTGGCCTCTAGGGTGTTTATATAGGCTTTTGGAATGTGTTTCTTTACCCCTAAGTATCCAAATCCGAGTGAAATTCCTCTTCTCCACGACAGGGACACACCCTTGGCACACGCCCGTGTGAATCGTGTCCAGGCCGTGTTGAGGTCTGATTAGGGAGGCACAGCCGTGTTGCATGGGCCCAGGCCGTGTTGATTTCATGATTTGGCCTATTTGGTCCGTTTTAAGCCCGTTTCTCGTTCTTTTCATTCTCCGGTGCTTTCTTGAGTATAAAACATGAAAACAAAGGATTAAGAGCACCAAATTACACAATTCAAGGCTTAATTCACCCAAAAGCATGCTAAATGTGGGTCTAAAGTATGTTACTATTTTGGTTTATCAAATACTCCCACACTTAAGATTTTGCTTGTCCTCAAGCAAAATTCTCAACTCATGATTAAAACAAACTTCCTCGATTCATAATATTCATCAATAATGTTTCATCATAATTCAAAGATAATTCATACATGGATAATTCAACTCTAAGAGTCCTAAAGATTCAAACAATCTAAGTCATACATTTATAGCACAAAATATAGGTGTTTCCCCTCATCTGAATTATTACCTCTGATTCAAAATCGAAAAGGATTGACATCCTCACTAAAGATCCACTCAAATCACTCAAAGTGTTTAAGGTTCAAAAATTAAGCACTCATGAGTCAAACATGAAAAGTTAATCCCATAGGCTTGCATGAGAATCAAATCTCCACTACTATAATATGAAATGATGCACAAATCAAAAGGTCTTTAACAGGGTTGTAACTGGGCTTGGGTTAAGGTGTGGATATAGGCTTAATTAGAAGGTTAGAATCGAGATTGAATTGATAGATTACCTAACTAGAAACAACGAACTGAATATAAGTAATTACATCAATTGAAAACTAATAGTACTAATAATTCGAGCTTCTTCTTCAATATTTGGAATTCAAACGTATAAGCTCATTTAATCACAAAACTAATAATGACTATACTTCGATTTTTTTTTGTAAGAACAAGTCATATACATAATAAAGGATGAATTTACTATCAAAATATATAGGCAATCGATTAAATCAAATCTCAATATAAGGGTAGTCAAAAGGAATGGTGATAACAAAAACAACAGGTTTTGGGATAATATTAGTGGGTGAGTCAATAAAAAGGGTTGTTAGGATTAAACGGGGTTCACTAGGGGTTAATTATGAAGGTAGGCTTTTTAGTAGAGTAAGTGGGTTAAAACCTAGGTGCCTTCATCATCTCTGTATATCAAATCAAAGGTGTGGTCTCGACCTGTATAATTGATGCAAGTTCTAGAATAACAAATCAATGTTGACACACTCATTGTAACACCCCAAACCCGGCCTAGAAGTTAGGCCCGAATCTGGAATGTCACATTAAAGGCCCACTTCAAAACAATTTACTAGTTAACCATTTAAGGCCTAAAAGCCCAAAACAAAAGATTATTTTGAAAACCATATTAACACTTTAATAATTTTATGAAATTTCTTAAGTGGGTAGTTGAAACAATAATAATAATAAACCCAAAATTCAGAGTCAAATAGGAGTTACATGGCCTTATTACAATCCAATGAAAAAAAACAAAGTATTTAAAATAGAATCATTTGAATAAATTAAAACATTTGAATAGCTTGTAGTGTGGGCACCTCCGAGTCCTCTCCCACGTCGAGCCTTCTATTCGGGAATACCTGAAACATTAAATTAAAGGGTGTGAGTTTCGAAACTCAGTGTGTACAACCCTTGGCAATCAATTCTCATACAAATATTCATATTGGGCCTATGCCCTAACAAATCGATGGTCTTGGGCCTTAGCCCACCATGACCTCATATCACATCATATCGCATCATATACAACAAGATAATGCAAAACCCACCCCAAAAGTCCATTCGCTACACACACCATTTCCCTTCCAACCTTATGACTCCTGTGGGGAATTCTAGCTCGACCCACCCCTCTGCTACACACCATGGGTAGCCCGGTTGCGGTACTATCGAACGTTGTAGCAAAGCTGCTAATCATATATTGGGCTTAAAGCCTTATGTGGATCCATACCATACGGCCATGCGATCCTGGATCCATACCATACGGCCATGCGATCCTCAAATCTTCCTCCGTACCAAAATTCCCACCCATATGCATCCTAAGCAGAATATCATATGAATGCATCAAACACACAAGTAACATCTATAAGCTTATATTCGTCACATAGGGGTATTCTCGTCATTTCACTACCTAGGGGTATTTTCGTAATTCTACCATACAGGGGTATTTTGGTAATTTGGAAATCTTGGTAATTTTGAAAACAGGGGTATTTTGGTACTTTTAAAAAATAGGGGTATTCTGCTAATTTACAAATCTAGGGGTATTTTAGTAATTTTACACTTAAGGGTATTTTAGTAGTTTTACAAATATAAGGGTATTTTAGTAATTTTACAAATATAAGGGTATTTGGTCCCTCTCGGGTTTTAGGTATGAACTTTGGCCCATAAACAAGTCCTCGCGGTTAAAGTGAACAAACACTATGCACCAAGTAGGATCTCAGAAAAGAGGAGGTGGGTCACTCGGACCACTTAAGTACCAAGCTCTCACTAGGTCCATCCTAGACATGCATATGTCGGTTACCACACTCTAAATAATCGACTTGTCCACAGACATGTTTGATTATTAGGTTAAGTCCTATGTGATTTAAGAGTTGTTCAGAACTAGGCCTAAAGTCCATTAAACCCTAGCATACTTGTCCACGTCCCCATGAGCCCATCAAGCCCATTTTATGTCCTTACGGCCCGTTAGGCCCAAATCTCATCATATGGCCTATTAGGCCCAAAACATATCCAGATCATGTATCAAGCATAGCTAACTTAATTCGCACAATCAACCAAACCATTTTATCAAACTTAGCCTCAGGGCCCACCGGGCCCATTTAGCCACTTTCGGCTTTTCAGCTTTTCAGCTTTTCGGCATTGCCGATATTGTGTGTGGTTTGTACACACCTGGTAACCTCGCGTGCTGCCAACCCCTTAGTCACGAACCTACAATCGACATTACTAGCAATTAACAAAAACTTAAACACATACTGACCAAAAACCGAAACCTCACCGTACCCTTACCTTGTGCCTCACGTTCTAGTAGCCCTTCCTTTGCTACTATTGGCGATTATCCTCTAGATCTTCACCCAAACACCTATATTGTCAAAATCAAGTGACCCATATTGATCATAAGTCACCCCTATGAGCCACAATAGATTCGGCCATTTTACTAAACCATAACTGAGTCTAGAACACTTACTGCCTTGATACCAATCCTTACCTACCGCGCTTGCGATTGCTGAGCCTCAGTCTTGTTAATACATGGTAACAGTAAAGAGGGGTTAGATAGCCCTTCGGCTTTTAACAAAACTCGCTAAAAGATCAACTAAGCACTTACCGAAATTCACCTTTGATCCTGCTGCTTAAATTCAGCTTTTGAGACTGGTATGGTGACAGAGGAAATTCGGCAACACTAGGGAGAATAAGAAAAGAGGTGATTCGGCTAGAACAAAGTGGTGAACCAAAAAGGGAATTTGAGAAGGGGGAGTATGGAGGATTCAACTTCTGAACACTTAGAGAGAAAAAGGGTGTTTGGGCATTTCACAAGTGAAGAAATTTGGCCAGAGGGAAAATAAAGTTTCGGCATTACTCCAGGAACTTAATTCGGCACCCATATATAAAAAAATAAATAAAATAAACCTACACTCCCTAGTCAACTCAAACTTATCACCAATTAAATTCCTTTATTTTCTCCAAATTTTATCTTCATCCCCATCCAAAAATTCCTTTATTTAGCCAAAAATCCAATTTGAATTACATTCAAATTGCTTTCCCCGAACCGCAGCCATTTGGTGTTTTGATCCACTTCAAACACCTTCCCCACGCTAGCAGCAAAATAGCAGGTTATTGCGCACAAGGCAACTCGAAACCAAGACCTCTAGGCACCACCACACGCTACCAGCCACTGCACCGCAACTCTTCTTATGATATATTTCATTCCCAACTTCTTTTAAGGCCTATTTCCCAGCGACCGAATCATCCAAAGAAATCTAAAATATTTGCCAACATCCAGCTTCGAACCTCCAACCCCTTCACTATGATACACGCCACTTGCCACTGCGCTGCCCGCTTTATTTGAGTCATAATTCCTCCTCAATTAATTATAAACCTTTCTTCCGTGCTCCAGGTTTACTTAAAAAAATCAAACATTTAGCGCACGCCGCGACTAGAACCCTGCTCCCCCTCCTGTTCCTAACGCCTCTGCCACTGGGCCAGGTGTTTCTTTGTGTCATGAATTAGCCCCAACTAATTATAAGGCCTAAACTCTGGCCTTCATACTAACATATGCGCAATAAAATTTTTTTGCCAAGTCCAGGACTTGAACCTTTGACCACCAACTTATTCAGAATGCCCCAGGCCACCAGACCACCTACTTCCTTGTGCTATCTTTTAACCCAACAATATTTTAAAATCCTTCTGACTACCACCAACCTCACTTAAGGGTAAAAACAAATTTTTTGCTAAAGGCCTAGATCGAGCCTAAGACTTTAACAACACTACCAACCCTTCCTAAATCACCTAAAAATTAAACTAAACATGCAATCATAATTTTCCTGTTTTACACACTTAATTCATTATTCCCTTTTTTTCCGAACGACAAAATCCATTCTCTCGACACAGGAAACCCATTTATTCTAGGCCCAATTTTTGGGGCGTTACAACTCACTCCTCCTAAAAGAAATTTCGTCCCCGAAATTTCCAACTAACAGAGTGGTCGTGTAACAACTACCCCACCAAGCTACCGCTGCGCACTCTGACCCTAATAATTTTAATACATACCCAAAACATCCACCTATCACAGACATTCTCAAACATACGCAGAATAAGTACCAAATTCTGATTCAAATGTTTACAAAGCCCTAACACTTCCATAGCCTCAACCGCGGCCTCTTCCTCCTCTTCTAGCGTTCGTCGTTGATTCTCGTATTATCCGAATTATGAATTTTATGAAATAGTACTTAGTTCCACTTGTTTAGAACACATGTCTTATGTAAGTATTAACACTTTTTCTTAAAGTTATTCCGTGGTCGAGAATCCACTACAGGCTTAGGTTCCCTACGGGCTTTAGTCTCTAAAAGCCTATTTTAAAGTAACCCAATATCTACACAGTTCAACAATTTAAGCACATGTAGTACAGAGAACTTACTTGGCTAGACGTCGAGAGCTCAGTGAACCACACTTCAAGAATCCTGCAAAAACTTCTTAATCTACTTGTTTTAAAAACCCAAAACATAAGGCCCATTTCATAGCCCGAGCTTTGCAACCGGGCTCTGATACCACTAAATATAACACCCCAAACCCGGCCTAGATGTTATGGCCAAATCTGGGAATGTCACATCAAAGACACAATCTCAAACAATTTTGCTAAGTTAAAATTTAAGGCCTAAAAGCCCAAAATCCTTGACACCTTGTTAAGTAGTGATAAAAGCCCATTTAATTATTTTAAGTATCCTGAAAACCATGTTTAAACATAAGAAATTACTCAGGTTTAATAATTAAGTAAACAATTGAAACAACAAAACTTAAAATCCAAAGTCAAAACGGAGTTACATGGCCTTATTACAATCCAATGAAAAAAACAAAGTATTTAAAACAGAATCATTTGAATAAATTAAAACATTTGAACAGCTTGTAGTGTGGCCACCTCCGACTCCTCTCCCACGTCGAGCCGTCTATTCAGGAATACCTGAAACATTAAATTAAAGGGTGTGAGTTTTGAAACTCAGTGTGTACAACCCTTGGCAATCAATTCTCATACAAATATTCACATTGGGCCTATGCCCTAACAAATCGGTGGTCTTGGGCCTTAGCCCACCATGACCTCATATCACATCATATCGCATCATATACAACAAGATAATGCAAAACCCACCCCAAAAGTTAATCCGCTACACACACCATTTCCCTTCTAACCTTATGACTCATGTGGGGAATTCTAGCTCGACCCACCCCTCCGCTACACACCATGGGTAGCCCGGTTGCGGTACTACCGAACGTTGCAGCAAAGCTGCTAATCATATATTGGGCTTAAAGCCTTCTGTGGATCCATACCATACGACAATGCGATCCTGGATCCATACCATACGGCCATGCGATCCTCAAATCTTCCTCCGTACCATAATTCCCACCCATATGCATCCTAAGCAGAATATCATATGAATGTATCAAACACACAAGTAACATCTATAAGCTTATATTCGTCACATAGGGGTATTCTTGTCATTTCACTACCCAGGGGTATTTTCGTAATTCTACCGTACAGGGGTATTTTGGTAATTTGGAAATCTTGGTAATTTTGAAAACAGGGGTATTTTGGTACTTTTTCAAAACAAGGGTATTCTGGTAATTTACAAATCTAAGGGTATTTTAGTAATTTTACACTTAAGGGTATTTTAGTAGTTTTACAAATATAAGGGTACTTTAGTAATTTTACAAATATAAGGGTATTTGGTCCCTCTCGGGTTTTAGTTATGAACTTTGGCCCATAAACAAGTCCTCGCGGTTAAAGTGAACAAACACTATGCACCAGGTAGGATCTCAGAAAAGAGGAGGTGGGTCACTCGAACCGCTTAAGTACCAAGCTCTCACTAGATCCAATCCTAGACATGCATATGTCGGTTACCACACTCTAACTAATCGACTTGTCCACAGACATGTTTGATTATTAGATTAAGTCTTCTAAGAGTTGTTCAGAACTAGGCCTAAAGTCCATTAAACCCTAGCATACTTGTCCACGTCCCCATGAGCCCATCAAGCCCATTTTATGTCATTACAGCCCGTTAGGGCCAAATCTCATCATATGGCCTATTAGGCCCAAAACATATCCAGATCATGTATCAAGCATAACTAACTTAATTCATACAATCAACCAAACCATTTTATCAAACTTAGCCTCAGGGCCCACCGGGCCTATTTAGCCACTTTCGGCTTTTCGGCTTTTCGGCATTGCCGATATTGTGTGTGTAGTGTTTGTACACACCTGGTAACCTCGCGTGCTGCCAACCCCTTAGTCACGAACCTACAATCGACATTACTAGCGATTAACCAAAACTTAAACACATACTGACCAAAAACCGAAACCTCACCGTACCCTTACCTTGTGCCTCACGTTCTAGTAGCCCTTTCTTTGCTACTATTGGCGATTATCCTCTAGATCTTCACCCAAACACCTATATTGTCAAAATCAAGTGACCCATATTGATCATAAGTCACCCCTATGAGCCACAATAGATTTGGCCATTTTACTAAACCATATCTGAGTCGAGAACACTTACTGCCTTGATAGCAATCCTTACCTACCGCGCTTGCGATTGCTGAGCCTCACTCTTGTTAATACATGGTAACGGTAAAGAGGGGTTAGATAGCCCTTCGGCTTTTAACAAAACTCGCTAAAAGATCAACTAAGCACTTACCAAAATTCTCCTTTGATCCTACAGCTTAAATCCGGCTTTTGAGACTGGTATGGTAACAGAGGAAATTCGGCAACACTAGGGAGAATAAGAAAAGAGGTGATTCGGCTAGAACAAAGTGGTGAACCAAAAAGGGAATTTGAGAAGGGAGAGTATGGAGGATTCGGATTCTGAACACTTAGAGAGAAAAAGGGTGTTTGGGCATCTCACAAGTGAAGAAACTCGGCCAGAGGGAAAACAAAGTTTCGGCATTACTCCAGGAACTTAATTCGACACCCATATATAAAAAAAATAAATAAAAGAAACCTACACTCCCTAGTCAACTCAAACTTATCACCAATTAAATTCCTTTATTTTCTCCAAATATTATCTTCATCCCTATCCAAAAATTCCTTTATTTAGCCAAAAATCCAATTTGAATTACATTCAAATTGCTTTCCCCGAACCGCAGCCATTTGGTGTTTTGATCCACTTCAAACACCTTCACCACGCTAGCAGCAAAATAACAGGTTATTGAGCACAAGCTAACTCGAAACCAAGACCTCTAGGCACCACCACACGCTACCAGCCACTACACCACAACTCTTCTTGTGATATATTTCATTCCCAAATTCTTTTAAGGCCTATTTCCCAGCGACCGAATCATCCAAAGAAATCTAAAATATTTGCCAACACCCAGCTTCGAACCCCCAACCCCTTCACTATGATACAAGCCCCTTGCCACTGCGTCGCCCACTTTATTTGAGTCATAATTCCTCCCCAATTAATTATAAACCTTTCTTCAGTGCTCCAGGTTTACTTAAAAAAATCAAACATTTAGCGCACGCCGCGACTAGAACCATGCTCCCCCTCCTGCTCCTAACGCCTCTGCCACTGGGCTAGGCATTTCTTTGTGTCGTGAATCAGCCCCAACTAATTATAAGGCCTAAACTCTGGCCTTCATACTAACATATGCGCAATAAATTTTTTTGCCAAGTCCGTGACTTGAACCTTTGACCACCAACTTATTCGAACGCCTGTGCCACGGACCACCTACTTCATTGTGCTATCTTTTAACCCAAGAATATTTTAAAAGCCTTCTGACTACCACCAACCTCACTTAAGGGTAAAAACAATTTTTTTGCTAAAGGCCTAGATCGAGCCTAAGACTTTTCCAACACTACCAACCCTTCCTAAATCACCTAAAAATTAAACTAAACATGCAATCATAATTTTTCTTTTTTACACACTTAATTCATTATTCCCTTTTTTTTTTCTGAACGACAAAATCCATTCTCTCGACACAGGAAACCCATTTATTCTAGGCCCTATTTTTGGGGCGTTACACTCATAATCAGTAAAGTGAGCAAGAAAAAGAGTACATGCTCTATAAGGCTCAAAATCTCACAAAAATTATGGGTTTTTATGTCAACCTCGTAAATTTCAAACTTCAAAGCAATATTCAAATTCAGGTAGACAACCTAGCAAATTTTAATTCTGAAAAATAGACTTATCATGCTTGATTCTCTAGTATCTTTCAAATTTAATTATCAATGCATAATTATCAACGACTTAATTAAAAACACATCAATAAAAATCATAATGCAGGGGAATTTCATTCTAATCATAATATGAAAAACTTACTAAAGAAACAAGACATAATTCAGGATTTGAGAATAATGCAAAAAGTTTGGCACCTAATTTCAGGAATTTGAGAATAATGAAAAAAGTTAGGCACCTTTTTAGGTTGTTCACCCCCACACTTAAGATGTACATTGCCCTCAATGTACAAAGATATATATATAAACAGTTAAGTAGAAAATCAAAAGATATGGAGAGAAGTGAAACTCCCTGAATTTTTTTTGGGTGGATTCCTTGAGTTAGAGGTGAAAGATAAGTTGGAGGAGGCGTCTCTGGTGGTGGTATGGTGGCCGTCCACAGTCTCTGCGCTAGATGAAGAAATTGGGTAGCTCGTGCAGAATTAGCCAGGAAATAATAATAATAATTCAAACTATACTAATTATATATTTAAAGAAAAGCAAGCTAAAGTGAAGGAAAATAAAAAGTGAAATAAAATTAAAAGAAAAGATTAAAGGACCGAAGAGTCCTTATTGTTGGATCGTTTGCGAGGTGGGTGTGACTTCTAAGGCCGCGGTGATGTTGGCAAAGGTCGTGGTGGGGTGACTCCCAAGTAGCCTGAAGAACCTAAAACCAAGAAACTAAAATAGAATAAACTAAATTAAGAATAAGAGTGTTAAAGAGAAGGAAATTAAAAGAGATGAGAAAAGAAAACTAAAAGCTAAATGGTCTCAAAGACCCTTGGATTTTCGACTAGAAGAAGCGGCCGGCATGAACTTATGCAGATTGGTCTCCCACAGGGAGACTATACTGGGATCCTTCCGCTTCTTTGACATGGATGTGGTGGAGCTCAAGGGTTTTGGTAACCAAGGGGGAAGAGTATGAAAGGGGAGAATTCTGAATAATGGAATGGAAGAAGGTGGTATGGATAGGGGGTGGGTGGTTTAAATAGAAATTTGGGGTTTGGTGCCTTTCCATGCCCGTGTGCCATGGGCGTGTTGTGTCACACGGCCGTATCGCACGGCCGTGTTGTGTTTCGTTCGTTTCTCCCACGCCCGTTTCGTGGTCACCACGCCCATGTGGGATCAAACAGTGTCGACCACGGCTGAATTGCACGGCCGTGGCTAGTTAGTTGGAGTCCGTGTGTCTTCCCTCAGTGTCGGCCACGGCCATGTCGCACGACCGTGGCGGGGTAGTTGGGTCCGTGATTTGAAGATACGATCCGTCCTGACTCGTACCATCTCTGCCATGTCAGTACAGAGATTCGGTGCATCCACACGTCCATGGCCACGGCCGTGTGTAAGGTCGTGTGGTATGGAAATTGGCCTTGGTTAGTTTATAGTTAGTTGTTACAAAGGAGAATTAAGAGTGAAAATAAAATGAAATAAAATAGAAAGAGTAATGGAGTTAGTGCTCGGGTTGCCTCCCGAGAAGCGCTTGTTTAAAGTCTTAAGCTAGACTTACCTCTCTTTTGCATCATCAAGGTGGTTTGAGGAGTTGAAAGTCCTTCCTCATGCTATCAGTTTCATTATCATGACAGAGTTCAAGTCGAGATGCACTTATATTGAAAGTGCCAAAAATAGGATTACTTACCTCGACTGTTCCGTATGGGAAAACACTTATTACCCTAAAAGGGATTTCTTTGATTGTGTTAGGGTCAGGAGGAGATATTCGAGGGTCTACTTTATCTAACAATACCTGGTCTCCTATTTTAAAGTGATTTGTCATTCCTACGAGCTCGTCTGGTGGTTCCCTCGGTTTCTCTTCGTGTATCCCTAGTGTTTCCTTGAAATGTGTCTTCCACTCGTCTAGTTCATCAAATTGATCCCTTCGATCCTCATGAGTTGTTTCTTTGTTGGCATTAGGTCTAGGATCGAGTTTAGTTGTGTTCTTTTGTGGTGCTTCCTGCAAAGAAGGGTTAACCGAACGGTTATCAATAGAATTTACTTTCTCACCTTGTTTGCTTGACGTTCTAACCGAATCGAGAGCTTGAAGAGTGACTGTCTCTTCACCTACACAGAGTATGAGTTCACCTGCATCGACATCAATTTTAGTCCTGACAGTTGCTAAAAAGGGCCTTCCTAGAATTAATAGAACACTATTGTTCTCATCCATGTCTAAAACAACAAAGTCTACTGGGAATACGAAATTATCAATCTTTACTAGCACATCTTCGATTATACCTCTAGGAATTCTAACAGTTTTATCAGCTAATTGAATGCTCATCCTAGTTTGTTTGGGTTTCCCTAGACCAAGTTGTTTAAACATTTTATAAGGCATGACATTTATGCTTGCCCCTAAATCAGCTAACGCATTATCAATAGATAAACTACCAATTAAACATGGAATTGTAAAACTCCCTGGATCTTTTAATTTTTGTGGCAATTTATTTTGGAGAATTGCTGAGCACTTTGTGTTGAGTTCCACATGTGATTCCTCGTCGAGCTTTCGCTTGTTTGTCAAAAGCTTTTTTGAGAATTTCCTCGAATCTGGCATCTGCGAAAGAGCTTCAAGTAATGGTAAGTTAATATGTAATTTCTTTAAAAGTTTAAGAAACTTACCGAACTGTTCCTCTGTGTCATCTTTCTTCACCGCCTCGGGGTATGGTATACGAGGTTGCTACTCTTTAATTACCGGTTTTCGCTTTTTACTTTCTTCCTCAACCATGCCCTCTTCTACCACATTCTCTTGTTTTAAATGAGGCTCATCTAACCCTACATTATCATTAGTTGATATGGCTTGAATCTGCTCCCTTGGGTTAGTTTCAGTGTTGCTTGGCAATCTACCTTGTGGTCGTTCCGTCAAGATCTTTGTGATTTGCCCAATTTGATCCTTGAGCTCTTGTGTCGATGCTTCTTGTTTTGCAAGTTTTGTTTCTATACTTTGGCAACGTGTTTCTGTGGTCGCTATATATATTGTCAAGATCTCCTCAAGGTTCGATTTCTTTTCCTGTGGAGTACTTCTTTCTTTGTTGGAAATTTGGAGGGTGTTGTTGTCTTTGATTTCCTTGACCACCCCATGAGAAATTGGGGTGGTTCTTCCAACTTGGATTGTAAGTATTGCTATAAGGGTTATTTTGATATCTAAAATTGTTACTTACATAGTTCATCTGTTCGCCTTCTATGCCATGTCCGTAGGGTGGGTACTCAGGATTCGCCACACCTCCACTTGTTTCGCACTACATAACGGGTTGTACCTGCAAGGAATTACACAAACCATCAATTTTTTTGTTAACACGTCTACCTGATTCGATAGCATGGTTACTGCGTCGAGGTTAAAAACACTGGCAGCTTTCGTGGGCTTTTTCCTCGTGAACTGCAATTGATAGTTATTTAAGGACATCTCGTCTATAAATTCGTAAGCTGCTTCAGGTATTTTATTATTCAGAGTTCCACCAGCTGCTGAATCGATCAACTACCTAGTTGAGGGGTTCACACCGTTGTAAAAAGTTTGGACCTGTAGCCACAAGGGTAATCCATGGTGTGGGCACCTTCTCAAAAGATCCTTGTATCTCTCCCATGCATCGTAAAGTGTTTCTAAATCTATCTACATAAAAGAAGAGATATCATTCCTTAACTTTGCCGTTTTGGCCGGCGGAAAATATTTTAATAAAAATTTTTCGGTCATTTTATCCCATGTAGTAATTGATCCTTGGGGAAGAGAATGCAACCACTGTTTGGCTTTATTTCTCAACGAAAAGGGAAATAACCGAAGGTGGATGGCATCATCAGAAACGCCATTAATTTTAAAAGTGTCACAGAATTCCAAAAAATTTGCTAAGTGTGTGTTAGGGTCCTCATCCTGCAAACCATCAAACTGAACGAACTGTTGTATCATCTGTATAGTGTTAGGTTTCAATTCGAAATTATTTGCAGCAATAGTAGGTCTAACAATACTAGATTCAGTACCAACTAAACTAGGCTTAGCATAATCATACATAGTTCGAGGAGCCTGATTTTCGGCCATCTCTGGAGGTAGCAGATTGTTTTCGGCCATCTCTTCGGTGGTATTGATGATGTTTTCTTGCTCTTCTTCTCTGTATTGTAGACTTCGCCTAATTTCTCTCCTGTTTCATGAGGCGGTTGCTTGATCTCACTATCGTAAATTAAAGGTCCTATCGGGTTCCTTCTAGTCATAAACTAGAGGTACCTACAAGGAGCAAATACTAAAATTTAGAAAGATAAAAATAGAAAATAAAATAAAAGTAAAATTTGCAGAAAATAAAAATGGCTAAAGTAATAAAAATTGAGTGTTCTTAATATTTCAGTTCCCCGGTAACGGCGCCAAAAACTTGATCGTTTTTTTATGCAATGTCACAGTCTTAAAATTTATAATGAGAATGATCGAGCCTAAAAACTAACTATGACAACGATTAAGGCAAGTGTACCTATCGAACAGTAGTATAGCTTAGTGGCAAGACCGGATTGTCGAACCAAAAGGAATCGGAAGTACTAATACTAACCTTCTTTTTATTATTTAGCCTTAAAATTGAAGTGAATCGGTTTAATCTAGAAAATTAACTAACTACTAAGCTAAAGACGATGAGACAAAAAGAATGAAATTGGGGAAATACTTGTGGGAAAAACCAATTGATTAAAACAATACCCAAGAAAGAATCCACCTAGACTTCACTTGTTATCTAACTCAAACTGAACTTATTTATTCATTTGACTTGATCCGTAAGATTCCTAAGTTATATTAATACCTCCGTCGAGGCTACTAATGTCTAATCCTAGGTTGATTAATTGAAATCTCTTTCTAATTAAAACCCCTAAGATTGCATTAACTCGATCTATGGAATCCCATATTAGGTTTCACCCTAATCTGGCAAAATCTCGTCACCCTATGTCTAGGCGTGCGATCAACTCCGCTTAATTATGCTAGATCTACTCTTAGGCAGGGACTTTTTCTCCTCTACCTAAGCACATCAAACTTGAATTAATATCCGCGAAATATCAACACAAGAATTAAGAACACATAATTAAGAACAAGTCAAATATTTATCATATAGTTCAGCAAACGATAACAAGATTCATCTAAGTTTCATCCCCCTCAGGTATTTGAGGGTTTAGTTCATAATGATAATAAAATACATCTCAAAAGAAAAGGTAAAACAAAACATAAGAAAAACTCTAAAACCCCCTGAAGGAATTGAAGAGAGATCCCCCGTCTTGAGTATAACTCCGGCTTCTTGAGATGAATCAACTGGCTATCCTTTGAGTAATTTCCACAATTCTGATCTTTTTGGCTCGGCTCCTTGGCCTAGCTGGACGCCCCTTGAAAGTTGGCCTCTAGGGTGTTTATAGAGGCTTTTGGAATGTGTTTCTTTACCCCTAAGTATCCAAATTCAAGTGAAATTCCTCTTCTCCATGGTAGGAACATGCCCTTGGCACACGCCCGTGTGAATCGTGGCCAGGCCGTGTTGAGGTCTGAATAGGGAGGCACGGCCGTGTTGCATGGGCCCAGGCCGTGTTGATTTCGTGATTTGGCCTATTTGGTCCATTTTAAGCCTGTTTCTCATTCTTTTCATTCTCTGGTGCTTTCCTGAGTATAAAACATGAAAAAAAAGGATTAAGAGCACCAAATTACACAATTCAAGGCTTAATTCACCCAAAAGCATGCTAAATGTGGGTCGAAAATATGTTACTATTTCAGTTTATCAGACTTATTCTTTTAATGTCAGAAATTTTCCAAGCTATGGCTCTTTTATGTTCCCTTAGTACCTTTAGCAACTCTTCTTTTTCTTTGGGTTCTAGTTCTGAAGAGATGATCACTGGTAGCATAGAATTATCCCCGAGGAATGCATATTCTAAGTGTTTTGGTAACTGTTTTAATTCCAATTTCGGTGGCTCATCAATAGAAGGTTTTTGTTTTAGTTCGTCGTTGATTTCAAAGCCCTCTTCTTTTTGTCTAGAGGAAGATGTATTAGAATTTAACTCATCGATATCATCATCTACCCCCTCACTGTGGGTAGGACACAGTTCCATTGTGTCGTCATGTATGTTTTCCTGCAAAGAATCTTGAATAAAATGGTCAATGGCATCAAGAAAATAACATGAATCATCTTGTTCTCTAGAATATCGCATAGCATCGTAAATTTGAAAAATAATTTCCTCGTTGCCTACCCTTAGTGCGAGTTTACCATCACCTACATCAATAACAGCCCTAGCGAAGAGCTAAGAAAGGTCGTCCCCAAAATTAGAGGTACATCAACGTCCACATCCATGTCAAGCACAACAAAATCAACAGGGAATATAAATTTATCAACTTTTACCAAAATATCTTCGATAATTCCCCTAGGATATTTAATAGATATGTCAGCTAACTGAATACTCATCCTAGTGGGTTTTGGTTCCCTTAGACCTTGTAACATCCCTTACCCGTATTCAACGCCGGAACCGGGCACGAGGCGTTACCGTATTAAGAACCTTAAGATCGCCACATAGGCACAACATGACCACTCTCTTTGGCCATCACAACAACCTCAACTCCGACTTACGAGGTCTCTCTCAAACACACGAGGGATCTCGAGACCATATCGAAAACTCTTACGATCTTAAAAATTTTCCATCTATACAGGGCTCACACGCCCGTGTAAGATTTGGCACGGCCGTGGATGTCACACACGCCCATGGTCACTACTCGTGCATGAAAACTCAAGCATTCTGCCAATGCCCCACGGTTAGGGCACGCGCCCGTGCTCTCCACCCGTGGTGCACACTGACTACCTTAACACGGCCTAGAGTCTAGACACACGCCCGTATAGTTAGCTCGTGGCCAACACTGATTAACACACACGGTCTAGGCACACGCCCGTGTGACTAGTCCGTGGTCTATTCTGATTTAAAATACTAACATGCAGGGGACACACGGCCAAGTCACACGCCTATGGGCTGACCGTGTGTCACACATGGCCTAGACACACCCCGTGTGTCTACCCATATGGACAAGAACAAAGGTATTTGCAAAGTTCTTTTCACCCAACTAGCATGCACAATCATGCACTCAATCAACACATCCATAATCAACTCAAAATCGTACAATCTCTCTTAGATAACTACATCTTTTCATATAATAAAGTGCCAACAACTATGACATTATACAAAAAAGATTATCCATCTAAAGGCCAACACATCATAGCCATATACAACAAAAGTTCACTAACTTGTCTAGCCCCTATACATGCCATATACAAAACATTGTGTCTCATGTACCAGTGTGTGCTGACAGTGTGGGCGATCTTCCAATGGATCCTCGTATCTCGATTCAACACTTTTGCTCTATAAGACAAGGGAAAAGAAAGGGAGTAAGCTTTGAGCTTAGTAAGTTCACACATAAACAATTAAGCAACATAGTATAAGCTAAACAACAATTAGCATTATACTAACATATAATGTACAACTATGCTTACTCTTTCTATCCCTTACCACATTTCCAACACATCATGAGTCACTTACTCATAACCATTGACATGCACCCCTGCATTCAATATCACATTTACACAATATACAACACATCATTATTTCTCAATAATACATCCACACAGCTATGCTACTCACTATCACATCCACACAGCAAATCTCTCGGTGGTTCCGCACTAAGCCCACCACAATCATTTGATAAGGTAGTATCGCACTTAGCCTACCAACAAGGTATTCATAGTGGTTTCGCACATAGCCCACTAGATAATATACCTAACGATAGCATCGCACATATCTAGCTCATCGTCAATATGCATTAGGATGGTATCGTACTTATCCCACCATTTAGCATTATCACAACACATTCACAAATCTACTTACTTAATCATTCATCCATTCATTTCACTTGAACCACATAGGTTCTCAATCATTCTCAACCATGCTATACACTATCTAGCATTAGCAAATTGTAAGTATGAATGCATTGTTTATGCATAGACTTACCTCGATACACAAAAGTATAGAAACGTGCAATTTAATCCACCACTTTGCTCTTGCCTCGGTTTCGATCCGGGCTTTGTCTTTCTTGATCTATAATGAATAAATTAGCTTATTCAATACACAAATTGACCAAATTGACCCACATCTCATACCCTGGCAAAATTACTCTTTTGCCCCAATCTTTCTCATAATTACACTATTGCTCCCAAGGCTCGTAAAGTGATTTTTATTCAACTTTCTAGCCTTTCATGCTTAGCCGAATCACTTACTCAACTAAAACAATCATCAATTCTCATCACAACACACATGTATGACAAAACTCAAGATTTTTGCAAACTAGTCCCTACATGCATTTTCTATGGAAACTCATTTAGCAAAAGATGTTTCTATTACATCAAGCTTTCATAATCTTCCATAAAACATCAAAATACATGCATGTCATACATGGCCATATTTTTGAACATCCATCATAGCTCACCGAATAGCTAAAAATAGGTTACTCATGCAACAAGGACTTCAAAAATACAAAGAATATCAAAAACGAGGCTAGATGCACTTACTAGCAAACTTGAAATTTTTGAAGAACCCTAACAATGGCTCTCTCAAATTTTTCGGACCTTGGAGAAGAAGATGAATGAATTTTGTCATCTTTTCTCCTATTTTAATCACTTAATTGTTAAATGACCAAAATGCCCTTTTTGATAAACTTTCTATTTTAACTTATCCATGCCCAAATTTGTCCAAATATTAGAAATTGAGAAAATTGCTATTTAAGGACCTCTAATTAATAATATAAAGCTATTTCACACAAATAGCTTCTAGAATCTCACATTTTGCAACTTTTGCAATTTAGTCCGTTTGGACAATTCAACCACAATTTCACAAAATTGCTTCATGAAACATTCACACTAGCATGCATACATAGCATAAACCTTAAAAACTCATTCATAAACCTCGGATCTGTGGTCTCGCACCACTATTCCGATTAGAAACTAAATCGGGATGTTACAACTCTCCCCTCTTTAGAGATTTTTGCCCCCGAAAATCTTACCAGTAAAGAGGTTTGGATGTTGCTCTCTCATAGCTTCTTCCATTTCCCACGTAGCCTTTTCCACACCGTGTTTCTGCCATAACACTTTCACTAGTGCTATGCTCTTATTTCTCAACTGTTTCACTTCTCGAGCCAAGATCTTAATCGACTCTTCATCATAAGACATATCCGGTCTTATCTCATTTTTCGTTGGAGGAATCACATGTGAAGGATCAGAGCGATATCGTCGCAACATCGACACATGGAACACATTATGAATCTTTTCCAACTCTACCGCAAAGCCAACCGTAAGCCTCTCGCCCAACTCGCATCTGTAATCTCATACGGCCCTATGAATCTTGCACTCAATTTTCCTTTTCGTCCAAATCTCATAATCTTCTTCCATGGAGACACTTTCAAAAACACTTTGTCGCCCACTTCAAACTTAATTTCTTTTCTTTTTAGATCCGCGTACGACTTCTGTCGGTCCGAAGCAACTTTCAGACTATTACGAATTATTTTCACTTTCTCCTCAGTCTCTTTCACAAGATCGACTCCATGGATCCGTTTCTCACTAAGCTCGGTCCAATACAAAGGAGTCCGACACTTACGACCATACAAGGCCTCATACGGAGCCATCCGTATACTTGACTGATAACTGTTGTTGTAAGCAAATTCGACTAAAGGTAGATATCTCTCCCAACTACCCTCAAATTCTAACACACAGCATCGGAGCATATCCTCAAGAACTTGAATTACTCTTTCAGACTGACCATCGGTTTGCGGATGGAACGCAGTACTGAAATTCAACTTTGTTCCCAAAGCCTCTTGCAACCTCTTCCAAAGCCTCGAAGTGAACCTCAAATCCCTATCCGATATTATAGACACAAGTACACCATGTAACCTCACTATCTCTGCAACATACAACTCCACTAACTTATCCAGTGAATAATCAACACGTACTGGAATAAAGTGAGCCGACTTCGTTAGTCTATCCACAACAACCCACACAACATCTCTCTTTTTCGGAGTCATCGGTAGCCCCGTCACAAAATCCATGGTAACCCGATCCCACTTCCATTCGGGTACCAACACTGGCTGAAGCAATCCCGAAGGCACTTGATGCTCAACTTTCACTTGTTTACAAATCAGACACTTTGTCACGAACTCTGAAATATCTCTTTTCATACCTGACCACTAATAATACTTTTTCAAATCATTGTACATTTTCGTACTGCCCGGATGTACTGACAAACATCCTCTGTGGGCCTCATGCAAAACTTTTAAGATTAACTCCTCCTCTCTTGGTACACAAATTCTGTCACGGTACAGCAAGCAACCATTCGAGCCCACTCGAAAATTGGAATCACTTTCTGATTCACACTTAACTCTCTTAGCTAGCATCTCACTGTCATTTCTCTGAGCTTCACATATCTGTTGAACAAATAGTGGCTTAGCTCTCAACTCTGCCAGAATAGCACCATCATCGGATAATGCCAAACTCGCCCTCATAACTCTTAGAGCATACAAGGATTTCCTACTCAATGCATCCGCAACCACATTTGCTTTTTTTGGGTGGTAATCAATGACTAACTCATAGTCTTTCAACAACTCAAGCCACCGTCTCTGTCACAAATTTAGATCCTTCTGATCCATCAAATATCTCAAAATCTTGTGATCCGTAAAGATTCGGTACTTCTCACCATATAAGTAATGTCGCCAAATCTTTAACGCGAAAATAATCGCAGCCAACTCCAAATCATGAGTCGGATAATTCTTCTCGTACGGTTTCAACTGCCTCGAGGCATAAGCGACTACCTTACCCTCTTGCATCAAAATGCAACCGAGACCATTAAATGATGCGTCACTGTAAACCACGAACTCTTTCCCCGATTCTGGTTGAACCAAAATTGGCGCCTCAGTCAATAATGTCTTCAGTCTCTTGAAACTCTGTTGACATGTCTCAGTCCATTCAAACTTGACATCCTTGTGCAATAGTTTCGTCATCGGGGTAGCAATCACAGAGAACCCCTTTACAAAACATCTGTAATATCCTGATAATCCCAAGAAACTTCTGATTTTTAACATGTTCCTCGGTGATTTCCAATCCATAACAGCCGATATCTTACTCGGGTCAACTCTAACACCATCACCCGACACAATGTGTCTTAGGAATCCGACCTCACGAAGCCAAAACTCACTCTTGCTAAAATTAGCGTACAATTGCTTATCTCTTAAAGTTTGTAAGACAATTCTCAAATGTTCTTCATGATCGTTCTCATCCCGAGAATAGATTAATATGTCATCAATGAAGACAACTACAAACTTGTCCACATATGGTCTGAAAACACGATTCATCAGATCCATAAAAATCACCGGTGCATTCGTCAAACCAAACGGCATAACAAAAAACTCATAATGGCCATACCTTGTTCAAAATGCAGTTTTCAACACATCTTGCTCTTTCACTCTCAACTGATAATAACCAGACCTCATGTCAATCTTGGAGAACACTGTAGCTTCCTTCGGTTGATCAAAAAGATCATTGATCCTTGGTAAAGGATACTTATTCTTAATCGTTACTTTGTTAAGCTGTCTATAGTCTATACACAACCTCATAGACCCATCTTTCTTCTTCACAAACAATACCGGAGCACCCCACGGTGAGTAGCTCGGTCTTGCAAAACCCTTATCTGTCAACTCTTGCAATTGAACCTTCAGTTCTTTCAACTCTAAAGGTACCATCCTATACGGAGCAATCGAGATAGGTGCTATTCCCGGAACTAACTCAATCCCATACTCAACCTCTCTCACTGGAGGCAATCTGGGTAACTCTTCCGGGAATACATCCGGATACTCACAAACCACTGGCACTGTTTCAAGCTCTACTCCAACATCTCGAGTATTCAACACAAAAGCAAGATAGGACTCACACCCTTTTCTCAAGCATTTATCAGCCACTAAGGAAGAAATCATCACTGGTAGACTATCCGATCCACCTGATTCAACCCGAACCACATCTCCACTCTCACATTTCAAATCAATAAACTTACTACCACAGTTCACTAAGACACTATGGGTAGTCAACCAATCCATGCCTAGGATTAAATCAAACTCATCAAACAGCAACAACATTAGGTTTGCCGGAAATCAATGACTCCCAATCATCAAAGGACAATTCTTACACACCTTGTCCACTAACACATGCTTACCTAACGGGTTTGACACCTTAACCACAAAGTCCGTAGACTCAACAGTCATACTCAAACTAGATGCCAATCTCATGCAAATATAAGAATGAGTAGACCCTGGATCTATTAAAGCAATAACAAGGGTGTTAAAGAGAGAAAAAGAACCCGTTATCACATCAGGGGAGGATGCCTCTTTGCGAGCGCGAATGGCATACGTCCTCGCAGGTGCCCGACCCTTCGGTCTCACGGTAGAGTCTCTAGATGCACCTCTACCACTATTCCCGCCTCTCGGGTTCCTTGGTGGTCTACCCCTTACAGATACATCATTGGATCTCATCTCTTGCTTCTTTTCCTTATCACTCCTTTCGGGGCAATTTCGGATAAAATGGTCGGGGGAACCACACTTATAACAGTTTCGACTGTTACCTCAACACTCTCCGGTGTGATATCTACCACAACTTGGACACTCCGATTTACTCTTCGGATTGACCACACTTTCCATCGAGGTAGCTTGGACTCTCGAACCCGAACGAGTATTGCCCAAGTCTCGATGCGAATAACCCACGGGTGCTGTCGTCCTAGGACTCATTTCCTTGGACCTTTTCGACTGGGCTTGATATGACTTGACCATCGGCCTCTTTCTAGCATCTCGGGCTTCACTCACAACCCTTTTCTTTTCTGTACTCAACTTTTCAGCCTTACTTGCCATTTCGACCAACACTACAAATTCTTTCAACTCCAAAATACCCACTAGGAGTTTGATGTCCTCATTCAGTCCGTCTTCGAACCTCTTACACAATATGGTCTCTGTCGACACACATTCTTGAGCGTATTTGCTAAGCCTCACAAACTCACGCTCATATTCCGCTACTGACATTCTTCCTTGCTTCAACTCAAGGAATTCCTTCCTTTTCCGATCAGTAAACCTCTGGCTTATATACTTCTTCAAGAACTCTTCCAGAAAGAAGTCCCACGTCACCCGCTCTCTCGGGACTACTAACGTCAACGTCTTCCACCAATGGTATACCGAGTCCCTCAGCAAGGATATGACACACTTCAAGCTCTCTTTAGGTGTACAAGAGAGTTCCTCAAACACTCTCATCGAGTTCTCTAACAAGAACTCTACCCTCTCGGGGTCATCATCAACCTTAGCTCTAAACTCCTCAGCCCCGTGTTTTCTAATCTTATCTACCGGGGGTTTCGATATCCTCACTACATCAATACCTTGAGGACCCACTGGAATTGGCTGAGGTATAG
The DNA here is from genome assembly GCA_025698515.1 of Gossypium sturtianum. Classification (NCBI taxonomy): domain Eukaryota; kingdom Viridiplantae; phylum Streptophyta; class Magnoliopsida; order Malvales; family Malvaceae; genus Gossypium; species Gossypium sturtianum. The sequence continues at coordinate 143,925,287 of CM046952.1, read as the reverse complement.
GAGGAGGAGGTGGAGGAGGTTGAGCATTAGGGTTCGCTCGAACATAATTCGAGTACTAATTGCTTATCATCTAGAGAAAGGCTTCCCGAGACCCCTAGCCTTGAGTCCACTTTGAATAGGCACGGTTCCTTGTGCAGGAGCCGACGCGTTACTAGCTACTTCATCAGTAGTCAATGGATCAAAATCCATATTCTAAATAAAATAAGATTTAAAATCATCAGAAGCCACCACACTATCATTGTACACTTAAGGCATGTATAGCTAGACTCTTACACCCGCTACGGTAGTCCTAGAACCGACTAAACCATAGCTTTGATACCACTAAATGTAACACTCCTTACCCATATTCAACGCTGGAACCGGGCACGAGGCGTTACCGTATTAAGAACCTCAAGATTGTCACTTAGGCACAACATGACCACTCTCTTTGGCCATCACAACAACCTCAACCCCGACTTACGAGGCCTCTCTCAAACACACGAGGGCTCTCTAGACCATATCAAAAACTCTTATGATCTTAAAATTTTTCCATCTATATAGGGCTCACACGCCCGTGTAAGATTTGACACGGCCGTGGATGTCACACACGCCCATGGTCACTACCCGTGCATGAAAACTCAAGCATTCTACCAATGCCCCACGGTTAGGGCACACGCCCGTGCTCTCCACCCGTGGTGCACACTGACTACCTTAACACGGCCTAGAGTCTAGACACACGCCCATATAGTTAGCCCGTGGCAAACACTGATTAACATATACGGTCCAGGCACACGCTCGTGTGACTAGTTTGTGGTCTATTCTGATTTAAAATACTAATATGCAGGGGACACACGGCCAAGTCACACGCCCATGGGCTGACCGTGTGTCACACATGGCCTAGACACACGCCCGTGTGTCTACCCACATGGATAAGAACAAAGCTATTTGCCAAGTTCTTTTCACCCAACTAGCATGCACAATCATGCACTCAATCAACACATCCATAATCAACTCAAAATCTTACAATCTCACTTAGATAACTACATCTTTTCATATAATAAAGTGCCAACAACTATGGCATTATACAAAATAGATTATCCATCTAAAGGCCAACACATCATAGCCATATACAACAAAAGTTCACTAACTTGTCTAGCCCCTATGCATGCCATATAAAAAACATTGAGTCTCATGTACCAGAGTGTGCTGACAGTGTGGGCGATCTTCCAATGGATCCTCGTATCTCGATTCAACACTTTTACTCTATAAGACAAGGGAAAAGAAAGGGAGTAAGCTTTGAGCTTAGTAAGTTCACACATAAACAATTAAGCAACATAGTATAAGCTAAACAACAATTAGCATTATACTAACATATAATGTACAACTATGCTTACTCTTTCTATCCCTTACCACATTTCCAACACATCATGAGTCACTTACTCATAACCATTGACATGCACCCCTGCATTCAATATCACATTTACACAATATACAACACATCATTATTTCTCAATAATAAATCCACACAGCTATGCTACTCACTATCACATCCACACAGCAAATCTCTCGGTGGTTCCGCACTAAGCCCACCACAATCAATTGATAAGGTAGTATCGCACTTAGCCTACCAACAAGGTATTCATAGTGGTTTCGTACATAGCCCACTAGATAATATACCTAACGATAGCATCGCACATAGCCAGCTCATCGTCAATATGCATTAGGATGGTATCGCACTTAGCCCAGCATTTAGCATTATCACAACACATTCACAACTCTACTTACTTAATCATTCATCCATTCATTTCACTTGAACCACATAGGTTCTCAATCATTATCAACCATGCTATACACTATCTAGCATTAGCAAATTGTAAGTATGAATGCATTGTTTATGCATAGACTTACCTCGATACTCAAAAGTATAGAAACGTCTAATTTAGTCCACCACTTTGCTCTTACCTCGGTTTCAATCCGGGCTTTGTCTTTCTTGATCTATAATGAATAAATCAGCTTATTCAATACACACATTAACCAAATTTACCCACATCTCATACCTTGGCAAAATTACTCTTTTGCCCCAAATCTTTCTCATAATTACACTATTGCCCCCAAGGCTCGTAAAGTGATTTTTATTCAACTTTATAGCCTTTCATGCTTAGCCGAATCACTTACTCAACTAAAACAATCATCAATTCTCATCACAACACACATGTATGACCAAACTCAAGATTTTTACAAACTAGTCCCTACATGCATTTTCTATGGAAACTCATTTAGCAAAAGATGTTTCTATTACATCAAGCTTTCATAATCTTCCATAAAACATCAAAATACATGCATGTCATACATGGCCACATTTTTTGAACATCCATCATAGCTCATCAAATAGCTAAAAATAGGTTACTCATGCAACAATGACTTCAAAAATACAAAGAATATAAAAAACGAGGCTAGATGCACTTACTAGCAAGCTTGAAATTTTTGAAGAACCCTAACAATGGCTCTCTCAAATTTTCGACAGCCTTGGAGAAGAATATGAATGAATTTTGTCATCTTTTCTCCTATTTTAATCACTTAACTGTTAAATGACCAAAATCCCCTTTTTGATAAACTTTCTATTTTAACTTATCCATGCCCAATTTTGTCCAAAAATTAGAAATTGGGAAAATTGCTATTTAAGGATCTCTAATTAATATTCTAAAGCTATTTCACACAGATAGCTTCTAGAATCTCACTTTTTGCAACTTTTGCAATTTAATCCTTTTAGGCAATTCAACCACAATTTCACAAAATTGCTTCATGAAACTTTCACTCTAGCATGCATACATAGCATAAACTTCAAAAACTCATTCATAAACCTTGAATTTGTGGCCTCGCACCACTATTCCGACTAGGCCCTAAACCGAGATTTTACATTCCTAGTTGCTTAAACATTTTATAAGGCATTAAATTAATATTGGCACCTAAACCAGCTACTGCTTTCTCAATGTTTAGACTACCAATTAGACAGGGAATAGTGAAACTTCCTGGATCTTTCAATTTGGTCGTCAACTTGTTTTGGATGATGGCTGAACATTCTTCATTAAGTTCTAGTGTTGATATCTCTTCAAACTTCCTTTTATTTGTTAGAAGCTCTTTTAGGAATTTTGCATATGTCGGCATCTGCGAAATAGCTTCAACAAAAGGTAAGTTAATATGTAACTGTTTAAAAAGTTCAAGAAATTTACCGTATTATGCATTTAAGCGGTCTTTCTTCAACTTTGTTCGATATGGGATTGATGGCTTAAATTTTTCACGTGCCGGTGTTACTTTCTCGATTTCTTCATTTTTTCTTTATTAGTTTCTTGTGGCATCTTCTTTTTCGCTTTAATCAATTCCTTCCCACTCCTTAGTGTTACTGCCTTCACTTGTTCTTAAGGTTGTTCTGATATGATCTTGGCAAGTTGTCCTAATTGGTTCTCGATACCTTGAATCGATGCTTGTTGATTCTTAAGTGTTGTCTCGATGTTTTGGGAATGAGTTTCTGACACCGCAATGAATTTTGTTAGCATTTCCTCAAGGTTCGGCTTCTTTTCTTGTGGGTACGGCTGTTGTTGGAAGTTTGGAGGGAGTTGTTGCCTTTGATTTCCTTGACCACCCCATGAAAAATTTGGGTGGTTCTTCCAACCCGGGTTGTAACTATTGCTATAAGGATTATTATGGGATCTAAAATTATTACTTACATAGTTCATTTGTTCGCCTTCCATGCCATGTCCGTAGGGTGGGTACTCTGTATTGCCTGTTCTTCCCCTATTCGTATTGTAATGCATCATTGAATGTACCTGCAAAGGGTCACACAAAACATCAATCTTTTTATTTAACATCTCTACCTGATTTGATAGCATGGTGATCAACGTCGAGGCTAAAAACACCGACTTTAAGTGGGCTTTGTCCTCGTGACTTGCCACTGGTAGTTGTTCAGTGACATCTCCTCAATAAATTTGTAAGCTGCATCAGGTGTTTTATTATTCAAGGTTCCACCGGCTGCTGAATCGATCAACTGCCTAGTTGAGGGGTTCACACCGTTATAAAAGGTTTGAACCTGTAGCCATAGAGGTAGCCCGTGGTGAGGGCACCTTCTCAGTAGATCTTTGTATCTCTCCCATGCATCGTAAAGTGTCTCTAAATCCATCTGCACAAAAGAAGAGATATCATTCCTTAACTTGGCCGTTTTGGCCGGCGAAAAATATTTTAATAAAATTTTTTTGATCATTCGATCCCATGTAGTGATTGATCCTCGGGGGAGAGAATGCAACCACTGTTTGGCTTTATTCATCAAAGAAAAGGGAAATAACCGAAGACGAATGGCATCATCAGAAATGCCATTTATTTTGAAGGTATCACAGAATTCTAGAAAATTTGCTAAGAGTGTGTTAGGATCCTCATCCTGCAAACCATCAAACTGAACAAACTATTGTATCATCTGTATAGTGTTAGGTTTCAGTTCAAAATTATTTTCTGCAATAGCAAGTATAACAATACTTGACTCAGTTCCTATTAAATTAGGTTTAGCATAATCATACATAGTTCGAGGAGCATGATTTTCAGCCACCTCTGGAGGTAGCGGATTATTCTCAGCCATCTCTTTGGTGGTATTAGTTTCGTCTTCTTGCTCTTCTTGTATGTAATTTAAGCTTCGCCTTATTTCTCTACGATTTCTATGAACGGTACCTTCAATATCACTGTCGTAAATTAAAGGTCCTGTCGGGTTCCTTCTAGTCATAAACTAGAGGTACCTACTAGGAACAAAATAAAAGAAAGAATATTAGCAATGTAAAAAAAACAGAATAAAAGTAAATTGCAAAAAATAAAAATGGCTAAAGTAATAAAAATTGAGCGTTCTTAATATTTTAGTTCCCCGGCAACGGCGCCAAAAACTTGATCGTTATGTCAGAGTCTTAAAAATTTATATAAAGAATGATCGAGCCTAGAAACTAACTATGTCAACGATTGAGGCAAGCGCACCTATCGAAAAGTAGTATAGCTTAGTGGCAAGACCGAATTGTCGAACCCAAAGGAACTAAAAGTATTAATACTAACTTTCTTTCTATTATTTAGCCTAAAAATTAAAGGATTTGTTATTTAAACTAAAATTAACTAACTACTAAGCTAAAGATGCTAAGACAAAGAGAATGAATTGGGAAAATACTTGTGGAAAAAAACCAATTGATTAAGACAATACCCGAGGAAGAATCCACCTAGACTTCACTTGTTATCTAACTCGAACTGCATTTATTTATTCACTTGACTTGATCCGTAGGATTCCTAATATATATTAATACCTCCGTCGAGGCTACTAACGTCTAACCCTAGGTTGATTAATTGAAATCTCTTTCTAATTAAAACCCTTAAAATTGCATTAACTCGATCTATAGATTCCCATATTAGGTTTCACCCTAATCCGGAAAAATTTTGTCACCCTATGTCTAGGCGCGCTAGCAACTCTGCTTAATTATGCTAGATCTACTCTTAGACATGGAATTTTGCTTCACTTCCTAAGCACATCATTACTTGAACCAATATCCTAAAATATCAAAGCAAGAATTAAGAATACATAATTAAGAACAAATCAAGTATTTATCATATAGTTCAGCAAACGATAACAAGATTCGTCTTAGGTTTCATCCCCCTCAAGTATCTGAGGGTTTAGTTCATAATTATAAAAGAATAATTCTCAGAAGAAAAGATAAAACAAAACATAAGAAAAACCCTAAAACCCCCTGAAGGAATTAAAGAGAAGATCCTCCGTCTTGAGTATGACTCCGGCTTCTTGAGATGAATCAACTGGCTTTCTTCGAGTAAATTCCACAATTCTGACCTCTCTGGCTCGACTCCTTGGCCTAGCTGGACGCCCCTTGAAGGTTGGCCTCTAGGGTGTTTATATAGGCTTTTGGAATGGCTTTCTTTGCCTCTAAGTACCCTAATCTGAATAAAATTCTTCTTTGTCGCGGCAGGGACACGCCCATGGCACACGCCCGCGTAAGTCGAGTTGTAGGCCGTGCTCGAACCTGCTGAAGGAGCACGGCCGTGTGGTCTTGGGCCTAGGCCATGTCAATTTTGTGATATGGCCCATTTACTCTATTTTAGGCCCGTTTCTCGTTCTTTTCATCCTCCGGTGCTCTCCTGAGTATAAAACATGAAATTAAAGGATTAATAGCACCAAATTACATAATTCAAGGGATAAATCATCCAAAAGTATGCTAAATGTGGGTTTAAAATATGTTATTATTATGGTTTATCACCTATAATGGGTGAAGATCGAGGAATCTGTCGGTTCAGGTACCATTACTCTAAAACTAAACCCCATATAGTGAGCCTTAAGAGCCTACCTTAGGTAGAGTCGCGCCAAACCCTAGAGGTCACCCGAGTAGGTGCTTTACTTATTATTCTTCGCTTACTTTAAACAGTGTATGAAGTACTGACTTGCTTTGTTTTTGCTTTGATTGTAATGGCATGGCATTTTCATCACAAAAAAATGTGTTGATTCACATTCGGTTCCTGAATAGATAACTTATCATGGAAAAGGGGTTTCTTGATAAAGTGGAGGATAATGCGACCGTCCAGATTTGAGCCGAGACAAACGCAGTAAGAGAAAGGTGACAGTCTGACCGAGGGATACGTATCAGAGTTTTGGGATTTCACCCGCATCAGCGTGACTCAGAATAATCTTCAAGAATTAAAGGAGATATGGGACCAGTAGAATGATGAGACCAAGCAGCTGTTTTACTGTAACTATGGAGCTTTTCCCTATATGCTCGATATGAAGGTGGACAAGCACTTATTTCAAGCCCTCGCCCAGTTTTGGAATCCTAGTTACAGTTGCTTCACTTTTGGGAAAGTTGATTTGGTACCTACCGTGGAGGAGTATATGGCCTTACTTCATTGCCCGAAGATTCAAGTCGACAAAGCATATTCAAGAGCCACTAATGTCCCGACCTTTTTGAAGAAATTGATGAGCATCACAGGGATGAGTGAGCAGTGGGTTGCAGCCCCGATCAAGCAAAAAGGAGATAGTAAGTGTATCCCTTGGAAAAACTTGAGGGATCTGATTCTAGCACATCCGTGTATGAAGAAAAAGGTTGATGTTTTCGCTTTGAGTATATACGGTTTGGTCATCTTCCCCAAGGCATTAGGGCACGTAGATGAGGCAGTCTCAAATCTCTTTGATCGACTTGATAAAAGGGCCATACCGGTTCCTGCGATTTTGGCCAAAACTGTCAGATCCTTAAAGCGTGCCGAAAAGCGGGCGAGGGAAAATTTATAGAGTGTGCGCAACTTTTGTTGGCATGGTTCCACAACCATTTTTGGAAAGTGGAAAAGGTCTCATATCGAATATTCTCTGAAAGTTATTCTCCCCTGAAAGAGATAGTAGCTACGCCGAGACGGGATGATATTACGGAGGAAAAGTGGATGATGATTCTCCAGAGTCTGCACGAAGAAGACATCGAATGGAGAGCCCCTTCGATGGTCCCCGACGAGATCTTGTATCGATGTGGAGATTTTGGCTGGGTTCACCTACTTGGGATATGGGGAGCTGTCGGGTATGCTCCCCTACTCGTGTTAAGGTAATACAGGTCAAGACAGTTCACGGCAGTAACACAAGGGTTAGCCCAGTGCGAGTTCGTATACAAGGGAGATAATTACAAAAAGAAAGTTCGTGAGATATAAAACGCCTGGAACCAAACTCGTAGAATGAAAAGGTTTGATGCTAATCCAATGACTACCCCTGAGTATGACCGGTGGTGGGGTCAGAGAATCAACGACAACATCCCTACGTCAAATCAAGAAAACATCCGATCAATAGAAGAACACTTGCAGATGGTCCCATCTGAACTAGAGATCATCAAAGAGGATTTCGAGAAGAAAAGTTCAAAAATAGGAAAAAGGATAGAGTAATTGGAGGAGGAAAAAATACAGCTGGGGCTAGATGTCGATGTCCAGAAACTAAAAGCTGAGAAACTAAGGAAGGGAAAGAATAAGGCCGAAGAGGATTTGGACAGTTTGAAAACGGATTACAAGAAGCTGCGTATGTCAAGAAGAACCACTGGTTTGGGTAAAATGTCTGAGCAATGGCGGTAAGAAATCCAAGAAGAAAAGACTAGAGCTAATTAGTGGGAGAAGAAGTTCCATGATACTCGAGTACGAGAAGAAGCTTTAAAAAAGAGCTTGTTGGAGAGCCAAAATGAAAAGGAGAAGTTAAAAGCTCGGGTGGCAGAGTTAGAAAAGTCACTACACCAGCATCGTAGTCGCAACTCCGTAATCGAATTAAGGGCCAGCCTAAGTAAGATTGAGGAACTAAAAGGGAGGATAGAAGAACTTGATACCGCGCTGCAAAACTGTGAACTTCAGGTTGAACTACTGGAAGTAAATAATGAGCGGTGGAAAGAGCAACTTCATTGATCTCAAGACCAGGTCAGGGATAGGGATTACGTCATGGGTGAAGCTTTGGTTCAAGTGCGAGAGGTGGCTATTCATTTACAAACCTTGGCAGTCCAGACTGATGTAATGAGTTTGAAATATGAGTCAGAGTCAGATCGAGGCCGAGAGTTAGCTTGGCTTCTTAAGCAAGTCAAGACCTTAAGCATTAGGGCAAAGCCATATATATAATCTATTTTATGTAATAAAATTTGTTTTCTAGAAAGGTTACTCTAATGAAATTGAATTAGAATCAATGCCTTTTTATTTTTGCATTCATTGCATTCACGTAATAGCATTGCATTGTATCGTGTGCACTAAAACTCACAAAGAGACTCTAAAATTGTGGCAGTTACCCTGGAATATCATTACGATACGCGAAGAAAGACTAAAGCCATGGACCAAAGGTTGGAAATATTGGAATAAATGAAAAGAGAGATGCAGGATCAACTGTAAATACAGATGCAAGAACAGTTGGCCAAAATCCAGCAGGATATGAGGGATCAGATGCTAGAATCCCAGAGAAGCATGATGAGCCAGTTAACGCAGTTGCTGGCTGGGGGGCTAGAAAAAGGAAAGAGCCCTATGATCAATACCGGAGAAGACAACGATGACCTTTTTTATCCTCGAGGCTTCACTCCAACGAACACCCAAGCACAACCACAAAGGGTGTCCGTCAACATCAGACTTCAATATCAGACCAGTACTTCGGCACCGATGAACTTCCCGACGGGTTTAGGCTCCAACCCCGGAGACAATCCAGCAAATCCCTCTGTCCTTGACCTTGATGATATAGCAGAAATAGGAAAGGCAAGAGTGGAGCTCCCAAAGCAACTGGAAGACCGATGCAAATGGCTAGAAGAGAAATTCAAGGCGTTGGAAAGCGCTGATTACCATTGTGGAATTGATGCTAAGGAATTGAGCCTGGTACCAAATTTAGTGCTCTCTCCAAAGTTTAAAATGCCGGAGTTTGAAAAATATAATGGGACCAGCTGCCCTGAGGCTCACATTACAATGTTCTGTCGGAAGATGACCGAATATGTCAGTAATGATCAGTTATTGATTCACTGTTGCCAAGACAGCTTGAATGGGGCTGCTACCAAATGGTATAATCAGCTAAATCATGCCCAAATTAATTCATGGAAGGACCTGGCACAGGCCTTCATGAAATAATATGGCCACGTGACAGATATGGCGCCTGACAAAATCACATTACAGAATATGGAGAAATAGCCAAACGAAAGTTTCAGGCAATATGCTCAAAGGTGGAGGGAAGTCGCCATGCAAGTCCAACTGCCACTGCTAAAAAAGGAAATAACCATGCTATTCACTAATACCCTGAAGGCACCTTTTATCAATGACATGCTGGGAAGCACAACTAAGAGTTTCTCGAACATAGTGATGTCTGGCGAAATGATAGAGAAAGCAATAAGGTTTGGAAAAATAAAGATCGGGGAAAACACAAAGAGGTCGGCCCCGAGAAAAAGAGAAAATGAGGTAAATAATGTGAGCACGTATAACAGGGCTTATTCGAAACCGTCACTGTGAACCAACCGAGAACGGTAACCATTGGCCATCAAGGCCCACCAAGACAAGAGTCCAACATAAGGTAAAATACGGAGAAACTCCAGTTTATGCCTATTCCAATGACGTATAGGGAGTTGTACCAAAGTTTATTTGATGCACATGTTGTATCCCCTATCTACCTAAAACCAATGCAACCCCCATACCCCAAATGGTATGACAAAAATGCCTAATGCGAATACCATGCGGGAATCACGGGACAGTCGATAGAAAACTACACCACTTTCAAAAAGTTAGTCGAAAGGCTCATCAAAATAGGCATTGTAAAATTCGATGATCCATTTGGTCCAGAAAATCTGTTACCCAACCATGTTGATAAGGGGATAAATGCGATAGTCGAGAATACGGGGAAGAAAATCAAGATGAATATTGTAGAAGTGAAAACCCCGTTGATAGAAGCTTGGAAGAAAATGGTAGAAAGAGGGTTAATCACACAAGACTCGAGGGATAGATCCCAAGAAGCAAGGGACTATTGTGAGTTCCATGATGAAGAAGATCATGAGATTCAGAAATGCAGTGAATTCAGGACCCTAGTACAAGGTCTAATGAACAACAAGGAGTTAGAGTTCTTTGAGTATACCAAAGGAGAAGAAGTGTGTGCCTCGGAAGGAGGGTCGACAGAGAAGGTCTATGAGGCCAACAACCCGGTGGTAATCATCTCACGACCAAGAATCAACGAAGCCAGAACAAAAATTGCACCAAGAATTGTAATCCAGAAACCCGTTGCTTTTCCTTGTAAAGATAGCAAAAAGGTACCTTGCAACTATGACTGCAATGTGACAATCCCGAGAGAGGTGGGCTCGGTCAGCACACCAGAGGAAGGTCAAGATGTGGGTTTATATACACGTAGTGAAAGATGTTATGATGCCCGAAATAAAAAAGCCGAACCTATAAAAGGGAAATCCTTGGCGATCGAACAAAGGAAAGAGAAGCTAGAATTACCTGTTAATGAGCCGGTAAATGAGAAAGAAGCTAAGAAATTCTTGAAATTCCTAAAACATAGCGAGTATAGTGTCGTGGAACAACTACACAAGTAGCCAGCTAGCATATCGGCACTGGCTTTACTCTTAAGCTCGGAGACACACCGTAACACACTAATGAATGTGTTAAACGAAACCTACGTCGCTGATGATATTTCAGTAAACAAGCTAGAACGTCTTGTCAACAATATAAGCGCCAATAAATTCATCTTTTTTAATGACAATGAGATACCGCCGGGGGGCATGGGATCCACTAAGGCTCTGTACATCACTACCCGCTGCAAGGGGTATACATTATCGGGGGTACTGATTGACAATAGATCGGCACTGAATGTATTGCCCCTGTCCACATTGAACAGGTTTCCTGTGGACAGCTCTCACATGAAGACATGCCAAAACATAGTGAGAGCATTTGACGGCACCGAAAAGAAGGTAATGGGAAGGATCGAGATACCTCTCTTGATCGGTCCAAACATATACGAGGTAGATTTCTTATTGATGGACATCAAGCCTTCTTACAATTGCCTATTGGGGAGGCCTTGGATTCATTCAGCAAGGGCGGTATCATCATCACTGCACCAAAAGCTAAAATTGGTAACGGAGGGTCGACTGATAATGATAAACGCGGAAGAAGACATTATTGTGTCTGTTACTAGTAATGCGCCATACATAGAGGCTGATGGTGAAGCGATAGAATGTTCCTTTCGATCGCTGGAATTTGTGAACGCAACCTTCATCGTCGAGGGAAGCAAGATCCCAATGCCCAAAATATCAAAAGCTACGAGGATGAGCTTACAACTGACAGTGGGAAAAAGGAGCATTGCCTGGAAGGGGACTCGAGAAATACCTCCATGGACGGGTTGAAGTGCCAATCTTGACTGAAAAAAATGATCACTTTGGCTTGGGGTATAAGTGAGACGCGAAGCAAAAGAAGGAGGAGTTGGAAAAAAAGCAATGGAGAAGAAGAGCGCGATTAAGCGGGGTAGAGGTCAAATGGGAACCAATGACCTTCCCCCATATATCCAGAACATTCGTGTTAGGAGGAATTATTCACCTTGAATGGAAGATGACAAGAAAAGAAATTGCTGAAGATATGATGGGAAATCTGAGCATCAACACCATATCTGAAGAGGGAATGGTGGAAGAAAACTTATCGGGCATCCGCCCTTATGAGCCTGGAAGTGTTCTGAACAACTGGACTACGGAAGAGAGTCCTGTAGTTTTTAGAGCTAATTCAGAGTAATGTTGAAAACACGCTTGTTGCTTTAAGCCTAGAAGCAATAATAATCCTTTTGTGAATAGGCTCATGTCCAACATCTTTATTTCAATAAAAAATACATTTTTGTGTATCACTCTGAGCAAATATTCTTTTATTCTTTCATTTCATTCATAAACCTACCATACAAATAGCTATTCTTGGATTCATTTGTTCTTTGGATATTCCTTCGTGCCTACAATAGGTCTCTAGATATCAACGACATGAGCAACGCTGCTACTGACCCAGAATCTCCTTTTGAGCAAGAAATGTGTCTAGAGGGATCCCAGGATTTTGAAGATGACAGAGACTGTAACTTATCTCCAGATTTGTTAAGGATGGTAGAACAAGAAGAGAAACAAATTCTACCTCAAAAAGAGAAAGTAGAGATTGTGATCTTGGAAGAAGGCAAAGAAGTGAAAATTGGAACTTGTATAGCCGAAGAAACAAAACGAGACCTCATTGAGTTACTTCAAGAATTCAAAGATGTCTTCGCATGGTCGTACTAAGATATGTCCGGGTTAAGCACTGATATTGTGGTACACCGCCTCCCCATAAAAGAAGAGTGCAAGCCAGTTCAGCAGAAGCTCCGAAGGATGATACCCGATGTTGTGATAAAAATAAAAGAAGAGGTCAAGAAGCAATTCAATGTTGGGTTCTTACAAGTGGTTAAATACTCATATTGGGTAGCCAATATTGTCCCTGTCCTTAAGAAAGACGGAAAGGTACGGATGTGTGTAGATTACAGAGATTTAAACAAGGCCAGCCCAAAAGACAATTTCCCATTGCCTCACATTGACACTTTAGTGGATAATACGACAGGCTACTTACTGTTCTCCTTCATGGATGGCTTCTCTGGATACAATCAGATAAAGATACATCCTGAAGACATGGAAAAGACCACATTTGTGACCTTGTGGGGAACATTTTGCTATAAGGTAATGCCATTTGGATTAAACAACACGGGAGCAACATATCAAAGAGCCATGGTAACCTTGTTTCATAACATGATGTACAAGGAAATCGAGGTTTATGTCGATGATATGATTGCAAAATCCCAAACAGAAAATGAGCATGTGCAAGTTTTGAGGAAATTGTTTTTAAGGTTAAGAAAATTTCAGCTAAAGCTCAATCCAACAAAATGTACTTTCAGGGCTAGGTTAGGAAAACTGCTAGGTTTGGTAGTCAGTGAAAAGGGAATTGAAATCGACCCAGAAAAAGTCAAGACTATACAAGAATTGCCTCTGCCGCGCACTCAAAAGGAAGTTTAAGGTTTCTTAGGAAGACTAAATTACATTGTCCGGTTCATTTCACAACTAACTGATAAATGTGACCCCATATTCCGTCTTCTTATGAAACACAATCCAGGTGTATTGGATGATGAACGCCAGGAAACTTTTGACAAGGTAAAACAGTACCTGTCGAATACCCCAGTGCTGTTACCACTAAGTCCAGATAGGGCACTTATACTGTATTTGACAGTATTTGACAATTCTATGGGATGTGTGCTTAGCCAACACGATGAGACAGGAAAGAAAGAAAGGGCGATATACTACCTCAGTAAGAAATTCATTGAGTGTGAAATGAGATATTTTCTAATTGAGAAATTATGTTGCGCATTGATCTAGACAACTCGGAGATTGAGGCAGTACATGTTGTACCATACGACTTGGCTAATCTTGAAACTAGACCCTCTAAAATATATGATAGAGTCGACTGCTTTGAATGGAAGGATGGAAAGATGGCAAATTCTACTTTCTAAATTTGACATAGTCTATGTGAACTAGAAGGCTGTGAAAGGGAGCGCAATAGCAGATTTTCTAGCCAGTAGAGCTCTAGAAGATTACGAGCCTTTGAACTTTGATTTCCTTAATGAAGATCAAATGTATGTGGCAACTACCGAAGAAGACGCTCCAGAAGATTGTCCTTGGAAACTGAACTTCAACGGAGCATCAAACGCTGTTGGTAACGGAATCAGGGTAGTCCTGATATCCCCAAATGGAGATCATTATCCATTTACTTACGAATTGGATTTTAACTGCACAAATAATATGGCAGAGTACGAAGCATGTATCATGGGAATCCCTGCGGCCATAGAACGCAAAATCAAAGTGCTAGAGGTGTATAGGGATTCTGCACTAGTGATCTATCAGCTCAAAAGTGAATGGGAAACAAGAGACCTCAAATTGATCAATTATCGAAAGCTAGTTCTAGAATTAATTGAGGAATTTTATGATATCACCTTCTGTTACCTCCCGGAAGATGAAAACCAGATGGCTGACGCCTTGGCTACATTAGCTTCTATGATTAGAGTAAATAAACAAGAGGATGTGAAGCCTATCCAAATGAGTATTTACGAGGCTTCGGCTCATTGCTACAACATCAACGAAGAGGAAGAAAAAGATGATCATCATTGGTATCACGATATACTGCGATATGTGAAGAATCGTGAATACCCTGATCAAGCAACTGATAATGATAAAAAGACTTTGAGAAGACTGGCCAGTGACTACGTCTTAGATGGGGAGATCCTATATAAAAGAAGAAAATCTCAGGTGCTATTAAGATGTGTGGATGCTGTTGAGGTTAAGAAACTCTTGAAAGAAGTCTATGAGGGTGTCTGGGGAACACATGCTAATGGTTTTACAATGGCCAAGCAAATTATGAGATTTAGGTATTATTGGTCCACCATAGAAGGGGATTGCATCAATTATGCCAAGAAATGCCATAAGTACCAAATTTATGGGGACAAGATTCATGTGCCTCCTTCACCTCTTCATGTTATGACTTCTCCATGGCCTTTCTCTATGTGGGGCATGGATGTCATTGGGCCAATCTCGCTAAAAGCCTCTAACGGGCACCGATTCATCTTTATGGTCATCGATTACTTCACCAAGTGGGTAGAGGCTGCTTCATATGCCAATGTCACCAAGTCGACAGTCAGCAAGTTCTTAAAGAGGGAAATCATATGTCGGTATGGAATGCCAGAAAAGATCATATCGGACAATCCATTAAACTTGAACAATATCACGATAGCAGAGGTCTACAGTCAGTTAAAAATTAAACACCACAACTCATCACCATATCGCCCAAAAATGAATGGTGCAGTTGAGGCGGCTAATAAGAATATCAAGGAGATTGTGAGAAAGATGACTGAGACTTATAAATATTGGCATGAGAAGTTACCATTTGCTCTTTATGCTTATCGAACGTCAGTCAGGACCTCTACCAGGGCAACTCCTTTCTCATTGGTCTATGGAATGGAGGCAGTGTTACCCATCGAAGTTGAGATTCCTTCCCTTCGAGTCTTGTCAGAACTGAATTTGGATGAAGCAGAATGGATCCAATCCCGATATGATCAGCTAAATTTGATCAAAGAGAAAAGGCTGAAGGCTATCCGTCATGGTCAAGTGTACCAAAAATGAATGATGCGAGCTTACAACAAAAATGTTCACCCCAGAGAATTCTATGAGGGGGACTTGGTTTTGAAGAAGATCCTACCCCTACAAAAGAATTTCAGAGGAAAATGGATGCCAAACTAGGAATGACCTTACGTGGAAAAGAAAGCTTTTTCTGAAGGAGCGTTGATATTAACTGAAATGGATGGCAAGACTTTGCCTAATCCAGTGAATTCAGATTCAATCAAGAAGTACTTCACTTAAAAAAATAAAAAATAAAAAAACACACAAAAAAGGAAAAGAAAAGAAAAAAAGAAAAGGAAAAGAAAAAGAAGAGGCCAAGGCAAAAACCCGCAAAGGGCGTTTTGAGACTAAAGGGGTTTTGAATTAAAAACCCATGAAAGGACAATTCAAATTTTGATCAAAGGTGGGGCATGCGGTAGCCTTGCTATGCCTGAATTAACGAAGAGGAGGTATGCTACATCTTGGGGCATCGACAAAGTACTCTAGATCTCCTAAACACATGTTCAGCTCAAAATGGTCCTCAAGAAGTTTGTACAGAGAATCTTAGGCTGCAATATCTAGGGCACTTATTTTTCCACTCACCTATCTTGTATTCCAACAATGTTTGCTTTCTTTAATTAATCCGTTCTTTTCAGATTTTGTTCCTGATAAATTTCAGTTTCGTCCATCATTATGATCATTTTCAAGCATTTTACATTGAAATAACGATTAATGGACTAATAATACTTTCACAAAAGGAGTTTTGCATATTACTCTGGAAGCTTCTAAATAGTACAAGAACCTGAAACAAGACTATTATTTAGAATACACCAAGCCTAAGGGTTGGAAATATTTGAGAAAGAAGAGTCTATATTGTGACTATTTCTTTGGATTTTCTGTCAAAGATATCAGCTGAACAAGAAGACAGGATATTACGTCAGTAAAACAACCTTGAGGAAGAACGAGCAATGACAACCTAGATTTTAAAAAGGGATCATTCTCATGACACTCTGCATTCATACAAATATCATTCATAACACATCTAGTTAGGAGCATTTGATTCATTCTGATCATTGCATCCTAATCATTTGGCATAAGCATAAGCCCATGAAATTGATTCTACAAGTTATGTCCCACAGAGGATGGTGT
The DNA here is from genome assembly GCA_025698515.1 of Gossypium sturtianum. Lineage (NCBI taxonomy): Eukaryota > Viridiplantae > Streptophyta > Magnoliopsida > Malvales > Malvaceae > Gossypium > Gossypium sturtianum. The sequence goes on along the minus strand of CM046952.1, from coordinate 143,908,482 downwards.
AGTGATCGTTGTGATGTCAGAGTTTTAAAATTTATAAAGATAACGATCGAACCTGGAAACTAACTATGACAACGATTGAGGTAAGTGCACCTATCGAACAGTAGTATAGCTTAGGCAAGACCGGATTGTCGAACCCAAAGGAACTAAAAGTACTAATACTAACTTTCTTTCTATTATTTAGCCTAAGAATTAAGAGAATGGTTGTTTAATCTAAATTAATTAACTACTAAAACTAAAGACTCTAAGACAAAGAAGAATGAATTTGGGAGAATACTTGAGGAAAAACAAATTAATGAAGACGATACCCAAGGAAGAATCTACCTAGACTTCACTTGCTATCTAACTCTGAACCAGACGATTTATTCATTTGACTTGATCCGTAGGATTCCCTAATTTATATTAAACCCTCTCTCGAGGCAAATAACATCTAACCCTAGGTTGATTAATTGAAATCTCTTTATAATTAAAACCCCTAGAATTGCATTAACTCGATCTATGGACTCTCATATTAGGTTTCACCCTAATCCGGCAACGCCTCGTCACCCTATCTCTAGGCGCGCGATCAACTGCACTTAATTATGCTAGATCTACTCTTAGGCAAGGACTTTTGCTCCTCCACCTAAGCACATCCAACCTGAATTAATATCCGCGAAATATCAACACAAGAATTAAGCACACATAATTAAGAACAAGTTAAATATTTATCATATAGTTCAGCAAACGATAACAAGATTCATCTAAGTTTCATCCCCCTCAGGTATCTGAGGGTTTAGTTCATAACAATAAAAGAAAACATCTCAGAAGAAAAGATAAAATAAAACATAAGAAATCCCTAAAACCCCCTGAAGGAATTGAAGAGGAGATCATCCGTCTTGACTAGAATTCTGGCTTCTTGAGATGGATCAACTGGCTATCCCCGAGTGAATCTCCACAAATCTACCCTCTATGGCCTAGCAAGATGCCCTTAGACGGTAGCTTTAGGCTCCTGTCGACTCCCCTCGATAGAGGGTTTCTGTCGAACTCCGCGAATAAGTTGCCCCCTAGGGTGTTTATATAGGCTTTTAGATGCCTTACTTGGCCTCCAAGTATCATAATTCAAATAGGATTCCTATTTGGGTGTTTGAATAGGCTTTGGAATGTGTTTCTTTGCCTCCAAGTATCCAAATACGAGTAAAACTCCTCTTGGCCGCGGCAGGGACACGCCCATGGCACACGCCCGTGTAATATGTGGCCAGGCCGTGTTCGAGTCTGTTGAATGAGGCACAACCGTGTGGTCTTTGGCCCAGGCCGTGTGGATTTTGTGATATGGCCCATTTACTCCATTTTGGGCCCGTTTTTTGTTCTTTCCGTCATTGGGTGCTCTCCTGAGTATAAAACATGAAAACAAAAGATTAAGAGCACCAATTTACACAATTCAAGGCTTAAATCATCTAAAAGCGTGCTAAATGTGGGCCTAAAATATGTTACTTTTACGGTTTATCACATACCCCCACACTTAAGCTTTTGCTTGTCCTCAAGCAAAATTCTCAACTTACAATTAAAACGAACTTTCCATGATTCAATATTCCTATCAACAATGTCTCATCATAATTCATAGATAATTTATACATGGATAATTTAACTCAAAGAGTCCTAAAGATTCAAACAATATAAGTCATACATTTGTCGCACAAGACATAAGTGTTTCCCCTCATCTAAATAATTACCTCTGATCCAAAACCTACAAGGATTGACATCCTCACAAAAGATTCACTCAAATCACTCGAAGTGTTTAAGGTTCAAAATTAAGCACTCAAACGTCAAACCTGAAAAGTTAATCCTATAGGCTTGCATGAAAATCAAATATCCACCACTGTAATATGAGATGATGCACAAATCAAAAGGTCTTTAACAGGGTTGTAACGTGGCTTGGGTTAAAGGTGTGGATAGAGGCTGAATTAGAGGGTTAGAATCGAGATTCAATTGACAAATTACCTAACTAGAAAAAAATGAACTGATAAATAAATAATTACATGAATTGAAACTTTGAAACTAATAATACGAGCATCTTCTTCAATATTTGGAATTCAAATGTATAAGCTCACTTAATCACATAACTAATAAAACTAATAATGAATATACTTCGTTTTTTTAAGAACAAATCAAATAATGATAAAGAACTTTAACAACTGAAATAAAGAACATAGTTAGGCAACTGATCAAATCAAATCTCGACAAAAAGGATAGTCAAGAAGAAGGGTGATAACAAATACAAAGGGTTTTAGGTTAATATTAGTGGGTGAGTCAATAAAAAGGGTTGTTAGGATCAAAGGGGTTCACTAGGGGTTAATTATGAAGGTAGGCTTTTTATGGAGTAAGTGGGTTAAATCCTAGGTGCCTTTATCATCTCTGTATATCAAATCAAAGATGTGGTCTCGACATGTATAATCGAGGCAAGTACTAGAATAACAGTTCAATGTTGACACACTCATAATCAAAAAGTGAGCAAGAAAAAATATATGCTCTAAAGGGCTCAAAAGCTCACAAAAATTATGGGTATTTTGATATCAACCTTGTAAATTTCAAACTTCAAAGTAATATTCAAATTCAGGTTAACAACCTAGAAAAAAAAAGTTTAATACAGAAAAATAGACTTATCATGCTTGATTCTCTAGTATCCTTCAAATTTAATTATCAATGCACAATTATCAATGACTTAATCTAAAACATATCAATAAAGATCATGAATCATAGGAATTTCATTCTAATCATAATATGAGAAACTTACTTTAGAAACAAGACATAATTCAGGGATTTGAGAATAATGCAAAAAGTTTGGTACCTAATTTCAGGAATTTGAGAATAATAATAATAATAAATTTTGGTACCTAATGCAGGGACACGCCCATGGCACACGCCCATGTAATTCGTGGCTAGGCCGTGTTCAAGTCTGTTGAATGAGGCACGGCCGTGTGGTCTTGGGCCCAGGCCGCGTGGATTTCATGATATGGCCCATTTACTCCGTTTTGGGCCCATTTTCCGTTCTTTCCGTCATTGGGTGCTCTCCTAAGTATAAAAATGAAAACAAAGGATTAAGAGCACCAATTTACACAATTCAAGGCTTAAATCATCCAAAAGCATGCTAAATATGGGCCTAAAATATGTTACTTTTACAGTTTATCATGTAGCAACATTGATGAATCCACAAATCTCATCTCCCTAAAGTAGCAGTGGAGCAGATTGAAGTCATAGATCTTATCTCCTTGAAGTTGCAATGGAGAAGATCGAAGATGGAGGATATTATCTTCTTAAAGTTGCAATGAAGCAGATTGAAGCCACCAGCCTTATCTCCCTGAAGTTGCAGTGGAGCAGACTGAAGACAGTGAATCTTATTTCCCTAAAGTTGCAGTGGAACAGATTGAAGCTACAAGTTGCAAACCTTATCTTCCTGAAGTTGCAGTGGAGCAGGTTGAAATTACCAAATCTTATCTCCCTGAAGTTGCAGTGTAGCAGATTAAAAATAGCGAATCTGAAGTTGCAGTGGAACAGATTAAAGCTACAAGTCACAAATCCTATACCTCTGAAGTTGCAGTAGGTTGGATCAAATCTACCAAAACCAAACCTTATCTCCCTAAAGTTGCAGTGGAACAGGCCTTATCTCCCTGAAGTTACAGTGGAGCAGACTGAAGATAGCAAATCTTATCTCCCTGAAGTTGCGGTGGAGCAGATTGAAGCTATAAGTCTAATCTCCCTAAAGTGGATCGAAGCACTAATTCCTATGCCCCTGAAGATGCAGTGGGCTAGAATGAGACTACTCGAGTAAGAGAAATACCAGAGAAATCGAGACTCGGTAAGACCGGGCAAAATTGATCTTTCTTAAAAGTCTTTGCTCTGTCTCATTACACGACAACGAGCAAAGAGGGGCAGCTGTACAGCCCAATTTTAGCCTGGGCCCAAACCAACACACAAAAAGAAACAATAAATAAAACCAGATTACAAGACCAAATAAAAGTCCAGTCCAAATTATAAAAAAAACCCTAAGCCCAACAAGCCCACAACCTTAACTTTCAGCAGAAAAAAAAGAGAGGCAGAAACCCTAGCCTAAGAGCTGCCGCCGCTCCTCCACGTCAGCACCTCCGTACTCTCCTCGTACCTCCACAGCCCAGCTGGCCTACAGCCTCCGTACCTGCAAGGACAGACATCAATAGTAGCAAACAAGAAACAAATTGTAAAAAACTCGACTATAAAGACGATTGAACCTATTTTGTAACGGGGATTTTTTTTAGAAATACAAAGAAACAGAAGCAATCTGAATATTAAGGTTGTTGTTCTCTTTTTTTTGCTTTAATATTTTTTTTACTTTTAAAAGAAAAACACGAAATAAAAAAAGGGGAAGTGGGGCTTACCGAAGTCGTTCCGTCATCTCCGTCGTCAGATACCGAAGAGGCCTCTCCCCTTTCGGCATTTTTTGACCATTTTTTTAAAAAAATAACCCTAGATCCGGGTTCTAAGGGCCGAAAGGAAGAAATGAGGCACTTTTGGGCTTCTCTGGCCACCACGGACGGCGGTGCCGTTGTCGGCGACCGGCGGCCGCCACGGCGGTCCGACGACCGGAGACCTGGCCGAAAATCGAGAGAAGGAGGGAGTAGGGAAAGCTCTCCAAAGTTTTTGAAAAAAAATAACTTGGAGAATGATTTTTTTTTAAAAAAATTTTGGTTTTTATAAGGGATTGAAACGGCGCCATTTTGGGCCTTATTCCCAGTGGCCAAAACGACGCCATTTAGGCCATGACCCGAAATCCGGCTCGGATAAGCCTCAAGATCCGCGTGTTTTCATTTTGATGGTCTATTTGCGCTTGGTCCTTCTGTATTTTTTGTTTTTCTAAAACCATTTTATTTTTTCTTAATTTACACCGTGAAATTTTATTTCAGTTTCAATGTGGTCCGCTTGAAACGACGCATTTTGGGGGGATGGGATTATTTCCCATTTTAGTCCCTCCTTGTTATTCGCGCATGAAACCTAGTCCTTTACTTTTTTATTTATTTCAGATTTTCCCCGAATTTCTGTTTTGAGTTTCAAATCAGTCCCTTTTTGGTTATTTAGGCTATTTTATTATTAAATTAAATAATTTTATTATTATTATTACCAATATTATTATTTTTACTATTATTCTTATTATTATTATCCTTTTAAATTGTTTTATTTAATACCTTATTTAGTTGCCTATCCTTTTATTTTAAACTTTTATTTATTTATCTATTTTAAAAAAACTTTTTTTAATATCCTGTTTTTATTTATTTAATTGATTTCTTTTTTAAATCAAGTTTATACTAGTTCTTATTTATTTATTCACTCATTATTTTTTTAAAATTGGCTTGTTTATTTTATTTTTGCCATTATTATTGCTATTTTATTCCATTATTTATTTATTTACTACTTTTCATTTACTTTCAAAATTTAGATTTATTATTATTATTTTTATTATTATTATTATTATTATATTGTTATTATATTGTCATTTGCATCATTATTGTTATTATTGTTTATGAATGTTAACATTAAGATTCGTTAATATCAATGTTATATATGTTATATTTTATTATGCATATTATGTCATTGTTATTTCAAATGTATGTTATACTATCATTATTAAGCCCTGTATGACCCATTTTACGTTTTAAACGATTTCTTTTTTAATATAATCAAATGAATTGCACAGAGATCAATTTTAAATATTTCATATATTTTTTACCCAAATTCGTAAAAAGGGAAAATCTTGAAAACAAAGGCAATATTTCGTATTTTGGAGATTCAAGAAATCGTACCCTAACTTACGGGGTCTCAATTTTCTCATTGAACCTAAATGATCAAATATCCTTTTTTAAAATTGAAATACAAGACCTTTTTTAAAGGCAAGCTTATTCTCGAGGATCAAAGTATCGCGTCCTAACTTACGGGATGTGATATTTTCTTATCTCGAGATGAAAGGGTCTTTAACAATCGTTTTGATTTATTCAAGCATTTTTCTAAAAATTGTTTTTTAAAACAGAGATTGTATTTTTAATTCTTTCCAAATTTTCAACATTCGACATTAGGACATTAATTAATCAATTAGGTACCAATTTTGGGCGTTGCGAGGGCGCTAATCCTTCCTCGCACGTAACTGACTCCCGAACCCGTTTTCTCGAATTTCGTAGACCAAAATCATTGTTTTAGTAAAATTAAAATATTTTATTAAAACGATCAAATTACGAGGTGGTCCGATCACACCTCATAAAAAAAAGGATTGGTGGCGACTCCATTTGTAACAACCCAAACCCGGCCCAGACATTACGACCGAATTTGATTTGTTACGGAGAAAAACTTTTTGAACACCATTTTTGAACACCATTTTAGAAGCAGTTTCAGAGTTTAGGTCCATAGTTCCTACCACACTACTAGCAATGTACGAGTGCGTCGAGCCCACATCAATCAATGCAACATAAGGAAAACCAAAAATTAGAAACGTACCGGTTATGACATCCGATCGTCACCTTCCTCGCGACACCTCATTGCGTAAACTAAGCCGGGATGCCTAGCCTCCGTGTTGCCCGAACCTCTGCTTTGAGAGTTCCACGACCTCTGTTAGGACCGTTGTTTCCTCTGCCATTACCACGACCCTCCGTGGTCCCACACTTCTATTCTCGAGTGCGATTACGCCTCTCCCACTGATTCTTAGCTAGTTTCGGGGACAATCTCGACACGATGCTCCAAAGACCCACACTCGAAACATCCTTTATCACCACCCAACAACCTCCCCAATGGGTCTTTCCACGGCCCGATTACACTCGAGTCCTCTCGATTAGTAGTCGTGGGCCTTGCCGCCGATTGGGCCCACTTGGCCTAGCCTTTTCTCGAACACTACCGCTTGATCCAAATGACCCAAATCCTCTCTTACGATTGTTCCTACTATAACTTTGCCTCACAGCCTCCTTGATCGCTTGGCTACCTTAGCCTTTCCACTAGAGATGAGAACTCACGAACTGCTTTGTGGGGCAATCGGTAACCTCAAATCATCTCGAGTCCGTCCTCAAAGCGGACACAACGCTCATGTTCGATGACACAATGCCTCTCGCATATACCTACTCGGCCTTAGAAATTCCGCCTCATATTCCGACACGGACTTAGTTCCTTGCACTAATCCCGAAAAAGCCTTTCTCTGCAAGTCGGTGTAGCTGGTACCCACATACTTCTTACGGTAGGTGGTTCGAAATACTCCCAAGTCAAATAATCTGTGTGGCCCCATCTCGAACCGTAAGCCACCACCGATCGCGCTTCATCCTTTAGAAGCGACACTTTGCCCCTTTCGGCTTTTCTTCCTCGGTCGGGTCAAGGTCATCCATGATTCTTTCGGTTGACTCTAGCCATGATTCCACAGCCTGGTGCCACTCCCGACACACCTCGGAATACCTCCGCTCCGTTAGATCGGAGTCACTCGGGGGACGATTCCAGAGCTCCCACATTTCCACCAGCCCCACCCACCATCTCCAAGACTCGCAACACGACTTGTGATACCGCCTGCCCACGGTCCGATCCGGCTCCTCGGCTCTAAAAGTAGGAGGTGGTGGTGGCGATGGTACCTCATTTTCGAACCTTGTCTCCGACTGACGGGTTCAGACACCGTCATCCTACCCCTACCACGTCCACGGCGTCCACGTCCTCTAGAAGTCATTCTATCTACCGCGCTTTTAATCTGATTAAAAAAAATTTTATGCGTTAGCATTTGTTCCACTTTCTTATTCACGAAGAAATTTTATGGATAGAGTTTTAATCAGAGATTCTTTCGAGCAAACAATGTTTCAGTCTTCTTTCCTAGTTCACACAAAGAAGTTCATGCATCCATTCCTTAATACTTTCCATACCTATTCGCTCATCGGACATTTCTGCCCATTTCTATCCCAGGGGTATTTTCGTCTTTTTCCTACAGGGGTGTTTTCGTAATTTTCTAGAACCAAAATATTTTGCTGATGATTTTCAAAGCAAGGTTTTTGAATGTCTGTAAAATCATTGAAATTTTTGGGCAAAACCATTGAATCAATATTTTATGGGTCAGGGGCATTTTGGTAATTTTACTCCTAAGGGTATTTCTTTAATTTTTCACAAGTCAAGTTTTTCGAGAAAAACGTTGTAAAAGTAATGTTCTAGGATTTGAGAAAGTTATTGCACAAGTTTTGAAAACATTAGGGTTTGTTGTTTCATTCTATTTCGAAAAACAAGGCTAATTCCCTTTTGGGTTTTAATCATTGTGTTTAGCCTATGACCGAGCCCTCCCGGTCGGGGTGAACCAAAGCTACGCACCAGTGCAGTGAGTGAGTGAAGAGGAGGTGGGTCACGCGGACCGCTTAAATACCAAGCTCTCACCAACCTTTCTAGACATGCGCACAGAGGTTACCACACCACCGAGCCCTTTGAGTTAGGGTGAACCGGAAGCTACGCACCGGGTAGGATACTGCGAAGAGGAGGTGAGTCACGAGGACTAGCTAAATAACGAGCTCTTCCGGATCCAATCCTAGACATGCGTACAAGGGTTACCACACCCTAGCTCACTGACTAAGTCATAGGTTGGTTTAGTTCTTTAAGTCTTATGCTTCGTTTGTGTTTGAGTAATCTAACCCTAGGGTCCAAGTCCTATAAGTCTATCTACGTTCCATGTTTCCTACCCTTCTACAGAATATAATTCACCAAGAGGTTTAGATATACTTACCGGGTGGATTGGTCTTTGGAGACTCGCCCATCTTTGCTTAAAAACCGAAAAATCATTCCATAAGGCCTACCAAAACATTTTTGGACCTTGGGCCCTACAGTAGAGCTTTGAACTTGGCTCGATATTAATTTTGTAACAACCCAAACCCGGCCCAGACATTACGACCGAATTTGATTTGTTACGGAGAAAAACTTTTTGAACACCATTTTAAAAGCAAATTTAAGTTTTGTTGAAAACTTCTCGTTTTCGGTTATCTTGCCGAAACTATACTTAGATTTAATTTGGAAATTTAATTGTGTCAGGTTATTATACGAATTTCAAATGTGCCCGATGGCACGATAAAACATTTTCGTGTTAATTTAAGAAAACATGTGATTTTAATTCAATTTTAATAATATAGTTTAAACAAAGTATCCAACATATAAGAAATAACAAAAGTAAAGTTTATGGAGGCCTTATTACAACCCAAATAAAGATAAACCAATAATAAAATAAAATAGCTAAGTTTAAAGTTCATTTAATTCAAGTCCACTGCATGGCCACCTCGAGTCCAACCGGCTCCTCAACCGCCATCTACGAGTCACCCGAAAAATGTTAAAGGAGAAGGTGAGTCACCAAGACTCGATATGTAACCCTTCCTCGTATTTAAACAATTTCATACACAACATATAATCAATCATCATGTACTAAGTCATGCACCCGACCTAGCCAACCAAACGCCTTTGTCTACCCCATGTGGTACCAAACCACTTTGGTGACCGTAGTCACAATGTGTTACCAAAACACCGGTGGTGCCAAACCACCGTGACATATAGTCACGATGTGCTACCAAAAGCACCGGTGTCCGTGGACACAAATCGGGTGATGGGGCCAACCCATCGTGTGATACCAAATCACCGCGACGATCCCATATCTCAAGTGGGGCCAACCCACGGTGGTGTTAACCACGAGGGGCGAGTCGCTATGAGGTACCAAACCTCTGGAGGTACCAAACCTCTGGTGACATATAGTCACGAGCAGTGTTACCAAAACACGGTGCTCGCGTCGACGAAATATCACCCCCTCCACTCATCAATCCCACATCAACATTTATATCACATAATTTATGCTACCATATACTTAATCACATGTACAGGTTTTATCATCAACAATAAGCAACGTGTACTAGACACACCATGCTTCCCAAAAGCATCTTAAAATATTTCATAGTCAACAAGGACTTACACGGTTCCTTGCTTATACCATTCATGGTATTAATCCCGAATCTACACAGATCCGGTTAGCACACACAACAGTTTAGTACATTTAATTAATTATAAGTGTGTATGTACACACCTGTCACCCTTGGATGCTCTAAATCCGAAAAAGAAGGGTCGTCCACCCTAGATCTACTGATCCCTATATTCGGCCAAATACCCAGGTTAGTACTATGGCCTAATCGGCCAACCAATTAATTTGAGAGGGGTTCCTTGTGAACCCGAATCCTTACCTTCACACTTTTGGATACTAATCGCAATACTTGATTCCCGAATCTGCTCGTCAATCACCATTGATTAGTAAGTAAAACTAATAGCCTTCGGCTTTTAATCGAATTGTTATAATAAAGAAATTGATCTTACCACCACTTACCGAAATCGAATGCTTAGAGATCAGGGCCTGAGTCGACTGCTTCCATTCCCTGAGCACCTAGAAGAATCGTTCACTACTCGATTAGAAGCCTTATAACCATTGCCGAAATCGGCACCTCCCCTTGTAAAAGAAATCGACAGAAAAAGAAGGAAAAGGGGAGATATATATTCGGCCATTACTTACCCCTTTACAACTGATTGGAGAGGAAATCTTGAGAAGAACCTATGCCCACTTGATACTCGGCCAAAGTAGATCTTTTTGGAAGAAAAGAGATTTCGGCACACCAATGGAGTATGTTCGGCTAGAGAGAAAGAAAGAAAGAAATAGTGGAAAAGGGAGATAGGGGTTTCGACAAAGAAAGGAGTAGAGGGGTTTTTGGTGTTAAGCAAAAAGAAGAAAAAGAGGAAGATGACAATGGTGGTTTCGGTTTTGAGAGAATGAGAAAGAAGTGAAAAAAAATAGAAGATGAGAGAGAGGGAAATTCGGCTATTTGCAAAGGGAAAAAGAAAAAGAATCAAATGATGAATAGGTGCCTTAAGAGAATTCGACACTCTCCCCCCCTATACTCAGTCTCTTAGCCGTCCACTCCTCTTCAACAAGGAGTTCCAAATTCGGCAAACACCTAGTTTTTCTCTAGGCCACCCATTCGAAAATATTTGAATACTTTTGAATACTCAATAATAGTCTCATAATAATCCATCAATTATCCATGAATATCCTCTTATTATCACTATAATTAAACAAATAAAACTCTCATATTATCCTTTAATAATAATATTTAATAAAAGAGTTTGAAGGAGAAAAATTCTCCTACTTGTGCCGTCCCAAACATAGTGCAAAAGAAAGGGAATTTTGTGACTCGAACCCAGATCCCCTTGCTTGATGTGGCGTCACATGTTAGCTCTTAAGTGGGCTCACTTTGCCACTTATTCTAAGCTCATCTTATGTCCAAATTATCCCCATTTATTCTTATAACACCCACTTGTTAAGGCTCCCTACCTCAAAGCTTGAAAATAATATTTTTCCCACTACTCGAGCTTACTAAAAATCCATAATTAAGCCTTAACATTCCATAAATAATATCACAGCAGTTCACAATAAGAAAAATAACTAAATTCCAAATAACCCCATTTTTGGGATGTTACACCATTTTCGTTTTTAAATATAAAGTCGACCCCGTTTTTCAAAAAAATAGTTTCGACACTCATATCACAGTATCTTCAATTTTCCATGCCTCACCAGAAACTGAAAGTTCACAAAGTTTGGAATGGATCAGGTAAGAAGCATAAAGCTTATAATGCTTATGCACATCACTAATAAGGTACATTGACCCTTTGACTCAAAATCATACTTTACAGTTTTTTTCATTCATACATTTACTCACTGAAGCATCAAAGGGTGCTCCAAATATCAAACTCTGATGCTCTTTTTACCCAATTTGCAAATAAATGCAACTCATCAACCATCATATTAGTTCAACCTTGAAAATTTGACATTAATAATCGGGATCATGTGTGGGAATCTTGAGCAAAAGCCATGGATTCTCCAACCAAGCAACCTAGCTTAACTATTGTCGATGTTAGAGTAACTAATGAAGTTAGTTAATCATTAGTTAATCTGTTAGTCGTTAGTCAGTGGATATTAGTTAAGCTATTAGTTGTTAGTCAGTTGGTATACTTGCTTGTTATATAATAGCATGTGTTGTTTCTGTAAAGAAAGAAAAAAAATACATGAATATGCATTCTTCTTGATCAATGCAGTTTCTTTAGAATTCATCTTCTTCTTATAGTTTAACATGGTATAAGATGTCCATTGATTCCTGGAAATTATTTTTGGTTCTTCATGTCTCATCTTACCAGTTCGTCAGCTGTTCAATCCACTACACCAGTGATGGCCTCTACTCTTATTGATGGAGTTGTTGATAGTCGATTCTTTTCTACCAAGAAAATAAGTGTTCTCCTTGATGACTCAAATTATCTGTTATGGCGTCAGCAAGTTCTTCTGGCGATTAAGACGTATAAGCTTCAAAGTTTTTTGGACTCTCACACTGTTCCCTCTCCTCCACTGCTTCCAGATGCTGATGGTGTGCTTCAAGAGAATCCTGAATTTGCACGGTTTGAGCAACAAGACTGTGCACTTGCCTCATGGCTTTTGTCCTCAGTAAGTTAGGCTGTCCTTTTTCATCTTATTGGTAAGGATACTAGTGCCCAAATATGGAATACTATCATTAATCTATATGGAAGCAAAACCACCTCTAGATTAATGTTTTACAGACGAGCTTTACACTCTCATCGCAAGGGTGATCTTTTTATGACAGATTTCTTGATGAAAATTAAAGGGTACTGTGATAATCTTGCTAGTTGTGGAGAAGTCATTAGTGGACATGAGTATGTTACTGCTATTCTCAATGGCTTGTCACCCGAATATGAGTTTTTAATTACGATCATCACGGTTAGCCAAATTCCCTAGAACACTCAGGGTGTCACCACTATGCTCCTTGATGTTGAAGCACGTTAACAAGTCACAGCATTTGAGGCTCCCACTTCAGCCAACATGGTGACACATCAACCTATAGACATCAATACTACTACACCAGTTTATCGCCTCTCCGCAACTGCTCGAGGTCGTGGGTGTGGTCGCACATCTGGCTTACGGTTTCAATGTTAGTTATACGGGAAGTAAGGTCATCTTGTTGATCGCTGCTACTATTGTTTTGATGCATCATACAAAAGTGTAGGCTACAGACCTCCTCCCTCTCCACAAGCAAATGTCTGTATTTTTTGTCCTGGCTCTCCCATGGCACCTTGGATACCGTCTTCTGTGCCAACCTCGACTGCTACTGTTTCTAGTACTCAACCAGGTTGGTATTTTCCATCTGCTCCAGCCCCTACTTGGGCTAACCCTTTTATGCTCAATCCTTCCCAACCTGTCAGTGCACCTACTCCAGCAAACTCCCATCCTCAGGCTTTTATTGCAACTTCTGAGACAGTCAGTGACAATGCTTGGTATCCGGATTTTGGAATAACACATCAACTTACCCATTCGGCTAGTTCAATGGGTGAAAGCACTTCCTACAACGGTCCAGGTAAAGTGTATGTTGGTAATGGTACTGCACTCCCTATTATATCTACGGGTCAGTCTTCTTTGCTTACTCATACACGACCATTATACATGAGATCCTTGCTGTTTGTACCTAGTATAACGAAAAATCTTTTGTCTGTGTCCAAGTTTACAAAAGACAATCAGGTGATCTTTGAGTTTCTTCCTACACAGTGTCAAGTGCGTGATATAAAAACCAGAGAGGTGCTTCTTCGAGGATTAGTGTAGCAAGGGTTGTACAAATTACACTTACATGACTCCTCTCCCAATGTTTTGTCTTCAGGCCCAGCTCAATGTTTTACAACAAGCTTTGATGTTCCTTTAAATGTATGGCATACTAGACTAGGCCATCCTTATAAAGTTACACTTACAAAGGCCCTATTCAATTATAATATACCTCTTGGAATGAATAAAGAATTACTTCACGTGTTGCTTGCCACCTGGGCAAAGAACATAAGTTACCATTTCAGAAGTCACTGACTGAATATACTGTACCTCTTCAATTGATAGTTGCTGATGTTTGGGGACCAGCACCAGTCGCTTCTAATGGCTTTCACTATTATGTTGCATTCACAGATGCGTATACACGATATACCTGGGTGTATTTCCTGAAAAAGAAATCAGAATTGCTTACTATATTTCCACAGTTTCATAGGCAATTCAAACGAGCTATTGGTTGTATGCTTAAAGCTTTGTAAACAGATGGGGGAGGAGAATTCCAAGAATTAAAGTTGTACTTGGCTCAACAAGGGATCATGCATTGGTTTGCTTGTCCCTATACATCTACACAAAATGGCATAGTTGAACACAAGCATAGGCAGATTGTTGAAGCTGGACTCTCCATACTGGCTCATGCAACTATGCCCTTAACCTACTGGAATGATGCATTCAGTAGTGCTGTCTATTTGATAAACAGGTTACCTTCCTATCCCCTGAACAATGTCTCACAATATGAAAAATTATTTCAAGTACCACCAAACTATTCATTCTTGCGTGTTTTTGGGTGCATGTGTTTTCCTAACCTTCGACCCTACAACACCCATAAACTACAATTTCGGTCAACACCGTGCACATTTTTCGGGTACTCCCCATTGCACAAAAGGTATCGTTGTCAAGATAGTAATGGTCGTGTATGTATCTCCCTTCATGTCACCTTTCATGAAATAGTATTTCCATTTAAAACCATCACTACCAAGTCTGTCCCACCCATACCTACATCACAGTCTAGTTCCAAGTTACTTACCTTGTCCCCAACTCAACCTTCCTCTACTAGTCAACCATCTGTCATTTCATCTACTCCTCAAGTCAATCCTTCGAATCATGCGCCTCGGTCTCACTCACCTAGTCCAGTACTTTCTACTTCAGCAAACTCCACTTCTAACACATCTAGTGCTCACCTATCCGATCAACCATCTTCACCAGTATATATTCCTTATAACTCCTATGCTATGGTTACACGTAGCAAAGCATGGATTTTTAAACCAAAGGCATACATGAGTACAAGAACCAGTATCTTTGAAGACATTCCTGTTGACATCCATGCCACAATGTGCAATGAATCTTGGAAAGCAGCTGTGCATAGTGAGTTACAGGCTCTCCTTCAAAATCACACATTGAGCCTCTATTCTCTACCTAAAAATTGAAGAGCAATTTCTTGTAAATGGTTGTTTAATTTGAAAAAGAAGGCTGACAGTACTATGGACAGATATAAAGCGTGTTTGGTGGCCAAAGGATTTTCTCAGCATGCTGGACTTGATTTTCGCGACACTTTCAGCCCAGTGGTTCGAGCAGTAACTATTCAGACTGTTCTTGCTATTGTGATCATGAAAGGATGGTCATGGATACAAGTTGATGTCAACAATGCTTTCCCTAATGGGGAGTTGACATGAACCAACCACCTGGGTTTGAGGAGGCAGGTCCCCATGGTCAGAAGCTGGTCTGTAAGCTAAACAAAGCTCTATATGGCTTAAGACAAGCTCCTTGAGCGTGGTTTCAAACTCTTAAATAATATCTAGTTGCTCAACTTGGCTTTCATTCATCAAAAGCCAACCCTTCATTATTTATTCGAGCTACTTTAAAAAGTTATTTGCTGCTTATGGCGTATGTAGATGACATTATAATTACAGGCAATTCCACTAAAGAGATTGACAATGCGGTGCATCAACTTCATCATAAGTTTGCTCTTAAAGACATGGGACAACTCAATTTTTTCTTAGGCATTACTGTTCAAAATACACCTCAGGGGCTATTCTTGAATCATAAAAAATATGTCACAGAAATACTTCACAAGACTGGAATGACAGGAGCATCGGCTACACCAACACCCATGGTGAGCAATCCAAAGTTAGTCGCTTCTAATGGCAGTCCACCGTTTGCTGATGGACACTTGTATCGTAGCATAGTTGGCATGCTTCAATATGTGTGCATCACATGTCCTGATCTATCGTTTTGTGTTAATAAACTCAGTCAATACATGAATTCTCCCAGTGGAGCTCATTGGAAGGCAGTTAAACAAGCATTGAGATACCTTCTTGGAACTATAGATCATAGCTTGTATCTCTCCAATGGCCAGTTTGAGTTAGTCTTATATTTTGACGCTGACTGGGCATCCTCTGTTGAAGATCGTCATTCTAGCACAGGTTATGTTGTCTATTTAGGACCGAACCCTATCGCATGGTGCTCCAAATAGCAACCAGTAGTGTCCAGTTCCTCTTTTGAAGAAGAATATTATAGCCTAGCTAATTGTGTGTCTGAGTTACTGTGGATCAAACAGTTGTTAGATGAACTTGGTATGCCCCTATGTCAGCCTCCAGTGGTTTGGTGCGACAACACGTCTTCTATTTCCATGGCTGCAAATCCTACTCATCATGCTAGAGTAAAACATGTAGAGATTGATCATCATTTTGTTCGAGAAAAAGTTCTTGATGGTACTCTGCAGGTCAACTTTGTTCCCTTTGACAAACAAATTGTTGATGTTCTTACTAAACCCATCACGCCCAAGCAGTTTGACACCTTTCGACGTGCTCTTCGAGTGTTGTCAAGTGATGATAGTTGTCTTTTTACAAACAAAAGAAGTTGAAGAAACCAGGAGAATGTTAGAGTAACTAATGAAGTTAGTTAATCGTTAGTTAATCTATTAGTCGTTAGTCAGTGGATATTGGTTAAGCTATTAGTTGTTAGATAGTTGGTATACTTGCTTGTTATATAATAGCATGTGTTGTTTTTGTAAAAAAAAAATACATGAATATGCATTCTTCTTGATCAATGCAGTTTCTTTAGAATTCATCTTCTTCTTATAGTTTAACAGTCGATACTCAAACCCTTGAGCCAAGATCATCGCTTTAAGCAACTGCTTTTCAATCGCTTATAGCTACCTTGATCCACATCCCAGACTGACAACCACGAGAAATTCCATAGACCTCAACTACCCATCCCTCGCCACAATATGTCTACAAATAAATTCCAATAGCCTTTTTCTCTTGGGTGAGACCAAGCCACAATGACAACACTATAACCGTCGATCTACAACATCAAATTCATTCATCGATCATGACTAATGTGTGAACCAATGTTGCACAACCATCTTCTACTATAACATGTCCTCTGATTCCCAGAGTACTTTATGAGTCACATTCAGACCACCAATTGTCAACAGCTTGCCACAAATATTATCGTAATCATGAACGACTAATGCTACACCATCAGACTCGTGACAACCAAATCATTAGTCTTTGTGTGCATCAAAATTCCAATTCTTATCTGAAGCACAATAGGGGGCTCTAGATTGTACAAAAAGATAGCTAGAATAGCTCATTTAGATCCACTAAAATGATATAGGATCTAGATTATTTTCGAAAATGGGATGCTTTTTATTATGCCATTGGGTGCTGCCAAATTGTTAGACGACACTACATTAAATCTCACCCAATCATATGCCAATCGTTAGGTGGCACTGGTATGAATTTTTGAAAAAGATACATGTATTTCTAAATTTATATAAAACAAAAAATACACTATATAGAAACCACACTTCTGGCAATGGTCTGACCAATGGCTTGCTCATGATCTGGTGAGCCCTTTGCTAAGGCACGTGCAACTCTTAGGGGGTATAACGTGTCACCATGCATGTAGCTTACCTATCCCTAACACGTCACATCAATGGATTGTGCCTCATATATGTCGACGGATCACTATGTGGAGGACTGAAAAACAAACACTCAACAAAAATAAATAAATAATTTAATTTAAAATTTTTAAAAATATGTTTTAGGAATATTTAAACATTTATATTTTTGGATTAATCATTTTAAATATATAATTAAAAGAATAAATTATACAACTGACAAAAAAAAACTTAAAAAATCTCAAAATTATACAAATAAATCATATACTCATTTTAAAAATAAACTTAAAAATAAATATAAAATATTTTTATTAATTTATAATTGCATTAAATTTTATAAACTAAAATCTTTAAAAAAAACTTATAGTTTAACTTAACATGTGTCAAGCATTCACCCCCATAGGGGATTTTTTAAAAATATATGCTTTAGATTCACTACTCCCAAGTATGATAGTCGGGTAAAAATATCATGGAAGTCTTTTTATTAGAATTTAGATTACATGTTATCTTCTCTACTTAAAAAGTGGGTAAATTGGTCTTTGTACGTTAGATCAAATAGCAAACTAGTCCTTGTGTTAAAAATTTAATCTATTTCTATTGTTAAAAATTAGTTGACGTACATCAACATAAGGTACACATGGCACATCATATGTCACTATCCGGTTATTCCGTCAATCACCAATTTTAAACCGTACAAATAGATGGAATTTTTAACAGAAAAGACCAATTTTCTCTTTTTAAAGGTGATAATGATGATGTCATCATCTGACAAATTATACAATTGCACATTAAACCATAGTTCACATATAATTTTGAGATTTATCGCTAAAAGAAATTAAAAAATATATATATAAATATATATAATTCAAAAATATTAAAAAAATAACAAAGAAAAAATAAATGAAAATTTCAATTTAATACTGCCCCCTTCACCATATCGTCTATCTAATCTTGGACCAAAACCTGAACCATAATTTAGCCACGTGGTACTTGCCTGGGCTTGGTGGGTGGCTTTTGGTAGTGGATGGTCAAAAATGAAAAATATTAACAATAAAAAAATCTCAACATCAACCTTAGCACCAGCATAAAATATTGTTTGAAAATTGTAAAAGAAAAATAAAAAAAAATGGAGACCCAATATGCTACAAACTCATACCTAAAGAAATAAACTCATATTCAAACTCAGACCCAAACAACAAAGTCCAATAAAGGCTAATTGCCCATACACATAATAGGATAGGCCTTAAACAAAGCACAAATGGTCTACCACAAAGCACCCTTTCCATCTCTTGTATTTTTGAAGTTTCTACTGGCTTCCTCTTCAACTCAAGTAGTTAGCACAAAATGAAGAAGGGATTTTGAAGCCTTGAATTTGCATAGCAAAGCCTATGCTCAAAACTATTAGATCTAGGCACCTGCCCGAGCAACCTCAAGTAAGGAGCACAAAGCTTATAATGCTTATGGATATCACTAGTAAGGTACGTTGACCCTTTGACTCAATATCATACTTTGCACTTTTTGTCATTCCAAAATTTACTCACTTTTTTTTAGCAATGATGAAGTCAAGAGCTTTATTACTTACTTATTTTTTCAAATCTTTCAAAATCTAAAACTATAAAGAATATTGTGTTTTCTCTCCTTATCTTCTTTTTATTTTTCTTATATCTTTTAAACCACTCTAAAAAATATGTAGAAAGCTTCTGGTTGTTCAGTTAATCTATTTCACGCCGTGCTTATAATAGGTTTTAGTAATACAATAGTTAGATTAGGGGTTCTTTTAAAAAAAAATTATATTGATTTTGAGGCTGGGTGTTAATTTGTTTAGGGGGTAGGGGGCTAGTTGGTTTTCTTTTTGTTGGATTTGGGATAGATGAAATTTGGTCTCAGAACCATAGAAAACGGTTGAATCGATTTTTATCCGTTTACCTAGTTCGTAGTTGGTGGTCTAATAATTGATTTTTGGATTGATGTATTCGTCGATTCCTAGTCTAATCAGTCAATCTAATCCGATTTAAACAATCATGATTTTTGATGATCAAGAAACAAAAGAAAAAAAATAAAAGTATGGATTAATGATTACGTTATTTGCTTTTGATTTAAATATGAAAAAAGTCCATGTACTCTTTTGAAATTTAAAATTTAAGCCTTTTTTTTTTTGTTTGCAACAAATGTATTGACAAGTGGCAATGGCAAGTGGATCTTTTGATTTACATTTTGCAATGGCAAGTGAGTTATATTTCTTTCGTAGCTGCTTTGACAAACATATTTGTAACATCCCAAAATAGAATCTTGATATGATGCTTCAAACTCGGCCGGAACGGCCCGACCCGAATTTCGAATGTCACATTAGTCACCAAAGTAACTCTCCATTTAAAACCACCACAAAACACACCAATCGACAAATCACACTGCACAATTAATAATGGAATATTTAATAAAAACCTAATATCATGCTTCCGTTGCGCTGCTCTGATCAACAATCAACAACAAGACTAATTCACAATTTAATAGTTAACAGACAATTACCTCAAAAACTTTAGTTAAACATACGTGCATGCAGTAAGGTATTTTTAAAAGGCTATATTTGTAGGGACTTGGAAAAAACCGTTTAGTTTAAAAACATATATAATTAGATTTAAAACGTAATAAATAGTAATATGTTGGGAAAAACTCCATTTCACAAATTCTAACAATAGTATTGTAGGATTTAACGTATAAGTCTTATTTTTGGAAAAAAATATTAAAGCATCTCTCACTATAAATTATTTAGTTAGCAGACATTTAACAGTTTACATGACTTGACCAAATTCTGTGTTACATCTCATGCATATTGAGCACATGTTTGTATCCAAATCACACATAAAACATCTAAGGCTTACCTCGATGACGAGCGACTCTTCAACCTGCACTTACAAGTTAGTCGAACAATTATTCAAACCAATTATCAAACAATCATAATCCATCATTCAATCATCTATCTAACGCAATGATAAAAGTTTTAAACCAAACAATTAAATAGTCCATAGTGTCCCATTACAACCCAAAAATTATAAGTTTAATAATAAATCCCATAACTTGGTCCCACATTGCCTTCCTCATTGGGTTTGGGAACACAACGACGTACCCAGATATAGCCTCGATTTGGATCACTTGTATGACTCACTCCCACACCTCTTCACAACATAAGTCACTGCAATATTATAAAAAAGTGGGTGAGCTTAAGAAAGCTCAGTGAGTGCTCAAACATACTACAAATAAACACATCAATTAGGTTAAAACGTGACAAAAAATAACGATTCAGATATTATTGTAGTCTACACAAAATAGTAACTCACACGAAACAACAGTTCTCATATGAAATAAGTAATTCGCATAGAATGGGAAGATCACATAAATTATCAATTCTCACCAAACGTCTGTTAATATGAAATAACAGTTCTTACCAAATGACAACTCATGCAAAATAATAGTTCAAATGAAATATCAGTTCATACTCAATAACACTTCATGCGAAATAACAGTTCATGCTTCATCATAACTCATATATCTCAAATAATGATAAACTGACATTTTTGTGATTATGAAACTTATAGGGGACTCTATCACCACCTATAAGTGGACCCTATCACCACAATTGGATAAACGAATCTCCAAAACACACCACATAACTCATAAAGTCATACGCTATCTCCATGTAAGTGTAACACGTATGCTCACACTCTCCAAACACACCACGCTATCTACAGTGAATGGAGCTATTCTCGACATTCCCTTATCTCTCCAGCGCATCTCCGGGACACAATGCCTATCACAATAAAAAGGGGTTAGTATTCAGAATCCAATGGCATGCCAACTATATCCAATGGTTCCGTAAGGTCACAATGCCAAAATATCTCTTTAACACATTCACAATATTCAATATAATAGGGCTTGCAATTAAGCGGAGCTCGCACATTATAACACAGTTCGCAATAGAGCATGGTTCACAAATAATATCACTTTTATGCAACATATATTGCACACATAACACAGTTCACATATCTCTCATGATTTAGCTCACATAAATCATTGTTCGCATATTTTATTTTGCATATGGCACGTAATACCTTAGCTTACATGCAATGCAGCTCAAAATCTCACAATACACAGTTTGACAAATTAATACAGTTCGCCATAGTAATATAATTCACCAAGTTAACATGATTCACAATATAACACAATACACAAATATAATTGGCTCACAATATCATAAATCTCATAATTCACTTACGAATTCGTATATGCATAGATACACTTTATAGATAAAATTTGCATGTTATAAGAGTCCACATTATATTATTTATTCATATATCTGTTCATACATATTACAAAATCATATGCAAATATATATTATATATTTACATATTTATTTAATGACCTTTGTCACTTCAAATTTTAAGAATACATTGAAAGTCTCATAAATTTATATATTATACAAACCATTCTCGTAATTATATATATACTGAACCGTGCATATATATAATACCAAAATCCATTAATATATATTATGTAAAATAAAGACATACACATATATATAATATATGTATAAAAACCCCGTGTGTATATATATTACAACCCATATATATATATATATATATATATATATTACCAATTCCCCCATTGATATTATATATGTAGCACCTTTGTACACAAAATAAAGCCCATGTATATATATATATATATATTATAAGTTGATGCATTTTGCACTATTAAAATCACAGAATGTATATACTCAACGATTCAACCAAAATTATAAGGATTTGCACAATGAAAAAGTCAAGGTTCACATATTAATTAAGCAGGAGAATCACATATGTTACCTTAGCCTGTGTACCGGAATTTAAAATAGCATATCAAACCACTCACTTTAGTCAATACATCTTGCACAACAATGTCAAACAAGCTTTTATTACCCATTCGCATTGCTCGTGAAACCTCCCGATGAATCCAAAACTTTGCATATACATTAAATATAATATAAAATCATTATTAGCAGCCTTAAACTAAAAAAAAGAAGTAGTAAAATCACCACTCTAAGCTCACTTTTCTCCTACCGAAAGTTTAACTAGTTTTGCCGAAATAGGTGTTTTAACACTCAAAATTTATCTCTAAGACTTAATTTCGATTCTAATATTCCTAAATATCATCTAATTACATATCCAAACCATCAATTTCATCCAATTTTACCGATCTAATTTTTCCAGAAAAATCAAGCTTATGTGATCTTTTAAAAAGGGGAAAACATTCAATTTGCTTAAATTTATAAATGATTTGTTAAATTAAGATCAAATACCTTTTAATTAGATCAAAATGAGTTAGAAACTACTTTAAAACCGAAGCTTACCCAAGAAATACGAGATCTACCATTTTTAATCCAAAAACCAACTTAAAATCAAGTGATATATTGACATATTGATTAAATCATTTAAATCTTGAATTTAAATAACAACCCACTTAGTATAATCATAGAAAGTTAGAATCTCACCTCAATTTTGCAAAATCAACGAGCCAAGGAGCTAATTCGAGCTTTGAACATGTAAAGAATTTTAGAGAAATTGAGGTTGAAAACATGAGCATTCTTCAAAATTGAAAAGAGATTTTATGTTTAGAGAGCTTAGGAATAAAAAAGGATGAACTAATTTCGGGAGAAAAACTTTGATTTGGTGTTTGGAAAATTTTTGAAGAAGATGAAGATCGGGAGGGAAGGAGACGTAGGGGTTGTTAAATAGGCAACCCATTTTTAAAAATTGGGCCATTGTCCATTTAACCACCTCTAATTTCTTCACTTTTTTCAAATAGGTCCTTACTTTTCAATGAAAACAAATTTTAAAATTATTTTCAAATCAAACCTCATTTTTCTTTAAAAAAAATCCTTCTTTATCAAATTAATTCTCGAACACCTAATTTTAATTTCCTAACCTAAAATTATTAATTCTAAATATTCTAATATTTTATTTAATTAATTCCTAATTATTTAATTATATAATCTAATTACGGTTTCCAGTTCACTAACCCCCAATTTACTTACCCGATTCTCCTAACCCGATTTTTGGGATGTGACACTTGAAGTTTAAGCTAGGCGAGTTAGGGTCACCGGTGGGACTGGCGAGCTGTGGACACTAGTGGGTCTGACGAGTTGTGGTCGCCAGTGCGTCAGGCAAACTACGATAAATGGTTTGGATCGAGGATTAAAATTAGGAGTAGCCAAAGGACAGTTATACCAAAATTAGGAAGTCAACTTATTTTCCTCTTCACAATGCCACTCATGCACGTAACTCTTTTCTACTTCTACTACGACTAGGGCATCCTAAGAACATCAAAACACCTAGTGCCTATAAATTAAGCTCTTTTCATTGAAAAAATCATATTCTTTTGAATGAAAAAACTCTCTCAAATTCCTTCATCGTTTATCTTGTTGTCAAGTTTCTACGAAAACAAGAACCCAGAACTTAGCTTTTAGGATTTAAGTTAAGACAATGTTTCTCTATTGTGTTGATATTCGAAAATAATTAAGAAAAGTTCGCAACAAAGGAAACTAGGTTCGCCAAAAGAATAACATGTGCGGACCTAGGTTCGCTTTTGTTTATGTATGAGTCTTAATGTGTTTTTCTTGTTAGTGACTTGTCTATGTTGTGTAATTGCGAACCTGACAGAATTGTCTGTCGAATCCATTTTTAATTTTATAAGAAAAAAACGAGGATCGACTATAAAAACGAAATGGAGTCGCCACCAACCCCTTTTTTATTTAGGTGTGCTTGGACCACCTTGTAAAAAATAATTTTGGTCTACGAAATAGAAAAACAGGTTCAGAATTCAGTTACATACGAGGAAGGATTAGCACCCTCGTAACGCCCAAAATTGGTACCGGATTGATTAGTTATTGTCCTAATATCAAAAATTCGAAAGGATTTGAAAACATGATTTCTTTAAAAACTTGAACAATTTGAGTTGGAACTTGAGATTCCTTTTGTTCCAAAAGAATACAAACATCACATCCAGCACGTTAGGACATGATGTTTTAAACCATCATAACCAAAATCATCTCATGATTTACAAAATTTATTAAAAGGATATTTAGTTATTTAGTCAAACGGAAAATCAAAACCCAGCACGTTAGGACACTATTTCCCGAATTTCTAAACACAAAACATTGCCTTATTTAAGAAAAAACTTTTGGATAAATAGTTGCAATTAAAAATGAAATACATTTTCTAAAACAATGGTTTGAATGAAATGTGGCATTAGAACATTACCGAACATAAATTTCAAAGAGCATTTTACTAAGTAAAAATAATAACATAACAAATAATGCAAATAATGCAAGTAATATAACAATTATACTAAGGTAAATAAAGATTACAAATTTATTCTTAAAAATATGAATGATCAAATAAGAGATAGAAAGCAAACAACAAAAAAATTATTTAAAAAAAGAAATTAAGGAATAAATATGAAAATTTTACACAAGATTAAATGTATATATAAAAATAAGATGAATAATGTATATAAAAAAAATACTATAATAAAAAAAAACAATATGGAAAATTCTAAAAAAAAAAAGATAATATATATCAGAAAACAAAGTAAGATATATTTTTAAAGAAATAAATAATATATAACTTTAAATAAAAATATATTTATAATACAATAATCTAATACATATATGCATAAAAACTACATATTTAAAAATAAATAATATAAAAATATATGTTATACAATATACAAAATTTTATACAATATTAAGGATAAAACAATTTAAATGTTATATATAATATAATATATAATATATAATATATAAAATTTTAAAAAAATATGTGATATAATAGCTAATGTGCAAATTTTAAAATAATATGTAATATATAAATAATATTGAACTTAATAAAATAACCTAATATTAATAATAAAGAGTAATAATTTAATACATATATGATACTAAAACAATTAAAAATAAGAATAAAAAATGAAAATAAAAAGAATTAAAAATCAAAGAAACAAGGACCAAATCAGGAAAATAAAATAAACTAAAGTAAAATTGTAAAAAGGATGATGTTGGAACGCACGCCAAACTATAGGGACTTATTGGGCAATTATGCCCTATCTCCTAAACGGCGTCGTTCCATCACCTGCCTTTAAAATGGCTTTAGGGACCAATTCGAGACAAAAGCAAATTTTCAGGGCTGGACTAAGAAATAAATGAGAATTTAAATTGAACGAAATTAAAAATAATAAAATTGCGGAAGGACCAAAGAGGCAAATTGCCCCTTTTATAAAAACACGCGGATCCTCCCCGGATATCGGGTCAACACGTGGATCCTGGCCCTTAAACGACGTCGTTTTGGCCTCCGAAAATGATTCCCAAAACGACGTCATTTAACAGGTATATAAATATCATTTTTTAGCCCAAAAATTTCATTTTGTTTGCTGTTCCAAAAAAAACAGAGAGCTTTCTCTGTTTGCTCTCCCTCTGGCGATTTTCGGCCTGACTCCGGCGAGGGCTCCGGTCGATCGCCGCCGCCGGCCACCGTGAAACTCCGAAAGGTAAAAAAAATTCTCCTTTTCTTATTTTTATATTATTATATATTATATATATATATATAAACAATTTTGTATCTATATGTATGCCGTTTCGAAAAGAAAGAAAATAAAAAAAATGAAAACAAAAACCTTTGCCGAGTTTTCAACTATGTGTTCGTATATATCCCCCTTTTTACAGATTTCGTTAGGGCTTTTTATAGCCCCGAAAATAAATCACAAAATAAATACAAAAGATATTGTCCTGCTATTTCTTGTCATTTTTTTTGTGTTTTTCATTCCTTTTGCAGGTTAATGGCTAAGATATCGGGGGTGATGAAGGCTAGTGGCTATGGCGCGAGGGTTTGTGCTGGAAGCTGCGGCGCGAGGAGGGAACCCTAGGGTTCGGGGTTTCTGATTTCTGAAACCAAATTTGGGCCATTGGGCCATTCGATTTTGGGTATTAGGTTTAGTTGGGTGTAATGGGTTTATGGTTTATTGGGCAATAGTCTGGGCTGTAAGTGGACTGAAAAAAAAAAAAAAAAACTATTTATTTTGTTTTTTATTTTTTTGGTTTGTTCGGGCCCGGGCAAATTGGGCCTATTACAGCTGCCCCTCTTTGCTCATTGTCGTGAAACGAGAATAGAGCAAAGACTATAAAAGGACCAATTTTGCCCGGTCTTGCCAAGTCTTGAGTTCTTGGTTCTTGTCTTCTTCAAATAACTTCCAACCCATTTGCAATTTTAGAGGTATTGAACTATATGTTTAATGGCTTCAATTTGCTTTACTACAACTTTAGGAATGCAATATCCGCTATCTTTAGTCTACTCCACTGCAAACTCAGGGAGACGAGACTGATGTCTACGATCTGCTTCACTGCAACTTTAGGAAGGCTAGATCTGCTATCTTTAGTCTGCTCCACCGCAAACTCAAGGATGCCAGATAGGTATCTTCGATTTGCTTCCTACAACTTCAGGAAGATAAGATCTACTATCTTCAGTCTGCTCCACTGCAACTTCAGGGAGGCAGGCTAATATCTTCGATCTACTTCCTGCAACTTCAGGTAGATAAGATCTGCTATCTTCAGTCTGCTCTGCTGCAACTTCAGGGAGGCAGGCTAATATTTTTGATCTGCTTCCTGCAACTTCAGGAAGATAAGATCTACTATCTTCAGTCTGCTCTGCTGTAACTTTAGGGAGGCAGGCTAATATCTTCGATCGCTTCACGCAACTTCGTAAAGATAAGATCTGCTTTGTTTGATGCGCTCATTGCAACTCGAGGAGGCATGCTAATATCTTTGATCTCGCTCCTGCAACTTCGTGGAAGATAAGATCGATGTCTTTAGTCCTTTCACTGCAACTTCGAGAGGCAGGCTAATATCTTCGATCTGCTTCCTGCAACTTCGTGAAGATAAGATCTCATTGTCTTTAGTCTAAAAGCTACAACTCGTGGGGCGGCTAATATCTTGATCCGCTTCCTGCAACTTCAAGAAGATAAGATCGATGTCCTCGATGCTGCATTGCAACTTTAGGGAGGCGAAGCTAATATCTTTGATCTGCTTCCTGCAACTTCAGGAAGATAAGATCTACTATCTTCGATGCGCTCTCACAGCAACTTCGAGGAAGCGGCTAATATCTTCGATCCGCTTCCTGTAGCTTTAGGAAGATAAGATCTGCTTGTCTTCGATCTGCTCCACAGAATCTTCAGAGGCGGGCTAATATCTTCGATCGCTTCCTGCAACTTCAGGAAGATAAGATCTGCTATCTTTTAGCCTACTCCACTGCAAACTCAGGGGGACAAGGCTTGTGACATTTTACCCTACTACATTGTCGTATAGAGGATATGACCTGTAGAATGGGTATATGCTTATGCCGAATGATTAGGAGGCCCTGATCGATATGAGTCAAATGCTCCTAATGAGATGCGCTATGATATATGAATGCAAAAATGTTATGAGTATGATTCCTACTCAAGGTGTCATCACTTATTTGTTCTTCATCCTTGTTCCTCTCAAAATATCAATCATATTCTGCTCAACATGCTTGCCCCACTATAATTTTGAGTCCACTCCACTTGAACCTTGGGACATAAAGTTTGTACCTCCCACTGCAACTTCAGGGGAATAACATTTGGTTTCTTCCATCCATCCTGCTGCCACTCAGAGGTTTTGTATCATCTTCAATCAATTTGATTTGTTACACAATTCCCTGGGTGTAATGACCAGATGTATATGCCTAAAATTTGCATGAATGTAGAGTATCATTTTTCTTTTCCCAGAAATGATCCACGTTTACACTTGGGTTAACATTGCTCGTTATTTATCGAGAAGGTATCACTGACGAAATGTCTTGTCTTTTTGTTCAACCAATAAAAATCCAAAGAGATAATCATCTTTCAATATTTCCAACCCTTAGGCTTGGTGAGTTCTAAACAATAGTCCTGTTTCACATTATTATATTATTTAAAAGCTTCCAGAGTAATATGCGAAACTCCTTTTATGAAAGTATTATTAGTCTATTAATCGTTATTTCAATATAAAACGCTTGAAAAAGATCACAACAATGGACGAGAAATAAATTAATCAGGAGCATAGCTCGAAACAAATAAGTTAATCAAAGATAACCAAGGCAATAAAAGAAAATTGACTGGGATGTACCTTGAAAAGAATAAAGTAATCAAAGATAGCCAAGGCCATAAAATAAAATTGATTGGGGTGTATCTTGAAAAGAATAAAGTAATCAAAGATAGCAAATTCAAAATGGGTAAGATAGAAGCTAGGTGCCCCAAATATCGCAGCCTGAGCTTCTCTGTACAAACTTCTTGAGGACCATTTTGAGCTCAATACGCGTTTAGAGGATCCGGAGTACTATGTCAATGCCTCAATACGTAGCATACTTCCTCATTGTTAATTCAGGCATAACAAGACTACCAGATGCCCTATCTTTGATCAAAATTTGAGTCGCCCTTTTTGGGTTTTCGGCTCAAAACCCCTTTGGTCTCAAAGCGCCCTTTGCGGGTTTTCGCCTTGGCCTCTCCTCTTTCTTTTTGTTTTTTTTGTTTTTTAAATTTGTTCTTAAGGAGCCCTTTGCGGGTTTTCACCTTAACCTTTCCCCTTGACTGAACCTGAATTCGCCGGATTGGGCAAGTCTTCTCCATCCGTCTCGGTCAATATCAATGCTCCTCTAGAACAGACCCTTTTTTATTACATAAGGTCCTTCCCAGTTTGGCCTCTGAAATCCTTTTGTAAAAGAAGGATCTTCCTCAATACCAGGTCCCCATCATGAAATTCTCTTGGGTGGACCATTTTCGACATAAATCAGCATCATCCATTTTTGGTACATTTGACTATGATGAATACTTTCAAACCCTTTTCTTCAGCCAAGTTCATTTGAGACATTCTACTTCATTCAATTCTTGACTCAATCAAAGCTTGGATCAAAGGAATCTCGATTTTCATGGGCAAAACCACTTCTATTCCATAAACCAATGGGAAAAGTGTTGCCTCAGTGAAACTCATGGTCGACGTTTGATAAGCATAGAGAGTAAATGGTAGCTTCTTATGCCAATCCTTACAAGTCTTGGTCACCTTTCATATTTTTTGTTATTTTTTCTTTTTGTATTTTTTCTTTTGGCAACCTTTTTTTGCAGACCGTGATATCTTTGCGATCTTTGAACAAACTATAAACTTTGACATTGTACAGTTATACATTATTAAACATGATCCTTTCTGACATTCTTTACCGGCACCTGATCCATTCCCTTTTTTTTTGAAATTTGATGACTGTCGACTTTGCAATATTGGCATATGAAGCAACATTCACCCTCTTAGTGAAGTAATCGATGACCACAAAGATAATTCAATGTCAACTAGAAGCTTTTGATGAGATCGGCCCCATAACATCCATGCCCTACGTATAGTAAAGTCTGTGAAGAAAATAGAGGAGTCACATAAATCTCGTCTTCTTCAATTCAGTATTTGCTGTATAACTGA
Organism: Gossypium sturtianum; assembly: GCA_025698515.1. Lineage (NCBI taxonomy): Eukaryota > Viridiplantae > Streptophyta > Magnoliopsida > Malvales > Malvaceae > Gossypium > Gossypium sturtianum. The sequence continues at coordinate 143,878,368 of CM046952.1, read as the reverse complement.
TGCAATCCATGGTAGACCAACAGTGCCTGATCCCCATGTTTAGCCCGCGTCTTAGTAGCCCAGGCATGTCCTGATATGATCGTGCAAAAACATCTTTGAATTCTTGAAAATAACTCAATGATGTCTCGCCTTATTTCTGTGGTGAGCTAGGCTACAATCTTCACCTCTTTTTCTAGGCTCATAATATCCACTGACCCTTTGTAGAGTAGGGTCTGTTTTTCATCTTGTTCTACCATTCTTAACAAATCAGAAGATAATTTACAATCTCTGTCATCTTCAAACTCCCGAGATCCCTCTAGACACATCTCTTACTCGAAAGGAGACTCTGAGTCAGTAGCAGCGTTGCTCACATCGTTGATATCTGGAGACCTATTGTAGGTTCGAAGGAAGAATTCAAAGAATAAACGATTCAAAGAATGAATAATAAAAGAATATTTGAAAGAAAGTCCAAAAATAAAAGAATCTATACATGGAAAGAATAAAAGAATATTTGTTCAAAAAGATGCATTTTATTGAAATAAAAATTCTGGACACAAGCCTATTTCACAAAAGGGTTCTTATTGCCTCTAGGCTTAAGGCAACAAGCGTGTTTTGAATATTACTCTAGATTAGCTCTAAAAATATAGGAATCTCTTCCACAGTCCCATTATTCAAAGCACTCCCAAGTATGCAAGGGCTTGGAAACTTCGTTCCCCGGTTCCCTCTTCAATTTTGACTTCTTCAAGGAGTCGCAACTTTCTTGTCTCCTCCTTCAATTATCGTATTTACTGCCTCGTCAAAGATCAGGTTCTGATGAAACGTCGAACTTCACAATTCCCATTTTAATGAACCTTTCGACCAACTTTTTAAACGTAGTACAGTTTTCAATTGAGTGACCCGTTATTCCCGCGTGATACTCGTATTGGGTGTTTATACCATTTTGGGAACGGAGGTTGCACGGGTTCCGAGTAGGATGGAGACACCACATGCACATCAAAAAGATTCTGATACAGCTCCTTATATGTCATCGAGATGGGTGTGAACTAGAGCTTTTCAGTATTTGGCCTCGAATTGGATTCCTGCCTTGAAGAGCCTTGATAGCTAGTGGTTACTTTTGGTTGACTGACGGTAATTGACTTCGAGTACCCTTTGTTATTCACCTCGTTCTCCTTTTTCTTTGGAGCTGACCTTTTGGTGTTTTCCCCTGTTTCTATCTTGCCACCCCTTATGGCATTTTCAATCATTTCTCCTGCCATTACTATATCCGCAAAGCTCTTTGTGGTACTTCCTATCATGTGAGTAATGAATGGGGCCTTTAAAGTATTGATAAAAAGCATTGTAGTTTCCTTTTCTAGGAGCGGTGGCTGAACTTGCATGGCAACTTCCCTCCATCTTTGTGCATACTGCCTGAAGCTTTCATTTGATTTCTTTTCCATGTTTTGCAAGGTGATTTTGTCAGGCGTCATGTCTGTCACATGATTGTATTGTTTCATAAATGCTTGCGCTAGGTCTCTCCAGGAATTAACCCTAGCATGGCTCAATTTGTTGTACCATTTGGACGCTGCCCCCACCAAGCTATCTTGGAAACAATGGATCAACAGTTGATCGTTATTTACATGCCCAGTCATCCGTCTGTAGAACATGGTAATATGGGCTTTAGGACAGCTAGTCCCATTGTACTTCTCAAATTTTGGCATTTTGAACTTGTGAGGAAGCACCAAATCTGGAACCAAGCTCAAGTCTTTAGCATCAATTCCATGGTGATTATCAGCATTTTCCAAGGCCTTGAACTTTTCTTCTAACCATTTATAATGGTCCTCTAACTGCCTCGGTAATTCAAATCTCGTCCCTTCCCTCTCCGCTATATCTAAATCAGAGATAACAGAATTAGCAGGGTTATCTCCTGGGTTAGATCCTGAGCCAACGTGAAATTTCATGGGTACCCCAGTATCGGCTTGACTTTGTTAAGGCCTAATTGTAACAGATAGCCTTCGAGGATATGCTTCAGGTTGTGTTTGTGCATGTGGTGGGGTAAAACCCGGAGGATAATCCTCATTATCTTCTCTAGTATTAGTCATGGGACCTTTTTCTTTGTCTATTGCCCCATTCAGTAGCTGAGTCATTTGAGCGACCATATTTATTTGGGCTTCCATCATTTGTTCCCTCATATCTTGTTGGATCTTTTCCAACTGCTCTTACAGCTGGTCTTGCATATCTCTTTGAAATTGTTCAAGTCTTTGATCCATATCTTTCGTCCTAGAACGAGTACCGTAACGATGTTTAGTTTCCAGATTAACTTTATCTCTTTCTCTCTTTTTCTGAAATAATTTCAACTAATTAGGGTCCTTCTATGGATTTTAATGCATACGATGCGATGTAATGAAAATGCATGAAATGAATGTAAAAAGAAAGAGAGGCGTTGATTCTGAATTCAATTCCATTAGAACAACTTTTCTAGAAAATAAATTCATTTACATAAAACGGATATTTATACGGCTTTTCCCTCATATTCCAAGCGAGGACATTGATCCCTTTCTTCTTATCCGGATATTAAGGTCCAATCTCGCGAACTTTCTAATAAATGTCTCTACTAACTCTTTTTACTTGATCTGGGCCGCGACTCACTGCTCACTTATTTCCACAATGCTCGTTAGCCTCTTCAAGAAAGCTGAGACGTGGTGATTCTCGAATAGTCTTTTTCAGCTTGAATCCTTGGGCAATAAAGTCTTGTATTCCTTCACGGACTATCAGTCTTCTCTCGTTATGTTTATTTGGACCATATTTGGACGACCGTATTATAATCCACTTTATCAAGAAATCCATTTTCTGATGACAAACTCTTCTATTTAGCAATCGAATTTGAATCAACACCTCTTTTCTATGATATGAATGCAATGCAATCAAAACAAAAGAGAACACGTTAGAACAAAAGAAATAAATAACAAAATAGGGCACCTATTTGGGTGACCACTAGGGTTTGGCATAGTTCTACCTAGGGTAAGCCCTTAGATTTTCTACCTGTGGTTTAGCTTTAAAGTTGAGGTACCCGAACCAGCAGATTCCTCGATCCTCACCCATTATAGGCTCATACGGACCGAGTTCAGTTCAGGGGAATACATTTCCCTATGGCTGCACGGAGATGAAAATCTCACGAAGACATAGGTACGGATGTATCCCGAAAGCGATCCACTATCCTGCATGGAGGTGAAAACCTCACGAAGGTGTAGCTTCTCACTCTCACTTAAAAGGGTGTGACCACAACGGTCATGCAATGCAATGCAGAAATACTTTACAAGATTAGAATAATATACGATAAAAAGGATCATAATTTTTCAGATCGGATATTCAAATTTAGACAAAAGGACAGGAAATAATCAATTTTACGGCTTGACTCTCTTATTATGTCCCCAGTGGAGTCGCCAAGCTGTCGAAACCATTTTTAATTTTATAAGAAAAAAATGGGGATCGACTTTAAAAATGAAATGGAGTCGTCACCAACCCCTTTTTTTGTTTAGGTGTGATTGGATCACCTTGTAAAAAATAATTTTGGTCTACGAAATAGAAAAATAGGTTCGAGAGTCGGTTACGTACGAGGAAGGATTAGGAGCATCGTAACGCCCAAAATTGGTACCGGATTGATTAGTTATTGTCCTGATATCAAAAAATCAAAAGGATTTGAAAACATGATTCATTTAAAAACTTGAACAATTTGAGTTGGAACTTGAGATTCCTTTGTTCCGAAAGAATACAAACATCACATCCAGCACGTTAGGACATGATATGTTGAACCCTCATAACCAAAATCATCTCATGATTTACAAAATTCATTAAAAGGATATTTAGTTATTTAGTCAAACAGAAAAACGAAACCCAGCACGTTAGGGCACTATTTTCCGAATTTCTAAACACAAAACATTGCCTTATTTAAGAAAAAACTTTTAGATAAATAGTTGCAATTAAAAATGAAATACATTTTCTAAAACAATGATTTGAATGAAATGTGGCATTAGAACATTACCGAACATAAATTTCAAAGAGCATTTTAGTAAGTAAAAATAATAACATAACAAATAATGCAAATAATGCAAGTAATATAACAATTATACTAAGGTAAATAAAGATTACAAATTTATTCTTAAAAATATGAATGATCAAATAAAAGATAGAAAGCAAACAACAAAAAATCTATTTAAAAAAAAAAGAAATTAAGGAATAAATATGAAAATTTTACACTAGATTAAATGTATATATAAAAATAAGATGAATAATGTATATAAAAAAATACTATAATAATAAAAAAACAATATGGAAAATTCTAAAAAAAAAAAGATAATATATATATATGAGAAAACAAAGTAAGATATATTTTTAAAGAAATAAATAATATATAACTTTAAATAAAAATATATTTATAATACAATAATCTAATACATATATGCATAAAAACTACATATTTAAAAATAAATAATATAAACAATATATGTTATAAAATATACAAAAATTTGTACAATATTAAGGATAAAACAATTTAAATGTTATATATAATATAATATAATAATATATAATATATAAAATTTTAAAAAATATGTGATATAATAGCTAATGTGAAAATTTTAAAATAATATGTAATATATAAATAATATTGAACTTAATAAAATAACCTAATATTAATAATAAATAGTAATAATTTAATATATATATGATACTAAAATAATTAAAAATAATAATAATAAATGGAAATAAAAAGAATTAAAAATCAAAGAAACAAGGATCAAATCAGAATAATAAAAAAACTAAAGTAAAATTGTAAAAAGGATTATGTTGGAACGCTGATAAACCGTAAAAGTAACATATTTTAATCCCACATTTAGCATACTTTTGGATGATTTATCCTTTGATTTATGTAAAAAGGTGCTCTTAATCCTTTCTTTTCATGTTTTATACTCAGGAAAGCACCGGAAGATGAAAAGAACGAGAAACGGGCTCAAAACGGACCAAATTGGGCCAAAGTTAAAATCAACACGGCCTGGACTTAAGCCAACACGGTCGTGTCTCCTTGATAGACTAGAACACGACCTGATCACAATTTACACGGGCGTGTCACCTCATTAACAGTCCGAACACGGCCTAAAGACGATTCACACGGGCGTGTGCCATGGCCGTGTCCCTGTCGTGGAAAAGAGAAATTTCACTCGGAAAAGGATACTATAACACCCCAAACCCGGCCTAGAAGTTAGGCCCGAATCTGGTGTGTCACATGGAAGTAAAAAACATCTTTACGATTATTAAAAACTTGCTTGAGAAAAACAGCCTCTTTGTTAAAACCAAAAACACTTAAGCAATTGTTAACTACTTTCAAACATAATAATCTTTAAAAACCTTTTCGTTTGCGGAAGCATATTTGAAATAAATAATTTACGAAAATGTGACGTTTATAAATAGAGTTGCAGAAGCATTTTGAAAACGTTACAGAAACGTAGATAAAATACAAGTATTTTGAGAGGTTGTTTGATAAATCGATAATCGAAACTAATGATCTTACAAAACCGTGACATTTGAAAACGACGTTGAAAATTCGAAAGAGAGTCCAAGTCTTTCGAAAATATCGTTAATAGTTCGAGAGAAAATATCCGTGTTAAAAATATTTGTAAAAGTTTATTTTGAAATCTATTTGTTAATCGATTTTGGAAACCATTGTTTAAGTTTTTAGAAAATTACCCTTTTTAAACAATTTTAAAAAATAATAAAAGCATCCCAACAAAAAAAAAACAAAAACAAAAATAGTCCAGAGGCCTTATTCCAACATTTAACCCAAAATAGTAAAGTAATAAAATAAACGAGAAAGAAGTCTAAAGTCCAAATAAACCATTTTCGAAGTATGGCCTCCCTCGAGTCATCCATAGCCCAAGTCCATATCATCAAGCATAACCTACAAGGGTTAAGAGAAAGGGGGGTGAGTTACAAGAACTCAGTGTGTAATCCACTTACCAAATCCACTGGGCCATATCATCAAAGCATTTTATTGGGCTTGAGCCCATTAACGAATTTAACAATATAGTAATTAAAAATGCATGCGCAATGCAATTCCCAACCAAGCCTAAATTTCCATCCGCTACACACCACCCGTACCAACCAAAGACACCCGTGGGGATCAAGTCAACCCACCCCGCCAACACACCAATCGCAGGCATAAAGCCATTTAAAATGTTTGTGGCTGAGCCACCCGAACTAGAATTTGTGGCAGAGCCACCCGAACTAGATTGTGGTAGAACCACCAGAACTTCTCTTAAATTTAATCCCAACCCTTGCAATCATGTATACATAAACAAAGCTTAACAATTTACATATGATAATTTCAACATAAGACCCATACTACAAGTTGGCCCATTTCTCAATTTGGCCCATATGGTAATTTATCAAATCGACTTCTTAAGCAATCTAGTAATTCGGCCCATTAATCAATCTAGCAAATTGGCCCATTAATCAATCTAGCAAATTGGACCATTAATCAATCTAGCAATTTGGCCCATTAATCAAAATATCAGATTGGCCCATTTATCAAAATATCAAATTGGCCCAATTATCAAAATATTAGATTGGCCCATATAGCAAAATATCAGATCGGGCCATTTATCAAAATATCAGATTGGCCCATTTATCAATTTCGTAATTTCGATAATTTACCCACTAAGGGTAATTCGGTAATTTCGCAACCTAAGGGTATTTTGGAAATTTCGCAACCTAGACTTAACTACTAATGTGGAGCATAAAAATCGAAATTGTCCATCTGCGTCGTACTAACTAAATTGACTATAACTTGAGTTAGGAATCTCGAAATATAACTCCGTAAATTTTCATTGAGACTAGACTCATATATCTTCTTACTATAGTTTTTCCAGAATTTTTGACTTAGCCATTTTGTACAGTTTATTCCTTAAAGATTCCCTTGTTTCACTGTCCAACAATTCTCCTCTCTTACCCAAAATTCAAATATCTCACTGTACAATTTTCATATACTGCTCCCACTTGTTTCTAATGAAAATAGGCTCACTAATGAATCCATACATATGAATTATAACCCTTAATTCAGTTTGTACAAGTTTATACGATTTTTCCAAGACAGATCAGGGAACCACGAAGTCATTCAGAACCAGTCTCACTCAAATTAACATATCTCAGAATATAAAAATCCTTTTCCTTCTCTGTTTCTTCCATATTAATATAGACACAGTAAGCTTTAATCTGATATCTTATTCACTTTGTAATTTCTTTTCTCCTATTTTTCGTGATTTTTCAAATACACGTCACTGTTTCTGACTGAAACTGTTTTATTACGAAATACGATTACCATTACGATCATATGCACATCTGAGTGTTCACGGATGCCGGTTTTCGGTTTTCTTCGGTATTTTGACCAAATCACAGAACATATCATACAAACTTTCAGAGAGATGTGAGATTACACACCATAACAAACATGTATTCGGAAGGTATGGGATTACACACTGATTTTGATTTCCTAAAGAACCACTCAATCGATGACCTAGAACAATACCAACCAAAAGTTAGCCTCGGATTTCTAAAATATTTCAGATCACTTACACTTGAATCACTTACCACTATATCCGAAGGTAGAAATATATCGAGTGATTTGTCCCTAAAACATATAGTCGATTAGTCGAAACTTCAATCCGATTTGCAACATAGCCAAATAGAGATATAACAAAAAATCCAAAAATGAACCCCTTACCTTATAGATATTGGATCCAATTTCCACCGCTTGACTTCGCTAGAACAATACACGGTCTCCCACTAGAATACTACAAAAGGGAGAATGATCTCGTTTGAGAGAGTAGAATAAAATGATGGTCTCGGTCAATATGACCATCCCAAACCAAAACATAGATTCGGCATTAGGAGAAAGAAAATAAAAAGTTGAATAGACTACTTACCGATTGGTCAAGGGGTGAGTGACAATTCGAATGAAAAGAAAGATTAATGAAGAAATGGAGGTTTCGGCTATGGAGAAGTAATGGGCACAATATTCGGATATGGAGGAAAGGATTAGAATGGAAGAGATGCTTGAAGGATTTTTATGAAAAGACAAGAAGAAAGAAGATGGAGAATGGTTCACTAGCTTGATTTCCAAGAAAGATGAAAGAACAACTTTTGTTCTCAATTATTGGTGTACAATCGGCAACAAGAAGAAAATAAGAAGAGAATATGCACACTCCAAGTTGAAAATTCGGCAAGAGGGATATGTGGAGAGAAGAGAAAATGTCACAAAAGTTGCATAATGAAATTTGACCCAAAACTAGCACTAAAGGCTTGCCAACACTAACAAAATTCGGCTCTCACCCCTTTAGCCCCAAAAACCGTCCACATTCAAGCCATAAGAGTCAAAATTTTGCCAACCATTCTTTCTATAGCATTCTCCACAAAATAAGCCACTTGTTCCCCTTATATGCCTTATTTAATTGATTCCTTTCCCCAACTTCAACCTTGCCTTTTTCTTTTAGCCACCTTACCAAAATAATGAAGTCAACCTTGCCATGAATGCCTCTTGGCCGACACTTAAGGAAAGGGTGCAAAATATAAGTCAAAATTTGCTCACAAAGTGATTCGAACCTCTTCCCTTAAGGTACTACATGTGGCGCCATAACCCTTTTACCAATTGCTCATTTATGCTAACAATTTACTCTTTTATTTCCATAAGCCTTGATGCCACTTACTATCTCTCCTTAATAGGCTTAAACACAAAATTTTACTAAGGTTCAACTTGAACCCGGAACTTCATAGAAACCTCGTAACTTTCCAAAATTACCTTCTTAATAAGTCCAACTTGAAATAATGACGTTCTCTTGTTCTCAAAATTTTAAAACGCTTCTACGCTCAAGGCCCAATGGGCCCAATCCTACTAGACCCAATTTCGGGATGTTACAATTCTACCCTCCTTAAAGAAATTTCGTCCTCGAAATTTCCAACCAACTACTAAACGCATCGCTCAAATCACACCACTAAGCTTTCGCTGCGCACTCTGATCTTAATAACACTAATGTTCCTTTAAGATAATCTTGAATCCTCTTTCACACAACCAAACGTCTAACCACAGAAGCAAACAGTTATCTACCATTTATACTTAGAATTTTCTACATTCAATCATCACGTCCAACCAAAACATACCGACTTGATGGTGATAAAACAATCCCGAGCCTTATGCTCCTTAGACCCGCATCTCAAGCATGCTCTAAACTCTCCTCGGCATTCTCCCGATGACGCCTTCCGCAATAATCACAAGCCGGAAAGTTTGGTCGTGCCTTGACATGCTTCACGGAACAGATCACGACCCAAAAGAATCGCAATCTCTTTTCTTCTTACATCCACACGACCCAACTCGAAGTGCTTCACCGATCTCCTTAACCTCTTTCAATACCTTCTTAACTATCTCGAGTCACTCATTAACCCCACTCGATCATGAGATCCTGTCTCACCGACCATCGGCGATGCCAACTCCTCCCTTTTGGGCACACGCCCGATGTGAAGATCTAGTCCTAGCACCTCGGCCTCTAGCACGTCCACGTCTACCGCGTCCACATCTTCTAGCGTTCATGTTCACTAAGTCAATTTTATCTTGATTACGAGTTTTATGAATCAGTATACTATTCGATGTTTATTAAATGATGTTTTATGGAGTATGAGTAGAAAAGTTATTTTCGAGTGTCAAATCCGCATCCTAGAGTCTCAATCTCTATAGTTTCAACTCCTAAAGCTAACAGTTCTAGAGTATTCTATTTCGTAGAATTTTCGTACCACAGTAATAACACAGTAATCATAAAATGAAAACAAATACTTACTTGACTTGGTGCCGGATACTCGTGGTGCCATACTTCCTTTAGAACATATATTTATAAATCAAAATTCTAAACAGCTTTGGAAAATGCTTTTAAACCCAAACCACGGTCGAGTTTTGCAACTAGGCTCTGATACCATAAAATGTAACACCCCAAACCCGGCCTAGAAGTTAGGCCCGAATCTAGTGTGTCACATGGAAGTAAAAACCATCTTTGCGATTATTAAAAACTTGCTTGAGAAATACAGCCTCTTTGTTAAAACCAAAAACACTTAAGCAATTGTTAACTACTTTAAAACATAATAATCTTTAAAAACCTTTTCGTTTGCGGAAGCATATTTGAAATAAATAATTTACGAAAATGTGACGTTTATAAATAGAGTTGCAGAAGCATTTTGAAAGCGTTATGAAGCGTAGATAAAATACAAGTATTTTGAGAGGTTGTTTGATAAATCGATAATCGAAACTAATGATCTTACAAAACCGTGACATTTGGAAACGACGTTGAAAATTCGAAAGAGAATCCAAGTCTTTTGAAAATATCGTTAATAGTTCGAGAGAAAATATCCGTGTTAAAAATATTTGTAAAAGTTTATTTTGAAATCCATTTGTTAATCGATTTTGGAAACCATTGTTTAAGTTTTTAGAAAATTACCCTTTTTAAACAATTTTAAAAAATAATAAAAACATCCCAACCAAAAAAAAAAAAAAAAAATAGTCCAGAGGCCTTATTACAACATTTAACCCAAAATAGTAAAGTAATAAAATAAACGAGAAAGAAGTCTAAAGTCCAAATAAACCATTTCCGAAGTATGGCCTCCCTCGAGTCATCCATAGCCCAAGTCCATATCATCAAGCATAACCTACAAGGGTTAAGAGAAAGGGGGTGAGTTACAAGAACTCGATGTAATCCACTTACCAAATCCATCTGGGCCATATCATCAAAGCATTTTATTGGGCTTGAGCCCATTAACGAATTTAACAATATAGTAATTAAAAATGCATGCGCAATGCAATTCCCAGCCAAGCCTAAATTTCCATCCGCTACATACCAACCGTACCAACCAGCACACCTATGGGGATCAAGTCAACCCACCCCGCCAACACACCAATCGCAGGCATAAAGCCATTTAAAATGTTTGTGGCTGAGCCACCCGAACTAGAATTTGTGGCAGAGCCACCCGAACTAGAATTTGTGGCAGAGCCTGAAAGACCCCCAAACCCGGCCCACGAGCCCAGACCGAATCTGGTATGTTCCTCGAGTAAAACGTTTTAATTTCATGTTTATTACTTGGAAAATTTGGGGTGGTTTTATAAAAATACCGAGTTGTTTTGGGGTTAATCTTTAATTCGGAAATCGTTTGTGTTTAGGTGTCTAAACATTTACATATTTTTTTTTAAGAGTTGCTTAAACTTTAGATTGATAAAAATTCGTATCATACTAAATAATTAAAATGCATGCATACTAGTGGCCTTATTACATCGAAGCAAAACCCGAAATAAATCCAAGTTACTTATAAGAAAATGAAGAGTCCAATTTGAAATTAATCTTTGTGCTGGGCATGGCCACCACTAAGCTCCTGCCGACCCGGTCCATCACTGAGTGTCACCTGAAAAATATCCCACATCGGGGTGAGTCAAACAGACTCAATGTGTAACCAACACTAAATCCCAATAGTTTAGGCATATCAGTTCATACATATGCATATAATTAAATAATAAAATGATGCAAACCCGAACCCAAACCTAGTTACCATCCCCTACACATCACCCGTACCAACCTGCACACCGTGGGGACTACTAAGTCAACCCTCCATCCGCTACACATCATCGAAGCGATGCGCCTGCAATCGACGTGCTCATCGCCTCTTATAATATTCGTGGCATAGCCACGGATAATTATTTTGTGTCGAGAGACACCACATTCGAGATAACGTGACCGAAGTCACCATATTCGAATATTGTGACCGGCCACCACATTCATATATTGGGGTATATAACCACCAATCACTTCCCCATTCCATATAACCCATATGCCCATGCCATACAAAACATGCAATATCATGCCATATTCTTTATTCACATTCTTATAGTTTCACATATGTGCCATACAGATTTTTATCATATCGTACTCATAAAAGGAGTAGGTTTACGTACCTGAGTACTTAGTACCATTGCATGGTACCTTTCGGCCACATTCATACTATTATAACACATACATTAAATTAAAGCCATAATCTATTAAGATTTAGTGTGGAGTACACACCTGGTATACTTAGCGAGTTCACTAAAATCCCGAAAACTTCTATTAACCACTGTCGATTTGCCCTATAAGCCATGGTTAGAATTGGTCACAATTAAATACCAAATATGGCCTATGGCCGAATATTAGCAACGACCTACCTTGCTTATCTAAAGCCCGAATTGCTCGCTAGCTCCTAAAGTTGTCGAGATTCCTATATGTCACATGTTAGATTCGGCTATAACCAATAAATCCATAAAGATGGCCTTTGGCCGAATTGCACATATCACTTGCCTTGATAAATCAAATCCCGAATAAATCCTTGATGCTTCCTTACTTCTGGCTACACACAAAAGAACACATCACTATGGCCTTAAAGAACATTCGGCCAACCTTAGAAATCAAGGCCAACCCTTGATTGCCTAAGGAAGGAAATACCTACCACTATACAAGCATCCACAGAGAATCGGCTTCTAGATCCCAAGGAGAAAGATTTCGGCACTTACTGGTGAAGAAAGAAAACGTAAAAGTGGAAGGAGTTTAATGTTCTAGAGGATTCGGCCACAAATGAACTAGATCAAGGTTTCGGCTTCGAGGCTTTGAGCAAGGAATAGGGAATTAAGCCCCTTTGAGATTCGGCTATGGTTCTAAATGGCAAGGAGTGTTCGGCTCTCTCGAAAACAAGTATGAAGAATCAAAGTTGAGAGAACAAAAAAGAATAAGAAGAGAAAAGTTAGGAGAATTTCGGCAATGGTGTCAAAGGGAAATTCGGCTTCAATTGTCAAAGAAGAAAAAGAGAGAATAAAAGATGGACACCCCAAAATTCGGCATTATCCCTTTTCTATGCTTCAAAACCGATTAAGCAACCCCAAAGAGTCCCCTATTCGGCCAACTCCTCCTCTCACTATCAAATCCCTTGTTATTCTCCTATTTTTCCTCTTCATTGCACAATCAAAATAATTTAAAATAAATCATCAATTATCCTTACTTTAGCCAAATTTTAAAAAGGATTAGACCACATTTTAAACTCATCCCCTAGTGCCCCATTGCCGTCCACTCTTCGCTCAATCTTGCAGCAAAATAAAACTATCCTATTTGCTTCCCTTGCGGCTCGAACCTACGCCTCTCTGACACTCATTGTGGCGTCACTTACAGAGGCTTTAAGTGGCGCCTCCAAGCCACTTAGACAAGCCCATTTCTGTGTCATATTTCCCTTACAAATTTCCTTAAGGCCTTATCAAGCTTAGCTCCCCTTTTAAACTTAAAAATCCAATAATTTCTAAGGCATTTAACTATACACTAAGGTTCACAAAAATTCATAGAACACATTCAGAATATTCATAAGCATGCTACTCCATCTAATTTAGTATTAATGCATAAGCCATAATCCAGATATTACGCTTCTACCCCCTTAAAATAATTTCGACCTCAAAATTACTGGCTAAAATAAGTGAGGGTATTGTCTTTGTCGCATTGCTTCTTCCGCTCCCACGAAGCTTCTTCCGATCCGTGATTACGCCATATCACTTTGACCAAAGGAACTGACTTCCTTCGCAACACTTTCACATCTCGTTCCAAGATCTTAATCAGCTCTTCCTCATAGGACAAATCGCCTTAATTCCACCTCTTCAATCGAACTACATGAGATGGATCCGAACGATAACGACGTAGCATGGACACATGGAATACGTCGTGTATCCGCTTTCAATTCCGAAGGCAACTCTAATCGGTATGCCACTCGTCCAACTCGCTTCAATACCTGATATGGTCCTATAAACCTTGGACTTAACTTCCCTTTGCGACCAAATCTCATCACCTTCTTCCAAGGCGATACCTTAAGAAACACTTGATCTCCCACATCAAATTCTATTTCTTTCCTCTTAAGATCTGCGTGCACTTACTTACTTCTCTCGGATGCTTCCTTCAACCTTGCGCGAATTATCTCAACTTTCTCTTGATTCTCGCCACAATCTCTGACCCAAAACTCGTCGTTCCCCTAATTCCGTCCAACACGTAGGAGTGCGACACTTCCGTCCATACAACGCTTCATATGGTGCCATCCGAATACTGGCTTGATAGCTATTATTGTATGCAAATTCCGCTAAAGGCAAGTATTCTTCCCAACTTCCTCTAAAGTCTATTACACACCCCTCAACATATCTTCCAACACTTGGATCACTCGTTCGATCGACCGTCCGATTTGCGGATGAAAAGCCGTAGTGAAATCCAATCTGGTGCCTAAAGCTTGATGCAGAGCTTTCCAAAACTGAGACGTAAACCTTGGATCCCTATCTGAAATAATTGATAGTGGCACTCCATGCAACCTCACAATTTCCGCCACATATAACTTTGCTAACTTCTCGCAAAGAATAATCAACTCTTCTTTGGAATGAAGTGCGCGGACTTGGTCAACCGGTCCACTATCACCCATACCGAGTCCTTCTTAGTAGGCGTAAGGGAAACCCACTAACGAAGTCCATGGTAATTCTCTTCCACTTCCATCGCGGAATCATTATCGGTTGAAGCAATCTCGACGGAACTTGGTGTTCAAATTTAACTTGCGACACGTTAAGCACTTCTTGCCGACAAATTACAGCATTCTTTCTTCGAGACAGTGCCACCAAAACTGCTCCCTTAGATCCTGTACAATTTAGTACCTCTAGGATGCATAGCATAGGGGCTACCATGCGATTCTGAAGAATCCTCTGCCTTAACTCCTTGTTCCTCGGCATACAGACCTTACCCTTAAAACACAACACTCCTTCGTTATTAATACCATAATCTTCCAACTCTCCACTCTTGCACTTGCTGCAACTTAGCACTTAAGTCCTCATCCACTAACTAACTTTCCTTTACCTCATTCACCATGACGCTTAACAACACCAACTCCGCGTGAGACTTCCATCGTCATACAAGCTTAGATATGTAAACATTGCCCTCAGATCCGACACCACTTTCCGACTTAAGGCATCTGCCACTATATTCGCCTTGCCCGGATGATACTCTATGGAACAATCATAATCCTTCGCAATTCCACCCACCTTGCCGCCTCAAGTTCAGGCTCCTTCCGAGTCAACAGATAATTAAGACTCTTGTGGTCCGTGTAGATCACTGACTTTTCTCCATAAAGGTAGTGCCTCCACACCTTAAGAGCAAAGACCACTGCCGCCAGTTCCAAGTCATGCGTCGGGTAGTTAACCTCATGTGGCCTCAGTTGTCGAGATGCACAAGCTACAACCTTCCCGTCCTGTATTAGAACACATCCTAATCCTGTGTGAGAAGCATCACAGTACACCACAAAGTCCTTCCCTGCCTCCGGTTGAATCAAGACCGGAGTTTCAGTCAAAACCCTCTTAAGCTTCTCAAAGCTCTCCTGTTGCTTATCTGTCCATACGAAAGGTACTTCCTTTCTCAACAACTTCATCAAAGGTGCGGCTATTGATGAAAATCCTTCCACAAACCTTCTGTAATAGCCTGCCAATCCCAAGAAACTTCGAATCTCAGCCACAGACTTAGGTGGTTTCCAATCTAGTACTGCCTCAATCTTCTTAGGGTCCACCCTTATTCCTTCTGCAAACACCACATGCCCTAAGAATGCAACCTCCTTAAGCCAAAACTCGCACTTGCTGAATTTGGCATATAGCTTCTTCTCCCTTAACAGTTGCAACACTTTTCGGAGATGCTCGTCATGTTCTTCCTCAGACTTGGAGTATACTAGGATATCGTCTATGAACACAACGACGAACCTATCCAAGTAAGGTTGAAAAACCCGGTTCATCATATCCATGAACGCGACTGGGGCGTTCGTCAAACCAAATGGCATCACTACGAACTCATAATGCCCGTATCTTGTCCGAAAAGTCATCTAATGGATATCCGCTTCCTTCACCTTAAGCTGATGATATCAAGACCTTAGGTCTATCTTTGAGAATACCGCTGCCCCCTTAAGCTGATCGAACAAGTCGTGTATCCTTGGCAAAGGGTACTTGTTCTTGATGGTCAGCTTATTCAACAGACGATAATCTATGCACATACGCATAGTCCCATCTTTCTTCTTCACAAAAAAGATCGATGCTCCCCATGGAGACACACTGGGTCGAATGAACCCACGATCAAGCAACTCTTGGATTTGAGCCTTGAGCTCAACCAACTCTTTCGGTGCCATTCTATACGGAGCGATAGATACCGGCGTCGTTCCAGGCAGTAAGTCAATTCCAAACTCCACCTCCCTGTCCGGGGGTATTCTAGGTAACTCCTCCTCCCAAAGACATCCACAAACTCCTTTCTTTGCTTCTAACTTCACTAACTCCCCTTCTTTGGCATCCAACGCCCTAACAAAAGTCAAAAATGCCTTGTACCCTTTCCGAACCATTTTATCAGCCTTTAAGGCAGAGACTACGTTAGACAAGTAGTTTCTTCTTTCTCCTATCATAATTATCGCCTCATCCTCTGGCGTCTTTAACTCCATTCGTTTAGCTGCACAATCCAATATAGCTCGGTGTTCTACTAGCTAGTCCATGCCAAGTTTGAGATCGAATTCTCCGAAGGGAAGTTCCATTAAGTCGGCAGAAAATATCACTCCCCAATTTCTAAGTGCACGCTCTGAAAGATCTTATTCACCACTACAGTTTGGCCTAATGGGCTTACTACAGTCATCTCCCTATCAGATAGTTTAGAGTCTATGCCTAGTGTTTCAACTACACTACATGCAACATAGGAATGGGTCGAGCCCACATCAATCAAAGCAAAATAAGGTTTGTTCGCTATAAGAAACGTACTGGTTATGACGTCCGGCGCATCTTCGTCCTCCCTCCAACGAACCGCATACACTAGACCCGGCTGTCTTGCCTCGGCATTGCCAACACCTCGGCCCGGGGTCCCACGTCCTCTTCTAGCATCATTACCTCTGTTATTCGGACCACGACCCCGCTAAGGCTGTTGTCCCCCTCTTCCAGCCTGATTAGAACCTTGACCTGTTGGTCGGCCCTGTCTATTTTTATAGGACAGTCCTTAATCATGTGGTCCTTGGACCCACACTTGAAACATCCCCCTGCCTTCTTCCAACACTCTCCTAGGTGCCTCTTCCCACACTGATCACAAGTACGATACTGCCCTCTTGTCACAACTTGCTGACCTCGCGGCCCATCAACTCTAGGCCTCTTCTGCGCATTCCCAGATGACCCAGACGATCCAAATCCTCTCTTTTGCCTATTCCAATCAGAGTTCTGCCTTACAGAGTCCTTAACTCCTTCGACCACTTTAGCCTTCTCCACTAATACGGTAAATTCCCGCTCCTACTGCGGAGCTATCGACAAACTTAGGTCATCCCTAAGTCCGTCCTCAAACCGGACACACCGTTCATGCTCCGTAGCCACTATCCCTCGAGCATACCGACTCAGCCTTAAGAATTCAGCATCGTACTCCGCCACGGATTTGTTCCCTTGAACCAGCCCCAGAAATGCTTTCCTCTGCGCATCAATATAACTGGTACCAACATACTTCCTCTGATACGCCGCCTTAACATATTCCCAAGTAAGATCCTCAGCTGTGGCACATTCCCGGACTGTGAGCCACCATTGATATGCTTCGTCGCGAAGTAGTGCCACCATCCCTTTCAGTTTCTCCTCAGTAGCTAAATCGAGCTCGTCCATAATTCGCTCGGTTGCCTCCAACCAATACTCAGCCGTACTAGGGGCCACACCAGATACACCACGAAACACCTCAACCCCATTGGCTCGGAGTCGCTCGGTGCAGTTTACGAGCTCTCATACCTCCACCTACTCCGACCACCATCTCAAGAACTCGCGACATTGCTGCGACACGCATCCTCCCCGTCGATCTTGCCGCTCAACACCAACAAACGGTGGTGGTGGGGTGGTGGTACCTCATTTTCGGACCCTTGTCCGGACCTAACGGGTTCCGATCGGTCATTCTGCCTCTACCATGTCCTCGCACATTACGACCACGTCCCCTAGAACTCATGTCTACGATCGCGCTTTAATCGATTAAGAAATTTTTATGCATTAGTATTTTGTTCCACTGATTATCATGCGAAGAAATTTTATGAAAGAAGTTTAGAAGCGGTTCTTTCGATCGATCAAAGTTTCAAGTCTTCTATCCTAATTTAAAGGAGCACATTCATTCAACACACATTCATCATTCAAACATTTTCGTCCTATTCCTATCCTAGGGTATTTTCGTCATTTCACCTCTGAGGGTATTTTGGTAATAAATCGGGGTTAATTTAAAAATTTGTAAATCGGGGTAATTTCAGAAATTTTCCAATTCGGGTTCCTTGGTGATTTTATGAAATAAGGGTATTTCGGTAATTTTTGAAATCAGGGGTATTTGGAAATTTTTGAAATCCAGGTATTTCAAATTTTTTTTTCAAACTAGGGTGGTTGGTCCCTTTCGGGTTTTAATCATAGGGTTTAGCCCATCAACGAGTCCTCATAACTAGGGTGAATAGTCACCACGCACTGTGTAGGATTCCAAATGAAGAGGAGGTGAGTCGCTAGGACCGCTTAAATACCAAGCTCTCCTGAATCCACTCCTAGGCATGCGTGCGCCTGTTGCTACACCCTAACTCGACTAAGGTGAGCAGTCACTACGCACTGTAGGATTCCAGCGAAGAGGAGGTGAGTCACTAGGATTTGCTTAAATACCAAGCTCTTCCGATCCAATCCTAGACATGCATACGACGGTTACCACACCCCTAGTCTTGTGGCTCGTTAACGGGTTTGTTTAGTGACATTAAGTCTTATGAAAGTTTAAGAAGTGGTTTAAACTAAGCCTATAGTCCATCGTGAGTCTATTTAAACTAGTCTACGTCCCCATAAAGCCCATAAAGCCCACATGTATATCACACAATGGTTTAGGGTACTTACCTGCGGACTTGGGTCTGAGGCGCAGTGCCATCTTTGAGCTAACGCACTGTTATCCTTTAAAAACCCATTTTTAGAAAACATTTTGAGCCCAAAAACCCCAGAGCCGAGTTTTGAACCTGGCTCTGATACCAATTTGAAACACCCCCAAACCCGGCCCACGAGCCCAGACCGGATCTGGTATGTTCCTCGAGTAAAACGTTTTAATTTCATGTTTATTACTTGGAAAATTTGGGGTGGTTTTATAAAAATACCGAGTTGTTTTGGGGTTAATCTTTAATTCGGAAATCGTTTGTGTTTAGGTGTCTAAACATTTACATTTATTTTTTTTAAGAGTTGCTTAAACTTTAGATTGATAAAAATTCGCATCATACTAAATAATTAAAATGCATGCATACTAGTGGCCTTATTACATCGAAGCAAAACCCGAAATAAATCCAAGATACTTATAAGAAAATGAAGAGTCCAAATTGAAAATAATCTTTGTGCTGAGCATGGCCACCACTAAGCTCCTGCCGACCCAGTCCATCACTGAGTGTCACCTGAAAAATATCCCACAACGGGGTGAGTCAAACAGACTCAATGTGTAACCAGCACTAAATCCCAATAGTTTAGGCATATCAGTTCATACATATGCATATAATTAAATAATAAAATGATGCAAACCCGAACCCAAACCTAGTTACCATCCGCTACACATCACCCGTACCAACTTTGCACACCGTGGGGACTACTAAGTCAACCCTCCATCCGCTACACACATCATCGAGCGCGTCCATTTGTGAGTCGACGTGCTCATCGCCCTTATAATATTCGTGGCATAGCCACCAAATAATTATTTTGTGTCATGAGACACCACATTCGAATAACATGACCAAAGTCACCACATTCGAGATATTGTGACCCGAAGCCACCACATTCATATATTGGGGTATATAACCACCAATCACTTCCCCTTTCCATATAACCCATATGCCCATGCCATACAAAACATGCAATATCATGCCATATTCTTTATTCACATTCTTATAGTTTCACATATGTGCCATACAGATTTTTATCATATCGTACTCATAAAAGGAGTAGGTTTACGTGCTGAGTACTTAGTACCATTGCATGGTACCTTTCGCCACATTCATACTATTATAACACATACATTAAATTAAAGCCGTAATCTATTAAGATTTAGTGTGGCGTACACACCTGGTATACTTAGCGAGTTCACTAAAATCCCGAAAGCTTCTATTAACCACTGTCGATTTGCCCTATAAGCCATGGTTAGAATTGGTCACACTTAAATACCAAATATGGCCTATGGCCGAATATTAGCAACTACCTACCTTGCTTATCTAAAGCCCGAATTGCTCGCTAGCTCCTGAAGTTGTCGAGATTCCTATATGTCACATGTTAGATTCGACTATAACCAATAAATCCATAAAGATGGCCTTTGGCCGAATTGCACATATCACTTGCCTTGATAAATTGAATCCCGAATAAATCCTTGATGCTTCCTTACTTCCTGCTACACACAAAAGAACACATCACTATGGCCTTAAAGAACATTCGGCCAACCTTAGAAATCAAGGCCAACCCTTGATTTCGTCACACTAAATGAAGATGAGAGAAAACCGATTGCCTAAGGAAGGAAATACCTACCACTATACAAGCATCCGCAGAGAATCGGCTTCTAGATCCCAAGGAGAAAGATTTCGGCACTTCATCGTGAAGAAAGAAAACGTAAAAGTGGAAGGAGTTTAATGTTCCAGAGGATTCGCCACAAATGAACTAGAACAAGGTTTCGGCTTGAGGCTTTGAGCAAGGAATAGGAATTAAGCCCCTTTGAGATTCGGCTATGGTTCTAAATGGCAAGGAGTGTTCGGCTATCTCGAAAACAAGTATGAAGAATCAAGGTTGAGAGAACAGAAAAGAATAAGAAGAGAAAAGTTAGGAGAATTTCGGCAATGGTGTCAAAGGGAAATTTGGCTTCAATTGTCAAAGAAGAAAAAGAGAGAATAAAAGATGGACACCCCAAAATTCGGCATTATCCCTTTTCTATGCTTCAAAACCGATTAAGCAACCCCAAAGAGTCCCCTATTCGGCCAACTCCTCCTCTCACTATCAAATCCCTTGTTATTCTCCTATTTTTCCTCTTCCTTGCACAATCAAAATAATTTAAAATAAATCATCAATTATCCCTTACTTTAGCCGAAATTTTAAAAGGATTAGACCACATTTTAAACTCATCCCCTAGTGCCCCATTGCCGTCCACTACTGCTCAATCTTGCAGCAAAATAAAACTCTCCTATTTGCTTCCCTTGTAGCTCGAACCTAGGCCTCTCTGACACTCCTTGTGGCGTCACTTACAGAGGCTTTAAGTGGCCCCTCCAAGCCACTTAGACAAGCCCATTTCTGTGTCATATTTCCCTTACAAATTTCCTTAAGGCCTTATCAAGCTTAGCTCCCCTTTTAAACTTAAAAATCCAATAATTTCTAAGGCATTTAACTATACACTAAGGTTCACAAAAATTCATAGAACACATTCAGAATATTCATAAGCATGCTACTCCATCTAATTTAGTATTAATGCATAAGCCATAATCCAGGATATTACAGAGCCACCCGAACTAGATTGTGGTAGAACCACCAGAACTTCTCTTCAATTTAATCCCAACCCATGCAATCATGTATACATAAACAAAGCTTAACAATTTACATATGATAATTTCAACATAAGACCCATACTACAAGTTGGCCCATTTCTCAATTTGGCCCATATGGTAATTTATCAAATCGGCTCCTTAAACAATCTAGCAATCCGGCCCATTAATCAATCTAGCAAATTGGCCCATTAATCAATCTAGCAATTTGGCCCATTAATCAATCTAGCAATTTGGCCCATTAATCAAAATATCAGATTGGCCCATTTATCAAAATATCAAATTGGCCCATTTATCAAAATCGAAACTGTCCATCTGCGTCGTACTAACTAAATTGACTATAAATTGAGTTAGGAATCTCGAAATCTAACTCCGTAAATTTTCCTTGAGACTAGACTCATATATCTTCTTACTATAGTTTTTCCAGAATTTTTGACTTAGCCATTTAGTACAGTTTATTCCTTAAAGATTCCCTTGTTTCACTGTCCAACAATTCTGACCTCTCTTACCCAAAATTCAAATATCTCACTGTACAGTTTTCATATACTGCTCCCACTTGTTTCTAATGAAAATAGGCTCACTAATGAATCCATACATATGAATTATAACCCTTAATTCACTTTTTACAATTTTATACGATTTTTCCAAGACAGATCAGGGAACCACGAAGTCATTCAGAACCAGTCTCACTCAAATTAATATATCTCAGAATATAAAAATCCTTTTCCTTCTCCGTTTCTTCCATATTAAAATAGACACAGTAAGCTTTAATCTGATATCTTATTCACTTTGTAATTCCTTTTCTCCTATTTTTCGTCATTTTTCAAATTCACGTCACTATTTCTGACTGAAACTGTTTTATTACGAAATACGATTACCATTACGATCATATGCACGCCCCAGTGTTCACGGATGCCGGTTTTCGGTTTTCTTCGGTATTTTGACCAAATCACATAACATATCATACAAAATTTCAGAGAGATATGAGATTACACACCATAACAAACATGTATTCGGAAGGTACGGGATTACACACCTGATTTTGATTTCCTAAAGAACCACTCGTCGATGACCTAGAACAATACCAACCAAAAGTTAGCCTCGGATTTCCAAAAAAATTCGTATCACTTACACTTGAATCACTTACCAGTATATCCGAAGGTAGAAATATATCGAGTGATTTGTCCCTAAAACATATAGTCGATTAGTCGAAACTTTAATCCGATTTGCAACATAGCCAAATAGAGATATAACGAAAAATCAAAAAATGAACCCCCCTTACCTTATCGATATTGGATCCAATTTCCACCGTTTGACTTCGGCTAGAAAAATGCACGGTCTCCCACTAGAATACTACAAAAGGGAGAATGATCTCGTTTGAGAGAGTAGAATAAAATGATGGTCTCGGTCAATATGACCATCCCAAACCAAAACATAGATTCGGCATTAGGAGAAAGAAAATAAAAAGTTGAATAGAGTACTTACCGATTGGTCAAGGGGTGAGTGACAATTCGAATGAAAAAGAAAGATTAATGAAGAAATGGAGGTTTCGGCTATGGAGAAGTAATGGGCACAATATTCGGATATGGAGGAAAGGATTAGAATGGAAGAGATGCTTGAAGGATTTTTGCAAAAAAGACAAGAAGGAAGAAGAAGGAGAATGGTTCACTAGCTTGATTTCCAAGAAAGATGAAAGAACAACTTTTGTTCTCAATTGTTGGTGTATAATCGGCAACAAGAAGAAAAGAAGAAGAGAATATGCACACTCCAAGTTGAAAATTCGGCAAGAGGGATATGTGGAGAGAAGAGAAAAAGTCACAAAAGTTTCATAATGAAATTTGACCCAAAACTAGCACTAAAGGCTTGCCAACACTAACAAAATTCGGCTCTCACCCCTTTAGCCCCAAAAACCGTCCACATTCAAGCCATAAGTGTCAAAATTTTGCTAACCATTCTTTCCATAGCATTCTCCACAAAATAAGCCACTTGTTCCCCTTATATGCCTTATTTAATTGATTCCTTTCCCCAACTTCAACCTTGCCTTTTTCTTTTAGCCACCTTACCAAAATAATGAAGTCAACCTTGCCATGAATGCCTCTTGGCCGACACTTAAGGAAAGGGTGCAAAATATAAGTCAAAATTTGCACACAAAGTGATTCGAACCTCTTCCCTTAAGGTACTACATGTGGCACCATAACCCTTTTACCAATTGCTCATTTATGCTAGAAATTTACTCTTTTATTTCCATAAGCCTTGATGCCACTTACTATCTCTCCTTAATAGGCTTAAACACAAAATTTTACTAAGGCTCAACTTGAACCCGGAACTTCATAGAAACCTCGTAACTTTCATAAATTACCTTCTTAATAAGTCCAACTTGAAATAATGACGTTCTCTTGTTCTCAAAATTTTAAAACGCTTCTACGCTCAAGGCCCAATGGGCCCAATCCTACTAGACCCAATTTCGGGATGTTACAATTCTACCCTCCTTAAAGAAATTTCGTCCTCAAAATTTCCAACCAACTACTAAATGCATCGCTCAAATCACACCACTAAGCTTTCGCTGCGCACTCTGATCTTAATAACACTAATGTACCTTTAACATAATCTTGAATCCTCTTTCACACAACCAAACGTCTAGCCACAGAAGCAAACAGTTATCTACCATTTATACTTAGAATTTTCTACATTCAATCATCACGTCCAACCAAAACATACCTGACTTGATGGTGATAAAACAATCCCGATGTAACATCCCGAAATTGGGCCTAGTAGGATTGGGCCCAATTGGCCTTGATTTAAAATTTTTAGAGAACAAGAGATCGGCTTAAATGCAAGTTGGACCTATTGGATAAGTGATTTTGGAAGGTTAGAAGGCTTCTATGAAGTCCCGGGATCAAATATTAGCTTTAGGAAAATTTTGGTTTTAGGTGAAAAAAAAAACCCTGGAAGTTGGCAGGTAGGCCTTAAGAATAAAATGTGGGGAAAAATGACACAAGTGGAGTGTGTGGTGTAGTGGCAAAGTGACGCCACATAAGAGACAAGGGGATGACGCCATAAGGAAGGAAGGAGGTCCAAGGTTCAAGTCTTGGCTTTTGCATTTTGGTTTTCTTTTTACTTGGACCTCAGAATTTGGCTATAGATTTATATTTAGTTGCGCATGGTTTAAGACACAAGAGGAGCTTGTGGCCAAGTGGTTAACAACGTGGATTATGTTGCAAGGGAGCCTTGGTTCGAATCTCATGAGAAGCAAGGGAGTATTTATTTTGCGGTCTGGACGAGAAGAGTTTCAGTTGAATTTAAACTCTACTGACGAAGGGATCCCACATCGGAAAGATACAAAGAAGGAAGGTGAAGAGCTAGCTATATAAAGAGCATTCCAGGAGGAGGGTTGACACACCTTGGAAGGCGTTTGGGCACAGGAGTGGTCGGAGCGCGGATTAACACCAGAGTCCTATCAGGTGTGTAACTCTCTCTACTCTAGTTGTAGAGCGACAAATGCCGAAGTGTCGGTCACGGCAATAGTAGCCACACGAGTGTGCGAACGCACGTGTGGGGCTTCGACGCGATAGTTGAGGCCATCAGTAGTATTCTTGTGGGTTGGGGCTGCTTGGGTCGCGATGGGCCGAAGGGGGCCCAATGGGCCGTGGGCCCAATATAGTAAAATGTATGATGGTGTAGTATATAGTGAACTAGACTAGGTGAATCTCATAAACATGGCTAGATTTGTGTTAGGTGGGCCACACGAGCGTGTGTGGGCTGAATGGGCGAAATTGGGCTTTAGGCCCAATAGTCCATTTCGACCGAAATGGTAGTTGGGTCACTTCGGGCGACACTGGGCCTTTGGAAAGGCCATTCCAGTAATGAATTACGAAATACCCTTAGTGGGTAAATTACAAAATATCCTCGAAGGGTAAATTACCGATATGCCCTTGGTGGGTAAATTACTGAAAATGCCCTTGGTGGGTAAATTACGAAAATGCCCTTGGTGGGTAAATTACCGATATACCCTTGGTAGGTAAATTACGAAAATGCCCTTGGTAGGTAAAATTACTGGTTATACCCTTAGAGGTTGATTAGGGTGATTATGTTGTTTTATGTCTATCCGATTATGATGGTAATTCATGTTATACTTATATTTGATATATGTCTAGCATACATGACATAACGCATACACGAATTATTATGTCATATTGCATGGGTTATATGAGTGGAGAGGGCGAAAGATATTCGTGTCGACGGCACGCACGTGGTTTGGTACCACATTGTGACTACGGTCACCAGAGGTTTAGCACCTCCGGAGGTTTGGCACCTCATAGCGACTCGTCCTCGTGGTTAATACCACCGTGGGTTGGCCCCACTTTTGAGATATGGGATCGTGCGCGCTGATTTGGTATCACACGTGGGTTGGCCCCACAACTTGATGATTCGTGTCTTCGGACACCGGTGGTTTGGCACCACCGGTGATTTGGTATCACATTCGTGTCTTCGGACACGAGGTTTGGCACCTCATAGCGACTCGTCCACGTGGTTAATACCACCGTGGGTTGGCCCCATTTTGAGATATGGGATCGAAATGCGCGGTGATTTGGTATCACACGATGGGTTGGCCCCATCATTTGCTTTGTGACTTCGGGTCACCAAAGTGGTTTGGCACCACCGGTGGTTTGGCACCACATGTATTGACGGATATTGTGACTTTAAGTCACCGGTGGTTTGGCACCACCGGTGGTTTGGTACCACACGGGTAGAAAAAGGAGTTGCGGATGGCTAGGTTTGGGTGCATGATATGCATATTTTCATATGAAATTGTGTAAGGGCTCATTGGATGGGGATTTACACATTGAGTCTCGATGACTCACCCCTTAGTTAAATTTTGCAGTAATCATTAGATCGCGGATTTGGGAGCCGAGGTGGACTCGTGGAGGCCATACATATGTTTACTCGTAAATTCGTTTCTTTTATTTGGACTTATTTTTATTTGAGTTTTTGTTATGTAATAAGGCCTTGGGTATTTTATTTGGTTTCACTTTCAATTTGTTTATTGCTTATTATTAAATGATCAATATGGGATTTTCCTAAAATGATAATAAACCATTTCTTATTCAAAATTACTTAAACTCCATTTCTCACCACAACTATAAAGAATATGAGCTTTTTAACGAATGCACGCTTTTTAGACATTCCTTTCATGTGACATGCCGATTCGGTTAAAACGCGTTTAGGGCTTGGTTTGGGGTGTCACAATTATGGTATCGAGCCTAGGTTCAAAAACTTCACTGTGGGTTTGGGTTCAAAAAAATGTTTTCAAAAGATGGTTTGGAAAATGGTTTAGAAAAATATATATCTCTGCTTTTTTTTTTTTTTGAAATATGGCACCCGAGTCTCCGCACCAATCCGCATCTGTAAAGTTTCACGATACTTTGCTTTGTTATATGCCGTATTTTGAATATCTATTCTGTGTGTTTGGGTTGGATGTGATGTTCGGATATAGAGTTGATTGCATACTTAAATTTTGTCCTTTAATGGTTAGGTGTTTTTAAGTATGTGTAGGATTTCTAAATTCTAGTTAAAAGTATATTAGGGTTATTGGAATCAGAGTGCGCAGCGTGAGCACAGTGTTGTAGGTTAGGTTGTACGAATGTTCCTGTAGTTGGAAATTTCGAGGACGAAATTTCTTTAAGGAGGGTAGATTTGTAACATCCCGAAATTGGGCCTAGTAGGATTGGGCCCAATTGGCCTTGATTTAAAATTTTTAGAGAACAAGAGATCGGCTTAAATGCAAGTTGGACCTATTGGATAAGTGATTTTGGAAGGTTAGAAGGCTTCTATGAAGTCTCGGGATCAAATATTAGCTTTAGGAAAATTTTGCAGGTAATCATTAGATCGCGGATTTGGGAGCTGAGGTGGACTCGTGGAGGCCATACATATGTTTACTCGTAAATTCGTTTCTTTTATTTGGACTTAATTTTATTTGAGTTTTTGTTATGTAATAAGGCCTTGGGTATTTTATTTGGTTTCAGCTTTCAATTTGTTTATTGCTTATTATTAAATGATCAATATGGGATTTTCCTAAAATGATAATAAACCATTTCTTATTCAAAATTACTTAAACTCCATTTCTCACCACAACTATAAAGAATATGAGCTTTTTAATGAATGCACAGTTTTTAGACATTCCTTTCATGTGACATGCCAGATTCGGTCGTAACGTTTAGGCTGGGTTTGGGGTGTCACACCCGAGCCTTATGCTCCTTAGACCCGCATCTCAAGCATGCTCCTAACCTCATCCGGCATTCTCCTGGATGATGCCTTCCGCAATAATCACAAGCTGGAAAGTTTTGTCGTGCCTTGACATGCTTCACGGAACGGGACTGCGACCCAAAAGAACCGCAATCTCTTTTCTTCTTATAGTCCACAGACCCAACTCGAAGTGCTTCACTGATCTCCTTAACCTCCTTCAATACCTTCTTAACTATCTGAGTCAGCTCATTAACCCCAGCTCGATCATGAAATCCCGTCTCAGCCACTAGCGATGCCAACTCCTCCCTTTCGGGCACACGCCCCGATGCTGAAGATCTAGTCCTAGCACCTCGGCCTCTAGCTCGTCCACGTCTACCGCGTCCACATCTTCTAGCGTTCATGTTCACTAAGTCGATTTAATCTTGATTACGAGTTTTATGAATCAGTATACTATTCGATGTTTATTAAACGATGTTTTATGGAGTATGAGTAGAAAAGTTATTTTCGAATGTCAAATCCGCATCCTAGAGTCTCAATCTCTATAGTTTCAACTCCTAAAGCTAATTGAGTTCTAGAGTACTGCTTCAGTAGAATTTTCGTACACAATAATAACACAGTAATCATAAAATGAAAACAAATACTTACTTGACTTGGTGTCGGATACTCGTGGTGCCATACTTCCTTTAGAACATATATTTATAAATCAAAATTCTAAACAGGTTTGGAAAATGCTTTTGAACCCAAACCAGGGTCGAGTTTTGCAACTAGGCTCTAATACCATAAAATGTAACACCCCAAACCCGGCCTAGAAGTTAGGCCCGAATCTAGTGTGTCACATGGAAGTAAAAACCATCTTTGCGATTATTAAAAACTTGCTTGAGAAATACAACCTCTTTGTTAAAACCAAAAACACTTAAGCAATTGTTAACTACTTTAAAACATAATAATCTTTAAAACCTTTTCGCTTATGGAAGCATATTTGAAATAAATAATTTACGAAAATGTGACGCGTTTATAAATAGAGTTGCGAAGCATTTTGAAAACGTTATGAAACGTAGATAAAATACAAGTATTTTGAGAGGTTGTTTGATAAATCGATAATCGAAACTAATGATCTTACAAAATCGTGACATTTTAAAACGATGTTGAAAATTCGAAAGAGAATCCAAGTCTTTTGAAAATATCGTTAATAGTTCGAGAGAAAATATCCGTGTTAAAAATATTTGTAAAAGTTTATTTTGAAATCCATTTGTTAATCGATTTTGGAAACCATTGTTTAAGTTTTTAGAACATTACCCTTTTTAAACAATTTTAAAAAATAATAAAAACATCCCAACCAAAAAAAAAACAAAAATAAAAATAGTCCAGAGGCCTTATTACAATATTTAACCCAAAATAGTAAAGTAATAAAATAAACGAGAAAGAAGTCTAAAGTCCAAATAAACCATTTCCGGTATGGCCTCGCCGAGTCATCCATAGCCCAAGTCCATATCATCAAGCATAACCTACAAGGGTTAAGAGAAAGGGGGTGAGTTATAAGAACTCAAAGGTGTAATCCACTTACCAAATCCATCTGGGCCATATCATCAAAGCATTTTATTGGGCTTGAGCCCATTAACGAATTTAACAATATAGTAATTAAAAATGCATGCGCAATGCAATTCCCAACCAAGCCTAAATTTCCATCCACTACACACCACCCGTACCAACCAGCACATCTGTGGGGATCAAGTCAACCCACCCCGCCAACACACCAATCGCAGACATAAAGCCATTTAAAATGTTTGTGGCAGAGCCACCCGAACTAGAATTTGTGGCAGAGCCACCCGAACTAGAATTTGTGGCAGAGCCACCCGAACTAGATTATGGTAGAACCACCAGAACTTCTCTTCAATTTAATCCCAACCCATGCAATCATGTATACATAAACAAAGCTTAACAATTTACATATGATAATTTCAACATAAGACCCATACTACAAGTTGGCCCATTTCTCAATTTGGCCCATATGGTAATTTATAAAATCGGCTCCTTAAGCAATCTAGCAATTCGGCCCATTAATCAATCTAGCAAATTGGCCCATTAATCAATCTAGCAAATTGGTCCATTAATCAATCTAGCAATTTGGCCCATTAATCAAAATATCAGATTGGCCCATTTATCAAAATATCAGATTGGCCCATATAGCAAGATATCAGATCGGGCCATTTATCAAAATATCAGATTGGCCCATTTATCAATTTCGTAATTTCGATAATTTACCCACTAAGGGTAATTCGGTAATTTCGCAACCTAAGGATATTTTGGAAATTTCGCAACCTAGACTTAACTACTAATGTGGAGCATAAAAATCGAAACTGTCCATCTGCGTCGTACTAACTAAATTGACTATAACTTGAGTTAGGAATCTCGAAATCTAACTCCGTAAATTTTCCTTGAGACTAGACTCATATATCTTCTTACTATAGTTTTTCCAGAATTTTTGACTTAGCCATTTAGTACAGTTTATTCCTTAAAATTTCCCTTGTTTCACTGTCCAACAGTTCTCTCTTACCCAAAATTCAAATATCTCACTGTACAGTTTTCATATACTGCTCCCACTTGTTTCTAATGAAAATAGGCTCACTAATGAATCCATACATATAAATTATAACCCTTAATTCACTTTGTACAATTTTATATGATTTTTCCAAGACAAATAAGGGAACCACGAAGTCATTCAGAACCAGTCTCACTCAAATTAACATATCTCAGAATATAAAAATCCTTTTCCTTCTCCGTTTCTTCCATATTAAAATAGACACAGTAAGCTTTAATCTGATATCTTACTCAATTTGTAGTTCCTTTTCTCCTATTTTTTGTGATTTTTCAAATACACGTCACTGTTTCTGACTGAAACTGTTTTATTATGAAACACGATTACCATTACGATCATATGCACGCCCGAGTGTTCACGGATGCCGGTTTTCGGTTTTCTTCGGTATTTTGACCAAATCACATAACATATCATACAAAATTTCAGAGTGATATGAGATTACACACCATAACAAACATGTATTTGGAAGGTACGGGATTACACACCTGATTTTGATTTCCTAAAGAACCACTCGTCGATGACCTAGAACAATACCAACCCAAAGTTAGCCTTGGATTTCCAAAAGATTTCGTATCACTTACACTTGAATCACTTACCACTATATCCGAAGGTAGAAATATGTCGAGTGATTTGTCCCTAAAACATATAGTCGATTAGTCGAAGCTTCAATCCGATTTGCAATATAGCCAAATAGAGATATAACGAAAAATCAAAAAATGAACTCCCTTACCTTATCGATATTGGATCCAATTTCCACCGTTTGACTTCGGCTAGAACAATACACGGTCTCCCACTAGAATACTACAAAAGGGAGAATGATCTCGTTTGAGAGAGTAGAATAAAATGATGGTCTCGGTCAATATGACCATCCCAAACCAAAACATAGATTCGGCATTAGGAGAAAGAAAATAAAAAGTTGAATAGAGTACTTACCGATTGGTCAAGGGGTGAGTGACAATTCGAATGAAAAAGAAAGATTAATGAAGAAATGGAGGTTTCGGCTATGGAGAAGTAATGGGCACAATATTCGGATATGGAGGAAAGGATTAGAATGGAAGAGATGCTTGAAGGATTTTTGCGAAAAAGACAAGAAGGAAGAAGAAGGAGAATGGTTCACTAGCTTGATTTCCAAGAAAGATGAAAGAACAACTTTTGTTCTCAATTGTTGGTGTATAATCGGCAACAAGAAGAAAAGAAGAAGAGAATATGCACACTCCAAGTTGAAAATTCGGCAAGAGGGATATGTGGAGAGAGGAGAAAATGTCACAAAAGTTGCATAATGAAATTTGACCCAAAACTAGCACTAAAGGCTTGCCAACACTAACAAAATTCGGCTCTCACCCCTTTAGCCCCAAAAACCGTCCACATTCAAGCCATAAGAGTCAAAATTTTGCCAACCATTCTTTCCATAGCATTCTCCACAAAATAAGCCACTTGTTCCCCTTATATGCCTTATTTAATTGATTCCTTTCCCCAACTTCAACCTTGCCTTTTCTTTTAGCCACCTTACCAAAATAATGAAGTCAACCTTGCCATGAATGCCTCTTGGCCGACACTTAAGGAAAGGGTGCAAAATATAAGTCAAAATTTGCACACAAACCGATTCGAACCTCTTCCCTTAGGTACTACATGTGGCACCATAACCCTTTACCAATTGCTCATTTATGCTAGCAATTTACTCTTTTATTTCCATAAGCCTTGATGCCACTTACTATCTCTCCTTAATAGGCTTCAACACAAAATTTTACTAAGGCTCAACTTGAACCCGGAACTTCATAGAAACCTCGTAACTTTCCAAAATTACCTTCTTAATAAGTCCAACTAGAAATAATGACGTTCTCTTGTTCTCAAAATTTTAAAACGCTTCTACGCTCAAGGCCCAATGGGCCCAATCCTACTAGACCCAATTTCGGGATGTTACAATTCTACCCTCCTTAAAGAAATTTCGTCCTCAAAATTTCCAACCAACTACTAAACGCATCGCTCAAATCACACCACTAAGCTTTCGCTGCGCACTCTGATCTTAATAACACTAATGTACCTTTAACATAATCTTGAATCCTCTTTCACATAACCAAACGTCTAACCACAGAAGCAAACAGTTATCTACCATTTATACTTAGAGTTTTCTACATTCAATCATCACGTCCAACCAAAACATACCTGACTTGATGGTGATAAAACAATCCCGAGCCTTATGCTCCTTAGACCCGCATCTCAAGCATGCTCCTAACCTCATCCGGCATTCTCCCGGATGACGCCTTCCGCAATAATCACAAGCCGGAAAGTTTGGTCGTGCCTTGACATGCTTCACGGAATGAGACTGCGACCCAAAAGAACTGTAATCTCTTTTCTTCTTACAGTCCACAGACCCAACTCGAAGTGCTTCACCGATCTCCTCAACCTCCTTCAATACCTTCTTAACTATCTCGAGTCACTCATTAACCCCACTCGATCATGAGATCCCGCTTTCACCCATCGGCGATGCCAACTCCTCCCTTTCGCACACGCCCGATCTTTGAAGATCTAGTCCTAGCACCTCGGCCTCTAGCACGCCCCACGTCTACCGCGCGTCCACATCTTCTAGCGTTCATGTTCACTAAGTCGATTTAATCTTGATTACGAGTTTTATGAATCAAGATACTATTCGATGTTTATTAAACGATGTTTTATGGAGTATGAGTAGAAAAGTTATTTTCGAGTGTCAAATCCGCATCCTAGAGTCTCAATATCTATAGTTTCAACTCCTAAAGCTAATAGTTCTAGAGTATTCTATTTCAGTAGAATTTTCGTACCACATAATAACACAGTAATCATAAAATGAAAACAAATACTTACTTGACTTGGTGCCGGATACTGTGTGGTGCCATACTTCCTTTAGAACATATATTTATAAATCAAAATTCTAAACACTTTGGAAAATGCTTTTGAACCCAAACCACGGCCGAGTTTTTGCAACTAGGCTCGATATTATAAAATGTAACACTCCCAAACCCGGCCTAGAAGTTAGGCCCGAATCTAGTGTGTCACATGGAAGTAAAAACCATCTTTGCGATTATTAAAAACTTGCTTGAGAAATACAAATTTCTCTTGTTAAAACCAAAAACACTTAAGCAATTGTTAACTACTTTAAAACATAATAATCTTTAAAAACCTTTTCGTTTATGAAGCATATTTGAAATAAATAATTTACGAAAATGTGACGTTTATAAATAGAGTTGCAGAAGCATTTTGAAAACGTTGCGGAAACGTAGATAAAATACAAGTATTTTGAGAGGTTGTTTGATAAATCGATAATCGAAACTAATGATCTTACAAAACCGTGACATTTGAAAACGACGTTGAAAATTCGAAAGAGAATCCAAGTCTTTTGAAAATATCGTTAATAGTTCGAAAGAAAATATCCGTGTTAAAAATATTTGTAAAAGTTTATTTTGAAATCCATTTGTTAATCGATTTTGGAAACCATTGTTTAAGTTTTTAGAAAATTACCCTTTTTAAACAATTTTAAAAAATAATAAAAACATCCCAACCAAAAAAAAAACAAAAATAAAAATAGTCCAGAGGCCTTATTACAATATTTAACCCAAAATAGTAAAGTAATAAAATAAATGAGAAAGAAGTCTAAAGTCCAAATAAACTATTTTCGAAGTATGGCCTCCCTCGAGTCATCCATAGCCCAAGTCCATATCATCAAGCATAACCTACAAGGGTTAAGAGAAAGGGGGGTGAGTTACAAGAACTCAGTGTGTAATCCACTTACCAAATTCACTGGGCCATATCATCAAAGCATTTTATTGGGCTTGAGCCCATTAACGAATTTAACAATATAGTAATTAAAAATGCATGCGCAATGCAATTCCCAACCAAGCCTAAATTTCCATCCGCTACACACCACCCGCACCAACCAAAGACACCTGTGGGGATCAAGTCAACCCACCCCGCCAACACACCAATCGCAGACATAAAGCCATTTAAAATGTTTGTGGCTGAGCCACCCGAACTAGAATTTGTGGCAGAGCCACCCGAACTAGAATTTGTGGCAGAGCCACCCGAACTAGATTATAGTAGAACCACCAGAACTTCTCTTCAATTTAATCCCAACCCATGCAATCATGTATACATAAACAAAGCTTAACAATTTACATATGATAATTTCAACATAAGACCCATACTACAAGTTGGCCCATTTCTCAATTTGGCCCATATGGTAATTTATCAAATCGGCTCCTTAAGCAATCTAGCAATTCGGCCCATTAATCAATCTAGTAAATTGGCCCATTAATCAATCTAGCAAATTGGTCCATTAATCAATCTAGCAATTTGGCCCATTAATCAAAATATCAGATTGGCCCATTTATCAAAATATCAAATTGGCCCATTTATCAAAATATCAGATTGGCTCATATAGCAAAATATTAGATCGGGCCATTTATCAAAATATCAGGTTGGCCCATTTATCAATTTCGTAATTTCGATAATTTACCCACTAAGGGTAATTCGGTAATTTCGCAACCTAAGGATATTTTTGAAATTTCGCAACCTAGACTTAACTACTAATGGGGAGCATAAAAATCGAAACTGTCCATCTGCGTCGTACTAACTAAATTGACTATAACTTGAGTTAGGAATCTCTAAATCTAACTCCATAAATTTTCCTTGAGACTAGACTCATATATCTTCTTACTATAGTTTTTCTAGAATTTTTGACATAGCCATTTAGTACAGTTTATTCCTTAAAAATACCCTTGTTTCACTGTCCAACAATTCTCCTCTCTTACCCAAAATTCAAATATCTCATTGTACAGTTTTCATATACTGCTCCCACTTATTTCTAATGAAAATAGCCTCACTAATGAATCCATACATATAAATTATAACCCTTAATTCACTTTGTACAATTTTATACGATTTTTCCAAGACAGATCAGGGAACCACGA
The DNA here is from genome assembly GCA_025698515.1 of Gossypium sturtianum. Lineage (NCBI taxonomy): Eukaryota > Viridiplantae > Streptophyta > Magnoliopsida > Malvales > Malvaceae > Gossypium > Gossypium sturtianum. The sequence goes on along the minus strand of CM046952.1, from coordinate 143,842,977 downwards.
AGTCATTCAGAACCAGTCTCACTCAAATTAACATATCTCAGAATATAAAAATCCTTTTCCTTCCCCGTTTCTTCCATATTAAAATAGACACAGTAAGCTTTAATCTGATATCTTATTCAACTTTTAATTCCTTTTCTCCTATTTTTCGTGATTTTTCAAATTCACGTCACTGTTTCTGACTGAAACTGTTTTATTACGAAATACGATTACCATTACGATCATATGCACGCCCGAGTGTTCACGGATGCCAGTTTTCGGTTTTCTTCGGTATTTTTACCAAATCACATAACATATCATACAAAATTTCAGAGAGATATGAGATTACACACCATAACAAACATGTATTTGGAAGGTACGGGATTACACACCTGATTTTGATTTCCTAAAGAACCACTCGTCGATGACCTTGAACAATACCAACCCAAAGTTAGCCTCGGATTTCCAAAAGATTTCGTATCACTTACACTTGAATCACTTACCACTATATCCGAAGGTAGAAATATGTCGAGTGATTTGTCCCTAAAACATATAGTCGATTAGTCGAAACTTCAATCCGATTTGCAATATAGCCAAATAGAGATATAACGAAAAATCAAAAAATGAACCCCTTTACCTTATCGATATTGGATCCAATTTCCACCGTTTGACTTCGGCTAGAACAATACACGGTCTCCAACTAGAATACTACAAAAGGGAGAATGATCTCGTTTGAGAGAGTAGAATAAAATGATTGTCTCGGTCAATATGACCATCCCAAACCTAAACATAGATTCGGTATTAGGAGAAAGAAAATAAAAAGTTGAATAGAGTACTTACCGATTGGTCAAGGGGTGAGTGACAATTCGAATGAAAAAGAAAGATTAATGAAGAAATGGAGGTTTCGGCTATGGAGAAGTAATGGGCACAATATTCGGATATGGAGGAAAGGATTAGAATGGAAGAGATGCTTGAAGGATTTTTGCGAAAAAGACAAGGAAGAAGAAGGAGAATGGTTCACTAGCTTGATTTCCAAGAAAGATGAAAGAACAACTTTTGTTCTCAATTGTTGGTGTATAATCGGCAACAAGAAGAAAAGAAGAAGAGAATATGCACACTCCAAGTTGAAAATTCGGCAAGAGGGATATGTGGAGAGAAGAGAAAATGTCACAAAAGTTGCATAATGAAATTTGACCCAAAACTAGCACTAAAGGCTTGCCAACACTAACAAAATTCGGCTCTCACCCCTTTAGCCCCAAAAACCGTCCACATTCAAGCCATAAGAGTCAAAATTTTGCCAACCATTCTTTCCATAGCATTCTCCACAAAATAAGCCACTTGTTCCCCTTATATGCCTTATTTAATTGATTCCTTTCCCCAACTTCAACCTTGCCTTTTTCTTTTAGCCACCTTACCAAAATAATGAAGTCAACCTTGCCATGAATGCCTCTTGGCCGACACTTAAGGAAAGGGTGCAAAATATAAGTCAAAATTTGCACACAAACTGATTCGAACCTCTTCCCTTAAGGTACTACATGTGGCACCATAACCCTTTTACCAATTGCTCATTTATGCTAGCAATTTACTCTTTTATTTCCATAAGCCTTGATGCCACTTACTATCTCTCCTTAATAGGCTTCAACACAAAATTTTACTAAGGCTCAACTTGAACCTGGAACTTCATAGAAACCTCGTAACTTTCCAAAATTACCTTCTTAATAAGTCCAACTTGAAATAATGGTGTTCTCTTGTTCTCAAAATTTTAAAACGCTTCTACGCTCAAGACCCAATGGGCCCAATCCTACTAGACCCAATTTCGGGATGTTACAATTCTACCCTCCTTAAAGAAATTTCGTCCTCGAAATTTCCAACCAACTACTAAACGCATCGCTCAAATCACACCACTAAGCTTTCGCTGCGCACTCTGATCTTAATAACACTAATGTACCTTTAACATAATCTTGAATCCTCTTTCACATAACCAAACGTCTAACCACAGAAGCAAACAGTTATCTACCATTTATACTTAGAATTTTCTACATTCAATCATCACGTCCAACCAAAACATACCTGACTTGATGGTGATAAAACAATCCCGAGCCTTATGCTCCTTAGACCCGCATCTCAAGCATGCTCCTAACCTCCTCCGGCATTCTCCCGGATGATGCCTTCCGCAATAATCACAAGCCAAAAAGTTTGGTCGTGCCTTGACATGCGTCACGGAACGAGACTGCGACCCAAAACAACCGCAATCTCTTTTCTTCTTATAGTCCACAGACCCAACTCGAAGTGCTTCACTGATCTCCTCAACCTCCTTCAATACCTTCTTAACTATCTGAGTCAGCCCATTAACCCCAGCTCGATCATGAGATCCCGTCTCAGCCACTGGCGATGCCAACTCCTCCCTTTCGGGCACACGCCCCGATGCTGAAGATCTAGTCCTAGCACCTCGGCCTCTAGCACGTCCACGTCTATCGCGTCCACATCTTCTAGCGTTCATGTTCACTAAGTCGATTTAATCTTGATTACTAGTTTTATGAATCGAAGATACTATTCGATGTTTATTAAACGATGTTTTATGGAGTATGAGTAGAAAAGTTATTTTCGAGTGTCAAATCCGCATCCTAGAGTCTCAATCTCTATAGTTTCAACTCCTAAAGCTAACAGTTCTAGAGTATTCTATTTCGTAGAATTTTCGTACCACAGTAATAACACAATAATCATAAAATGAAAACAAATACTTACTTGACTTGGTGCCGGATACTCGTGGTGCCATACTTCCTTTAGAACATATATTTATAAATCAAAATTCTAAACAGCTTTGGAAAATGCTTTTGAACCCAAACCACGGCCGAGTTTTGCAACTAGACTCTGATACCATAAAATGTAACACCCCAAACCCGGCCTAGAAGTTAGGCCCGAATCTAGTGTGTCACATGGAAGTAAAAACCATCTTTGCGATTATTAAAAACTTGCTTGAGAAATACACCTCTTTGTTAAAACCAAAAACACTTAAGCAATTGTTAACTACTTTAAAACATAATAATCTTTAAAAACCTTTTAGTTTATGGAAGCATATTTGAAATAAATAATTTACGAAAATGTGACGTTTATAAATAGAGTTGCGAAGCATTTTGAAAACGTTATGAAACATAGATAAAATACAAGTATTTTGAGAGGTTGTTTGATAAATCGATAATCGAAACTAATGATCTTACAAAACCGTGACATTTGAAAACGACGTTGAAAATTCGAAAGAGAATCCAAGTCTTTTGAAAATATCGTTAATAGTTCGAGAGAAAATATCTGTGTTAAAAATATTTGTAAAAATTTATTTTGAAATCCATTTGTTAATCGATTTTGGAAACCATTGTTTAAGTTTTTAGAAAATTCCCCTTTTTAAACAATTTTAAAAAATAATAAAAACATCCCAACCAAAAAAAAAAACAAAAATAAAAATAGTCCAGAGGCCTTATTACAATATTTAACCCAAAATAGTAAAGTAATAAAATAAACGAGAAAGAAGTCTAAAGTCCAAATAAATCATTTCCAAAGTATGGCCTCCCTCGAGTCATCCATAGCCCAAGTCCATATCATCAAGTATAACCTACAAGGGTTAAGAGAAAGGGGGGGTGACTTACAAGAATCAGTGTGTAATCCACTTACCAAATCCACTGGGCCATATCATCAAAGCATTTTTATGGGCTTGAGCCCATTAACGAATTTAACAATATAGTAATTAAAAATGCATGCGCAATGCAATTCCCAACCAAGCCTAAATTTCCATCCGCTACCCACCATCCGTACCAACCAGCACACCTGTGGGGATCAAGTCAACCCACCCCGCCAACACACCAATCACAGACATAAAGCCATTTAAAATGTTTGTGGCTGAGCCACCCGAACTAGAATTTGTGGCAGAGCCACCCGAACTAGAATTTGTGGCAGAGCCACCCGAACTAGATTGTGGTAGAACCACCAGAACTTCTCTTCAATTTAATCCCAACCCATGCAATCATGTATACATAAACAAAGCTTAACAATTTATATATGATAATTTCAACATAAGACCCATACTACAAGTTGACCAATTTCTCAATTTGGCCCATATGGTAATTTATCAAATCGGCTCCTTGAGCAATCTAGCAATTCGGCCCATTAATCAATCTAGCAAATTGGCCCATTAATCAATCTAGCAAATTGGTCCATTAATCAATCTAGCAATTTGGCCCATTAATCAAAATATCAGATTGGCCCATTTATCAAAATATCAAATTGGCCCATTTATCAAAATATCAGATTGGCCCATATAACAAAATATCAGATCGGGCCATTTATCAAAATATCAGATTGGCCCATTTATCAATTTCGTAATTTCGATAATTTACCCACTAAGGGTAATTCGGTAATTTCGCAACCTAAGGGTATTTTGGAAATTTCGCAACCTAGACTTAACTACTAATGTGGAGCATAAAAATCGAAACTGTCCATCTGCGTCGTACTAACTAAATTGACTATAACTTGAGTTAGGAATCTCGAAATCTAACTCCGTAAATTTTCCTTGAGACTAGACTCATATATCTTCTTACTATAGTTTTTCCAGAATTTTTGACTTAGCCATTTAGTACAGTTTATTCCTTAAAAATTCCCTTGTTTCACTGTCCAACAATTCTCCTCTCTTACCCAAAATTCAAATATCTCACTGTACAGTTTTCATATACTGCTTCCACTTGTTTCTAATGAAAATAGGCTCACTAATGAATCCATACATATGAATTATAACCCTTAATTCACTTTGTACAATTTTATACGATTTTTCCAAGGCAGATCAGGGAACCACGAAGTCATTCAGAACCAGTCTCACTCAAATTAACATATCTCAGAATAGAAAAATCTTTTTCCTTCTCCGTTTCTTCCATATTAAAATAGACACAGTAGGCTTTAATCTGATATCTTATTCACTTTTTAATTCCTTTTCTCCTATTTTTTGTGATTTTTCAAATACATGTCACTGTTTCTGACTGAAACTATTTTATTACGAAATACGATTACCATTACGATCATATGCACACCCGAGTGTTCACGGATGCCGGTTTTCGGTTTTCTTCGGTATTTTGACCAAATCACATAACATATCATACAAAATTTCAGATAGATATGAGATTACACACCATAACAAACATGTATTCGGAAGGTACGGGATTACACACCTGATTTTGATTTCCTAAAGAACCACTCGTCGATGACCTAGAACAATACCAACCAAAAGTTAGCCTCGGATTTCCAAAAGATTTCGTATCACTTACACTTGAATCACTTACCACTATATCCGAAGGTAGAAATATGTCGAGTGATTTGTCCCTAAAACATATAGTCAATTAGTCGAAACTTCAATCCGATTTGCAACATAGCCAAATAGAGATATAACGAAAAATCAAAAAATGAACCCCCTTACCTTATCGATATTGGATCCAATTTCCACCGTTTGACTTCGGCTAGAACAATACACGGTCTCCCACTAGAATACTATAAAAGGGAGAATGATCTCATTTGAGAGAGTAGAATAAAATGATGGTCTCGGTCAATATGACCATCCCAAACCAAAACATAGATTCGGCATTAGGAGAAAGAAAATAAAAAGTTGAATAGAGTACTTACCGATTGGTTAAGGGGTGAGTGACAATTCGAATGAAAAAGAAAGATTAATGAAGAAATGGAGGTTTCGACTATGGAGAAGTAATGGGCACAATATTCGGATATGGAGGAAAGGATTAGAATGAAAGAGATGCTTGAAGGATTTTTGCGAAAAAGACAAGAAGGAAGAAGAAGGAGAATGGTTCTGTAACATCCCGAAATTGGGCCTAGTAGGATTGGGCCTTGAGCTTTAGGAAAAATTTGAGTATTATTTTTGTGTTGGCTCGGGTAGGAATTTTGTGTGTTAGCATAGCCTTGTGAAGGCTTGATTTTATTTAGGAAGTTAGATAATTTTTAGTATGGTTTATTTAATGAAGTGGATTAAGTGAGCTTAGCACTTAAGTTAATTTAAGTGTTAAATTCTAACACATGAGGAGTTAGTGGCATAGTGGATAAGGAGCTTGAAAGGTTACTTGAGGGAAGTGGTTGAGTTGCTTGGAAAGCATTTTGAAGACTTTATTTTTGTATCCTAGCATTGATGGACGGTCAAACTCTAATTATGATAGGTTGGACCTTAAGTTTTTGGTAAGTTGAATATTGGTTTAAGGAAAGCTTGAAATAGGGGATAAGAATCTTAAAGTTATGGAAGGTTGGGGAGACAAAGGGCTTGGCTTAAGGACGATGTTTTGGAAACTCTTTCAAGGCTTTTAGTGCATGTATGTGGGCGGCAAGTGTGGCTAGGGGTGGCCGAATGTTGTTAGGTGGTTTGGGGAGGATATTTGGTCAACCTTTGGCATTTGTGCATCTTTTGGCATTGTTTTCTTTCTCTCCAAAACTCCCCTCTTTGGCCGAATGTTTTTGTGCATTTTGTGCAAATTTTGCTTTTGGTTTAGCCTTCATTTTGTTTGAACCAAAATGTTATTTTCTTTCTCTCATCTTTGCTCTTGAAACCGAAACCTCACTTGGCTTTTGTGCATTTTCTTTTTGGCAAATAAGTGTTTGGCGAATCTCTCTCTCACATATCTCACTTTTCTTCTTTTGATATTGATTCATAATCACATTTTCTTTTATACTCTCTCTTGGCGAATCCTTCTCCTTCTCAAGTTCCATTTCTTTTCATCCATTTCCATTCTATTTCTCTTTCTCCACTCTAGTCAAATCCTTTTGTTATTACAAATCAACCATAGCGAAATTCCCTTCACCATTTAACCATATTGCCGAAACTTCCCACTCTCTTTTGAATTGTCTTGGCGAATATCAACAAGGGTAGGTCTCATTTGGTTTTCTTCAATCGGTCTTGAAAGATAGACTCTTTGGGACTTTGGAAGCAATCGTTCTAAGCCTCAATTCTTTGACAACCGTTTTGGGGTTAGTCAAGTAGTAAGGATCTTTATACTTGTTATATCGTTTTAGATGGACTACTAATCGATTACATTTTTTTGGGGACTCTATCTCTCGTTTATTATATTTTTCCATGAACGTTAGATTTTTGGGGCAATCAAGAATGGGTTCGAAAAGAGCGATTAATAGTGTTTGGAAGAAGGGTGGATCTGCTATACCCTCAAATTTTCAAACGAAGAATCGTGTGTCGGCGATTCGAGACTTTCCAGCGATGTGGACCCTCTTCCGGCGATAATCGTTTATTTGAAGTCGTTAGTACCCCCGAGCCATTGTTCGTTCGTGGTTCTTCATCGGGTTATGAACCATCAATCGGAGAGAAATCGCCTATAGTTATTGTTTGAGATTCCGAGGTATCAATGAGCGGAAAGTTTAGTTATCACTATTATCGGTGTGTAACTTATGCTAAACTTCTAATAGATCAATAGCTTTATTGATAAAAATGTGTTTATAAAGAAATATAAATGTTTATGGCTTGGGTACCATTCAATGGTACGGTGAATTGAGGTATTTTATTCCTTCAGACTATGTATGATTCTAATATGAAACATATTCGATATTTGATTATGATTTTGATATAATGTACAAGGCATAATATTTACATCGCTAATAATGCTATATGCATAATATGAAATGTGTCCGATTCCGATATGATAATGGGGCATATGGCATGATAATGAAATAATATGTTATTGCATGGGCATATGGGTAATATTGAAAGGGAAGTGTTCCGGTGGTTTTACCACATTATCCGGTGACTTTGGTCACGATATTATGAATCCGGTGACTTGGTCACGATATTATGAATCCGGTGACTCTGTCACAATTATCCGTGGCTATGCCACGATTATAAGGGGCGATGTGCATGTTGACCGTAGTAACCGCCTTCGATGGTGTGTAGCGGATGGAGGGTCGATTTAGTAATCCCCACGGTGTGATTGGTAGGTACGGGTGGTGTGTAGCGGATGGATATCTAAGTTGGGTTCGGGATTGCATTTCATTTTATATGTACATGTGATTATCTCGATTTGCTATATTATGGGCTTATGGCTAAATGTGATTTAAATGGGCTTTATTGCTATGATCGATTGGGTTTTTAGTGTCTTTGTTACACATTGAGTCTGTTGACTCACCCTTCAATGGGGATATCTTTTCAGTGATTCGTGAGATCGCGGATGTGGAGCCGGATGAACTCGAGGAGGCCATGCAATAAAATTTGATTTTTACAAGAACTTCCATTTGGGTACCTTATTATATTTTAATTTGGGTTTTCATATTTTATAGATTTGTAATAAGGCCTCTTTAATTATGGTTTTGGATTATTTATATGCTTTGGGATTTATTCTAAACATGTTTAAGTATATCACTTGATTAATTTAATAATTGAGCTAAAGTTTTCTAAACTATAAAAACGCTTATGGTATTTTATCTTACCATCAGTGTAATCTAAATTGTTGATAATAAAATTATAAATTAAGTGTTTTCTACAACTTAAATGATTTCCAAAATTTTAAGTTTCTACATTCAAATGCAAACGGTTTCAAAGTATTAATTCGAGTTTTCTTAAAATGAAACAAATATTTTCTAACCTATGATTTATCCACTTAGTTTAAAAGTTTTATTTATGGAATTTCAAAGTAAATTTCCAGTTTTTAACTTATTAAACATCTGATTTCTACAAATATAGAATTACAAAGAATTTTTCACTAAAATTTAATCGCTATCTCAATTTTCTTCGAAACGTTTTTCTTCGTAGCATGCCAAATTCGGTCGTGGCGTATTGACCGGGTTTGGGGTGTTACAGGTTCACTAGCTTGATTTCCAAGAAAGATGAAAGAACAACTTTTGTTCTCAATTGTTGGTGTATAATCGGCAACAAGAAGAAAAGAAGAAGAGAATATGCACACTCCAAGTTGAAAATTCGGCAAGAGGATATGTGGAGAGAAGAGAAAATGTCACAAAAGTTGCATAATGAAATTTGACCCAAAAACTAGCACTAAAGGCTTGCCAACACTAACAAAATTCGGCTCTCACCCCTTTAGCCCCAAAACCGTCCACATTCAAGCCATAAGAGTCAAAATTTTGCCAACCATTCTTTCCATAGCATTCTCCACAAAATAAGCCACTTGTTCCCCTTATATGCCTTATTTAATTGATTCCTTTCCCCAACTTCAACCTTGCCTTTTTCTTTTAGCCACCTTACCAAAATAATGAAGTCAACCTTGCCATGAATGCCTCTTGGCCGACACTTAAGGAAAGGGTGCAAAATATAAGTCAAAATTTGCACACAAAGTGATTCGAACCTCTTCCCTTAAGGTACTACATGTGGCACCATAAACCTTTTACCAATTGCTCATTTATGCTAGCAATTTACTCTTTTATTTCCATAAGCCTTGATGCCACTTACTATCTCTCCTTAATAGGCTTAAACACAAAATTTTACTAAGGCTCAACTTGAACCCGGAACTTTATAGAAACCTCGTAACTTTCCAAAATTACCTTCTTAATAAGTCCAACTTGAAATAATGACGTTCTCTTGTTCTCAAAATTTTAAAACGCTTCTATGCTCAAGGCCCAATGGGCCCAATCCTACTAGACCCAATTTCGGGATGTTACAATTCTACCCTCCTTAAAGAAATTTCGTCCTCAAATTTCCAACCAACTACTAAACGCATCGCTCAAATCACACCACTAAGCTTTATTTGCACACTCGATCTTAATAACACTAATATACCTTTAACATAATCTTGAATCCTCTTTCACACAACCAAACGTCTAACCACAGAAGCAAACAGTTATCTACCATTTATACTTAGAATTTTCTACATTCAATCATCACGTCCAACCAAAACATACCTGACTTGATGGTGATAAAACAATCCCGAGCCTTATGCTCCTTAGACCCGCATCTCAAGCATGCTCCTAACCTCATCCGGCATTCTCCCGGATGACGCCTTCCGCAATAATCACAAGCCGGAAAGTTTTGTCATGCCTTGACATGCTTCACGGAACGAGACTGCGACCCAAAAGAACCGCAATCTCTTTTCTTCTTACAGTCCACAGACCCAACTCGAAGTGCTTCACTGATCTCCTTAACCTCCTTCAATACCTTCTTAACTATCTGAGTCAGCTCATTAACCCCAGCTCGATCATGAGATCCCGTCTCAGCCACTGGCGATGCCAACTCCTCCCTTTCGGGCACACGCCCCGATGCTGAAGATCTAGTCCTAGCACCTCGGCCTCTAGCCCGTCCACGTCTACCGCGTCCACATCTTCTAGCGTTCATGTTCACTAAGTCGATTTAATCTTGATTATGAGTTTTATGAATCAGTATACTATTCGATGTTTATTAAACGATGTTTTATGGAGTATGAGTAGAAAAGTTATTTTCGAGTGTCAAATCCGCATCCTAGAGTCTCAATCTCTATAGTTTCAACTCCTAAAGCTAACAGTTCTAGAGTATTCTATTTCTTAGAATTTTCGTACCACAGTAATAACACAGTAATCATAAAATGAAAACAAATACTTACTTGACTTGGTGCCGGATACTCGTGGTGCCATACTTCCTTTAGAACATATATTTATAAATCAAAATTCTAAACAGCTTTGGAAAATGCTTTTGAACCCAAACCACGGCCGAGTTTTGCAACTAGACTCTGATACCATAAAATGTAACACCCCAAACCCGGCCTAGAAGTTAGGCCCGAATCTAGTGTGTCACATGGAAGTAAAAACCATCTTTGCGATTATTAAAAACTTGCTTGAGAAATACAGCCTCTTTGTTAAAACCAAAAACACTTAAGCAATTGTTAACTACTTTAAAACATAATAATCTTTAAAAACCTTTTCGTTTGCGGAAGCATATTTGAAATAAATAATTTACGAAAATGTGACGTTTATAAATAGAGTTGCAGAAGCATTTTGAAAATGTTGCGGAAACGTAGATAAAATACAAGTATTTTGAGAGGTTGTTTGATAAATCGATAATCGAAACTAATGATCTTACAAAACCGTGACATTTGAAAACGATGTTGAAAATTCGAAAGAGAATCCAAGTCTTTTGAAAATATCGTTAATAGTTCGAGAGAAAATATCCGTGTTAAAAATATTTGTAAAAGTTTATTTTGAAATCCATTTGTTAATCGATTTTGGAAACCATTGTTTAAGTTTTTAGAAAATTACCCTTTTAAACAATTTTAAAAATAATAATAAAAACATCCCAACCAAAAAAACAAAAATAAAAATAGTCCAGAGGCCTTATTACAATATTTAACCCAAAATAGTAAAGTAATAAAATAAACAAGAAAGAAGTCTAAAGTCCAAATAAACCATTTCCGAAGTATGGCCTCCCTCGAGTCATCCATAGCCCATGTCCATATCATCAAGCATAACCTACAAGGGTTAAGAGAAAGGGGGGGTGAGTTACAAGAACTCCGTGTGTAATCCACTTACCAAATCCACTGGGCCATATCATCAAAGCATTTTATTGGGCTTGAGCCCATTAACGAATTTAACAATATAGTAATTAAAAATGCATGCGCAATGCAATTCCCAACCAAGCCTAAATTTTCATCCGCTACACACCACCCGTACCAACCAGTACACCTGTGGGGATCAAGTCAACCCACCCCGCCAACACACCAATCGCAGGCATAAAGCCATTTAAAATGTTTGTGGCTGAGCCACCCGAACTAGAATTTGTGGCAGAGCCACCCGAACTAGAATTTGTGGCAGAGCCACCCGAACTAGATTGTGGTAGAACCACCAGAACTTCTCTTCAATTTAATCCCAACCCATGCAATCATGTATACATAAACAAAGCTTAACAATTTACATATGATAATTTCAACATAAGACCCATACTACAAGTTGGCCCATTTCTCAATTTGGCCCATATGGTAATTTATCATATCGGCTCCTTAAGCAATCTAGCAATTCGGCCCATTAATCAATCTAGCAAATTGGCCCATTAATCAATCTAGCAAATTGGTCCATTAATCAATCTAGCAATTTGGCCCATTAATCAAAATATCATATTGGCCCATTTATCAAAATATCAAATTGGCCCATTTATCAAAATATCAGATTGGCCCATATAGCAAAATATCAGATCGGGCCATTTATCAAAATATCAGATTGGCCCATTTATCAATTTCGTAATTTCGATAATTTACCCACTAAGGGTAATTCGATAATTTCGCAACCTAAGGGTATTTTGGAAATTTCGCAACCTAGACTTAACTACTAATGTGGAGCATAAAAATCGAAACTGTCCATCTGCGTCGTACTAACTAAATTGACTATAAATTGAGTTAGGAATCTCGAAATCTAACTCCGTAAATTTTCCTTGAGACTAGACTCATATATCTTCTTACTATAGTTTTTCCAGAATTTTTGACTTAGCCATTTAGTACAGTTTATTCCTTAAAAATTCCCTTGTTTCACTATCCAACAATTCTTCTCTCTTACCCAAAATTCAAATATCTCACTGTACAGTTTTCGTATACTGCTCCCACTTGTTTCTAATGAAAATAGGCTCACTAATGAATCCATACATATGAATTATAACCCTTAATTCACTTTGTACAATTTTATACGATTTTTCCAAGACAGATCAGGGAACCACGAAGTCATTCAGAACCAGTCTCACTCAAATTAACATATCTCAGAATATAAAAATCCTTTTCCTTCTCTGTTTCTTCCATATTAAAATAGACACAGTAAGCTTTAATCTGATATCTTATTCAATTTGTAATTCCTTTTCTCCTATTTTTCGTGATTTTTCAAATACACGTCACTGTTTCTGACTGAAACTATTTTATTACGAAATACGATTACCATTACGATCATATGCACGCCCGAGTGTTCACGGATGCCGATTTTCAATTTTCTTCGGTATTTTGACCAAATCACAGAACATATCATACAAACTTTCAGAGAGATGTGAGATTACACACCATAACAAACATGTATTCGGAAGGTATGGGATTACACACCTGATTTTGATTTCCTAAACAACCACTCGTCGATGACCTAGAACAATACCAACCAAAAGTTAGCCTCGGATTTCCAAAAGATTTCGTATCACTTACACTTGAATCACTTACCACTATATCCGAAGGTAGAAATATATCGAGTGATTTGTCCCTAAAACATATAGTCGATTAGTCGAAACTTCAATCCGATTTGCAACATAGCCAAATAGAGATATAACGAAAAATCCAAAAATGAACCCCCTTACCTTATCGATATTGGATCCAATTTCCACCGTTTGACTTCGGCTAGAACAATACACGGTCTCCCACTAGAATACTACAAAAGGGAGAATGATCTCGTTTGAGAGAGTAGAATAAAATGATGGTCTCGGTCAATATGACCATCCCAAACCAAAACATAGATTCGGCATTAGGAGAAAGAAAATAAAAAGTTAAATAGAGTACTTACCGATTGGTCAAGGGGTGAGTGACAATTCGAATGAAAAAGAAAGATTAATGAAGAAATGGAGGTTTCGGCTATGGAGAAGTAATGGGCACAATATTCGGATATGGAGGAAAGGATTAGAATGGAAGAGATGCTTGAAGGATTTTTGTGAAAAAGACAAGAAAGAAGAAGAAGGAGAATGGTTCACTAGCTTGATTTCCAAGAAAGATGAAAGAACAACTTTTGTTCTCAATTGTTGGTGTATAATCGGCAACAAGAAGAAAAGAAGAAGAGAATATGCACACTCCAAGTTGAAAATTCGGCAAGAGGGATATGTGGAGAGAAGAGAAAATGTCACAAAAGTTGCATAATGAAATTTGACCCAAAACTAGCACTAAAGGCTTGCCAACACTAACAAAATTTGGCTCTTACCCCTTTAGCCCCAAAAACCGTCCACATTCAAGCCATAAGAGTCAAAATTTTGCCAACCATTCTTTCCATAGCATTCTCCACAAAATAAGCCACTTGTTCCCCTTATATGCCTTATTTAATTGATTCCTTTCCCCAACTTCAACCTTGCCTTTTTCTTTTAGCCACCTTACCAAAATAATGAAGTCACCCTTGCCATGAATGTCTCTTGGCCGACACTTAAGGAAAGGGTGCAAAATATAAGTCAAAATTTGCACACAAAGTGATTCGAACCTCTTCCCTTAAGGTACTACATGTGGCACCATAACCCTTTTACCAATTGCTCATTTATGCTAGCAATTTACTCTTTTATTTCCATAAGCCTTGATGCCACTTACTATCTCTCCTTAATAGGCTTAAACACAAAATTTTACTAAGGCTCAACTTGAACCCGGAACTTCATAGAAACCTCGTAACTTTCCAAAATTACCTTCTTAATAAGTCCAACTTGAAATAATGACGTTCTCTTGTTCTCAAAATTTTAAAACGCTTCTACGCTCAAGGCCCAATGGGCCCAATGCTACTAGACCCAATTTCGGGATGTTACAATTCTACCCTCCTTAAAGAAATTTCGTCCTCGAAATTTCCAACCAACTACTAAACGCATCGCTCAAATCACACCACTAAGCTTTCGCTGCGCACTCTGATCTTAATAACACTAATTTACCTTTAACATAATCTTGAATCCTCTTTCACACAACCAAACGTCTAACCACAGAAGCAAACAGTTATCTACCATTTATACTTAGAATTTTCTACATTCAATCATCACGTCCAACCAAAACATACCTGACTTGATGGTGATAAAACAATCCCGAGCCTTATGCTCATTAGACCCGCATCTCAAGCATGCTCCTAACCTCATCCGGCATTCTCCCGGATGACGCCTTCCGCAATAATCACAAGCCGTAAAGTTTTGTCGTGCCTTGACATGCTTCACGGACGAGATCTGCGACCCAAAAGAATCGCAATCTCTTTTCTTCTTACACCCACAGACCAACTCGAAGTGCTTCACCGCCTCCTTAACCTCCTTCAATACCTTCTTAACTATCTCGAGTCACCATTAACCCCACTCGATCATGAGATCCCGTCTCACCCATCGGCGATGCCAACTCCTCCCTTTCGGGCACACGCCCGATCTTTGAAGATCTAGTCCTAGCACCTCGGCCTCTAGCACGTCCACATCTACCGCGTCCACATCTTCTAGCGTTCATGTTCACTAAGTCGATTTAATCTTGATTACGAGTTTTATGAATCAGTATACTATTCGATGTTTATTAAACGATGTTTTATGGAGTATGAGTAGAAAAGTTATTTTCGAGTGTCAAATCTGCATCCTAGAGTCTCAATCTCTATAGTTTCAACTCCTAAAGCTAACAGTTCTAGAGTATTCTATTTCGTAGAATTTTCGTACCACAGTAATAACACAATAATCATAAAATGAAAACAAATACTTACTTGACTTGGTGCCGGATACTCGTGGTGCCATACTTCCTTTAGAACATATATTTATAAATCAAAATTCTAAATAGCTTTTGTAACATCCTGAAATCAGGGCTATTTGTGATTGAATTATTTTTCATGTGTTTGAACTTTTGTGTTATTAATTGTGGTGTGGTAAGGCTTAATTATGGACTTTGAGTAGGTTCGGTTTAGTAGAATAAATTTTTGTATGGTTTATTTAATGAAGTGGATTAAGTGAGCTTAGCACTTAAGTTAATTTAAATGTTAATTAAAGCACATGAGGAATTGGTGGCAAAGTGGTTATGGTGTTTGAACTTATAGCTTGGGGTTAGAGGTTCGAGTAGCATGTTTAACATTTTGAAGGTTTATTTTTTGAATCCTTGCATTGATGGACGGTCAAACTTATTTATGATAGGTTGGACTATTCCTTTTGGTAAGTTGAAAATTTGTTATGGAAAGCTTGAAGATAGGGATAAGAATCTTGAGTTTATGGTATAATGAGGGGACAAAGGCATGGAAGGTGGGGGATGTTTTGGAAAGAAATCCTATGCCTTAATGCATGAATGTGGACGGCATGTAAGGCTAGGGGGGAGTGGCCGAATTTTTGGTAGGTAGCTTGGAGGATGTTGACCAACCTTTTGTTTTGTGCATCATTTTGTGTTTGTTTTTCCTCTCCAAAAGCTCTCATTTTTGGCCGAATGTATAGGGTACTTTTGGTGCAAAAATATTTCTTTTGATGACAACTTCATTTTGTTGGAAACAAAATACCACTTTCTTTCTCTCATTTGTCTTTTGAACCAAACTACATTTTTGCATCTTGTGCATTTTCTTCTTTGGTAAAGTTTGTGGTGACCGAATATCATTTCTTCCATTTCTCTTTTTCTTCCTTTGATCAATTCTTTTTCATTCTCTTTTCAAATTTTATCAAAACCAAAAACCATTCTTTCTTTCTCTAAACTTTGGCCGAATCTCCTACACCATTATCTTTCATCTACTACTTTTCTTTTCTTCTCAAAACCGAATCCCTATTTCTCCTTTCTTCTCAATAATTTCTTTATTAGCCAAATATACTCCTTTGGGTGTGCAAAACTCTCTTCTTCCATTTAGAAGTATCTTGGTCGAATATTGAAGGTGGTAAGGATTTATTTTAAGGGATTATTCTTTTGATTATTCAAAAGCCGAAGGCTATTATATTAATGGTTGCCGATTGTAGGGAAGTGAAGCAGTTTCGCGTACCGATTGCCGTAGTTAGTACTCGAAGGCGATTAGGGCAAGGGAAACTTGTGTGGCCGATTGTCTCCTTAGGGATTTAGATTATCGTTGGTGACAGGTGTGTACATACACACTTTATAATTAATTAACGTGCAAAGTATTATGTGTATGCTAATCGGATTTGTGTAGATTTGAGTTTAATACCATAAAGGTATAGGAAGGCTTGAGTAAGTCCTTGACAATATGATTTGCTATTTGATGCTTTTGGGAAGCATGACATATTTGGTATATGTGACTTATAAATGATTATTGGTAAATCCTATATATGTTGCTAAATGAGTATGTTGGCATGATTTCTGTTAACTATCATTGATTGATGTGGGTTTTATGAGTGGAGGGGGCAAAGGATATTCGTGTTTATTGCACACCGGTGTTTTGGTAACACATTGTGACTACGGTCACGAGGTTTGGCACCTCATAGCGTCTCGTCCTCGTGGCTTAGTACCACCGTGGGTTGGCCCCACATTTGAGATATAGGATTGACGCCAGGTGATTTGGTATCACACGATGGGTTGGCCCCATCATTTGATTGTGACTTCGGTCACCAAAGTGGTTTGGTACCACAATATTGACGGATTTCGTGACTATACGTCACCGGTGGTTTGGCACCACCAAGTGGTTTGGTACCACACGGGGTAGAGAAAGGCGTGCGGATGGCTAGGTTGGGTGCATATTAAACTTGTGCATATTAAATTAATTATGATTTGTGTATGATGTTACATTAAACCGGGAAAAGGGTTACACATTGGGTCTTGATGACTCACCTTTTTCCTTTAACATTTTCAGTGACTCGTAGTTGCGGATAAGGAGCCGGATGAACTCGAGGCGGCCATGCAATGAAAATATGGACTAGGTGGATTTGGAACTATTTTTATTTTAATATGGGTTTGATTTATGTTGTTTAAGATGTAATAAGGCCTCCTAAAATTTGCACTTGGATTATTTTATGTTTTGATAAATTGCTTAACTATTTTATGAAATTAAAATGGGTACACATGTTTTTCTCAAATTAATTCGCAAAAATGTTTTATTGTGCCATCGGGTACACTTGAAACTGTAACAACCTAACTTAGTATATTTTAAACAACATTAAGTAATGCTTTCTTCATATCACCTCAACTGTTTTAAATCAAAACAATATCTTTTATCAAAATTTAAAACGACTTAAAAAGGGATTTTCAAAAGTTTTTCCTCCGTAGCATACCAAATTCGGTCGTAATGTTTGGGCCGGGTTTGGGGTGTTACAAATTGGTATCAGAGCCAAGTTCAAAGCTCGGCTGTGGGGGCCCAAGGCCCAAAAATGTTTTGGTAGGTCTATTTGAAATATTTTGGTTTTGAATAAGCATGGTACCGAGTCTCCTAAGACCGATCACGCTTTCAGTAAGTACCTCTAACTTTTTGTATGGATTATTATTATAGAAGGGTAAGTAGGGAACGTAGTTAGTGTGATAGGTGTTGAACCTTAGGACTAGTCCACCCCAACAAAACTCATAAGACTTTAATGGCCTAATTAAAACCAACCCGTGACCAAGTCGCGAGTTAGGGTGTGGTAACCTTAGTGCGCATGTCTAGGATTGGATCCGAAAGAGCTTGGTATTTAAGCGATCCTCGTGACTCACCTCCTCTTGCGGATTCCTACAGTGCGTAGCTTCGGTTCACCCTAACCAAGAGGACTCGGTCATAGGCTAAACACGTTAAATAAAACCCAAAAGGGATTAACCTGTTTTGTGAAAGCTCTAAGTTTTAAAAATCGTTATGATACTCATTTCAATAGCAAGTAAAAATTTACTTTGAAAATTTTCAAAATATTCTTCAACTTACCAAAATTACTGAAATTTCCCTAGTGGCAAAATTACGAAAAATACCCACAGGATAGAAACGGATAGTAATGCCCAAAGAGTGCATAGGTATGAAAGGTATAGGGAATGGATGTACTTTTCTATGTAAATTAGGACAGAAGACTTAAAACTTTGATTGATCGAAAGAATCTCTATTAAATTCTTTTCATAAAATTTCTTCATGGATAACCAAGTGAAACATGTACTAATTCATAAAAATTTCCTAATCAGTTAAAGCGCGATAGTTAGAATGAGCTTTAGAGGACGTGGCGCCGTCGTGGGCCTTGGAAGGGTAGGATGACCGTGTCGAACCTCGTCGGATCGGGTCGGGGATCTCGAGAATGAGGTACCACCGCCACCACCACCCCCAACCTTTGGAGCCGAGGAGCAGGGATCGGACGGGTGATGACGCAGCGATGTCTGGCGATGCTGCGGGTTCTAGAGAGAGTAGCTGGAATGGGTGGAGGTGGAGGAGCTCGGAAGTCGGTACCTGAGAGACTTCGAGCTAACGGAGCTGAATTTTTCCGAGGTGTGTCCGGTGTAGCGTCCAATACGGCTGAGTATTGGCTAGAATCGACCGAAAGAATCATGGATGAGATAGATCTGACGAATGAGGAGAAATTGAAAGGAGCGGTGTCGCTTCTCAAGGATGAGTCATATCGATGGTGGCTCACGGTTCGAGATGGTGCTACGGCAGATGATCTGACTTGGGAATACTTCAAAGCTGCTTATCAGAAGAAGTATGTGGGCACAAGCTACATTGATGCATAGAGGAAAGCTTTTCTGGGGTTGGTACAAGGAAATAGGTCTGTGTCGGAGTATGAAGTAGAATTCTTGAGGTTGAGCCGCTATGCTCAGGGTATAGTGTCAATGGAGCATGATCGTTGTGTCCGTTTTGAAGACGGACTTAGGGATGAGTTAAGGTTGCTGATTGCTCCGCAGCGGGGCGTGAGTTTGCTTGTCTTGGTGGAAAAGGCGAAGGTAGCCGAAGGGGTCAAGGAGTCCGTGAGACGTAACTATGATAGGAACAAGCGAGAAAAGAGGATTTGGGTCGTGCGGATCGGGTGGTAATGTTCGAAAAGGGCGAGGCGAGTGAGTGAGCCGAATCGAGCAGAAGGCCCATGATCGCTAACGAGACCGCTCATCAGAATCGCTGTGGCAAATCGCATTGGGGAGGTTGTTGGACCGGTGAGAAGGGTTGCTTTGAATGTGGGTCTTTGGACCACCGTGTAAGGGATTGTCCTCGGAAGTTAGCCAAGAATCGGTCGAGGGTCGAAACCGGTGCTCGGGCTAGGAATGTAGGACCACCACGGAGGGTCGTGGTAATGGTAGAGGAGGAAATGGATCGATCGAGGTCGCGAATTTCGGGCAGAGGTGCAGCAGTGCACACGAAGCAAGGCACTGGTCTAGTCTATCTGGCGGGCGTCGAGAGGAAGGTGAGGCACCGGACGTTATAACCGTGCGTTCTTAATCTTTGGTGTTCCATATACTGCTTTGATTGATGTGGGTTCGACGCATTCATACGTTGCTAGTAGTGTGGTAGAGACTATGAACTTAGACTTGAGATCGCTTCTAGGAGATGATCGTGATTAGTCCTTTAGGTCACTCAGTAGTTGTTAATAAGCTATATAGAGATGTACCTTTAGAACTCCAAGGGAGTCGTGTTTGTGGTGATCCGATGGAACCGCCGTTTGGGGAGTTCGATTTGATCCTTGGTATGGACTGGTTGGTTAAGTATCGAGGCAAGGTTGGATTGCATGACTAAGCGCATGGTTCTTAAGATGGTGAGGGTGATGAAGTGGTCATGATAGGTAATAGAAGAGATTACCTATCTAATGTAGTGTCTGCGTTGAAGGCTGAAAAGATGGTCGGGAAAGGTTGCGGCGTTTTTGGTTCAAATTTGTGCTTTGGAAGCTAAGGAGTCGATGGTTGAGAAGGTCCGAACAGCGATGGGAATTCGATGTGTTCCCGGAAGAACTTCCGGAGTGCCTCCGGATCGGGAAGTTGAATTTGGTATAGACTTGGTACTGAACGGCACTGTGTCAATAGCACCTCCACCGAATGGCACCAAAGGAATTGGTGGGTGAAGGCTCAAATTCGTGAGCTTTTGGACCGAGGATTTATCCGACCAAGTATATCTCCGTGGGGAGCACTGTGTTGTTTGTTAGGAAGAAGGATGGTTCAATGCGGATGTGTATCGACTACCGCAAATTGAACAAGTTAACGATCAAGAACAGTATCCGTTGCCTCGGATTGATGACTTGTTTGACCAAGCTGAAGGGTGCATCGGTATTTTCGAAGATAGATCTTAGGTCGGGGATATCATCAACTCAAGGTGAAAGAGGTTGATGTGCACAAGACGGCTTTCCCAACAAGGTATGGGCATTACGAGTTTTTGGTGATGCCTTTTGGGTTGACTAATGCACCAAAGCGGCATTCATGGACTTAATGAATAGAGTGTTTCAAAGAAGACTTGGATCAATTTGTCGTGGTGTTTATAGACGACATATTTGTTTACTCAAAGACGGAGAAGGAGCATGACAAGCATTTGCGTATAGTTCTACAAATCTTGAGAGAAGCGGTTATATGCCAAATTCGGTAAGTGTGAATTTTGGCTTAGAGAGTGGCTTTCTTAGGTCATGTGGTATCGTGGAAGGGATTAGAGTAGATCCTCGCAAGGTGGAAGCGGTGTTGGATTGGAAACCCCTAGGTCGATGGCGAGAAATTCAAGTTTTTTGGTGCAGCGGGATATTATCGGAGGTTTGTGGAAGGATTCTCTTTAATCGCAGCGCGTTGACTAAGTTGTTAAGAAAGGGAGTTCCATTTGTATGGTCGGAGAAGCAACAAGAAAGTTTTGACAAGCTAAGGAAGATTTTGACTAAGCTCCTGTATTGGTACTGACTGAGGCGGGAAAAGTTGTTTACGGTTTCTTCGTTACGCGTCCCATACTGGTTTGGGATGCGTATTGATGCAAGAAGGGAAGGTAGTGGCCTATCGTCCGTCGGCTAAGACCGCATGAGGTTAACTATCCAACGCACGACTTGGAGTTAGCGGCGATGAGTTTTCGCTTTGAAAATATGGCGGCATTACTTGTATGGGGAAAAGTCAATAGTCTACGGATCATAAAAGTTTGAGGTATCTTTTGACTCGGAAGGATTTGAATTTGAGGCAATACGGTGGATTGAATCTGTTAAAAGACTACGATCGTTCGATTGAGTACCATCCGGGTAAAGGCGAACGTGGTGGCGATGCCTTGAGCCGAAAAGTCATGAGCGGACTTAAGAGCGATGTTTGCTCATCTCGATCTATCGACGACGGAAGTCTTTTAGCGAATCGCAAGTTAAACCGACTTGGATCGAGGAGATTAAGGAAAAGCGATTGGTGGATGACGGTTTGAATGCAAGGAGGTTGCAAGTTCAAGACGGTGGTTTGGAAGGGTGCAGATTTGTCTCAGCGAGGGAGTGTTATGTTTTCAAGGGCGAGCTTGTATGCGAAAAGATGTGGAGTTGAGGCAAAGAATTCTCCAAGATGCACATAGCGACCCATACGCTATGCATCCGGGAGGTAGCAAGATGTATGGAGATTTGCGGGAACAGATTTTGGTGGCACAGGTTGAAGCGTGAGGTAATCGAATTCGTGGGTAAGTGTCGGCGTGTCGATAAGTTAAAGCCGAACATCGGTTGCCATCGGGGTTACTCCAACCGGTGAAGATTCCTCGATGGAAATGGGAGAGGATCACTATGGATTTTGTCGGTGGATTACCCTCACGCCTAGTAAGAAGAACTCGGTTTGGGTAATTGTGGATCGACTAACTAAGTCGGCGCATTTCATACCAAGATGGGTAGATTATTCGCTTGAAGCTAGCAAAGCTATATGTAGCCGAGATAGTAAGATTGCATGGTGTGCCAAGATCGATTATCTCGGATAGGGATCCGAGGTTTACATCAAGGTTTTGGAGAGCTTTGCATCGGGCCTTGGGAGCGAGATTGGACTTCAAAGACGACTTTTCACCCATAAACCGACGGACAATCGGAAAGAGTGATCTGATTTTAGAAGATATCTTTGAGAGGTTGCGTTTTGGATTTGAAGTGGTAGTTGGGAAGAGTATCTACCATTAGTGGAATTCGCTTATAACAACAGATTATCAAGCGAGCATTCAAATGGCACCATTCGAGGCAATGTATGGACAGTCTGCCGTACTCCTACGTGTTGGACGGAATTAAAGGAGCGACATGTCTTGGGTCAAGATTTGGTAGCGAAATCAAGATAAAGTTAAGTTAATCCGGACTCGTCTCAAGGAGGCATCGGATAGGCAAAAAGTCTTATGCCGACCTCAAGCGCAAAAGAAATGGAATACGATGTAGGAGATAAAGTCTTTACGAAGGTGTCGCCTTGGAAGAAAGTGCTTTGCGATTTGGGAAAAAAGGAACCTAAGCCCTAGGTTCATTGGGCCATATCTGATGTTGAAGCGAGTGGGACCGGTAGCTTATCAGCTCGAGTTGCCGGTAGAGTTAAGGCAAATTCACGACGTCTTCCATGTGTCAATGCTTAGGCGATATCGGTCCGATCCATCGCGACGTTGTGCCTCGTGGCGGTAGATTGAGGTTAATCGGACTTATCTTTCGAGGAGGAGCGATTCGGATCTTAGATCGTGATGTCAAGGTTTTGCGTAGGAAGTCAGTACCTTTGGTGAAAGTATTATGGCGAAACCATGGTACGGAGGAAGCGACGTGGGAACCCGAGAATGTGATACAGCAGCAATACCCCCATCTTTTCTGATCAGGTAATTTCGAGGTCGAAATTATTTTAAGGGGGGTAGAACTGTAACATCTTGAAATCAGGGCTATTTGTGATTGAATTATTTTTCATGTGTTTGAACTTTTGTGTTATTAATTGTGGTGTGGTAAGGCTTAATTATGGACTTTGAGTAGGTTCGGTTTAGTAGAATAAATTTTTGTATGGTTTATTTAATGAAGTGGATTAAGTGAGCTTAGCACTTAAGTTAATTTAAGTGTTAATTAAAGCACATGAGGAATTGGTGGCAAAGTGGTTATGGTGTTTGAACTTATAGCTTGGGGTTAGAGGTTCGAGTAGCATGTTTAACATTTTGAAGGTTTATTTTTTTGAATCCTTGCATTGATGGACGGTCAAACTTATTTATGATAGGTTGGACTATTCCTTTTGGTAAGTTGAAAATTTGTTATGGAAAGCTTGAAGATAGGGATAAGAATCTTGAGTTTATGGTATAATGAGGGGACAAAGGCATGGAAGGTGGGGGATGTTTTGGAAAGAAATCCTATGCCTTAATGCATGAATGTGGACGGCATGTAAGGCTAGGGGGGAGTGGCCGAATTTTTGGTAGGTAGCTTGGAGGGGATGTTGACCAACCTTTTGTTTTGTGCATCATTTTGTGTTTGTTTTTCCTCTCCAAAAGCTCTCATTTTTGGCCGAATGTATAGGGTACTTTTGGTGCAAAAATATTTCTTTTGATGACAACTTCATTTTGTTGGAAACAAAATACCACTTTCTTTCTCTCATTTGTCTTTTGAACCAAACTACATTTTTGCATCTTGTGCATTTTCTTCTTTAGTAAAGTTTGTGGTGACCGAATATCATTTCTTCCATTTCTCTTTTTCTTCCTTTGATCAATTCTTTTCATTCTCTTTTCAAATTTTATCAAAACCAAAAACCATTCTTTCTTTCTCTAAACTTTGGCCGAATCTCCTACACCATTATCTTTCATCTACTACTTTTCTTTTCTTCTCAAAACCGAATCCCTATTTCTCCTTTCTTCTCAATAATTTCTTTATTAGCCAAATATACTCCTTTGGGTGTGTGCAAACTCTCTTCTTCCATTTAGAAGTATCTTGGTCGAATATTGAAGGTGGTAAGGATTTATTTTAAGGGATTATTCTTTTGATTATTCAAAAGCCGAAGGCTATTATATTAATGGTTGCCGATTGTAGGGAAGTGAAGCGGTTTAGCGTCACTGGTTGCCGTGAGTTAGTACTCGAGGCGATTAGGGCAAGGGAAACTTGTGTGGTCGATTGTCTCCTTAGGGATTTAGATTATCGTTGGTGACAGTGTGTACATACACACTTTATAATTAATTAACGTGCAAAGTATTATGTGTATGCTAATCGGTTTGTGTAGATTTGAGTTTAATACCATAAAGGTATAACAAGGCTTCGTAAGTCCTTGACAATATGATTTGCTATTTGATGCTTTTGGGAAGCATGACATATTTGGTATATGTGACTTATAAATGATTATTGGTAAATCCTATATATGTTGCTAAATGAGTATGTTGGCATGATTTACATTAACTTTCATTGATTGATGTGGGTTTTATGAGTGGAGGGGGCAGTGATATTCGTGTCGATGGACACCAGTGTTTTGGTAACACATTGTGACTACGGTCACGAGAGGTTTGGCACCTCATAGCGTCTCGTCCCTGTGGCTTAGTACCACCGTGGGTTGGCCCCACATTTGAGATATGGGATTGACGCCAGTGATTTGGTATCACACGATGGGTTGGCCCCATCATTTGATTGTGACTTCGGGTCACCAAAGGTTTTAGTACCACAATATTGACGGATTTCGACTATCGTCACCGGTGGTTTGGCACCACCAGTGGTTTGGTACCACACGGGTAGAGAAAGAAGTACGGATGGCTAGGTTGGGTGCATATTAAACTTGTGCATATTAAATTAATTATGATTTGTGTATGATGTTACATTAAACCTGGAAAAAGGGTTACACATTGGGTCTTGATGACTCACCTTTTTCCTTTAACATTTTCAGGTGACTCGTAGTTGCGGATAAGGAGCCGGATGAACTCGAGGCGGCCATGCAATGAAAATATGGACTAGGTGGATTTGGAACTATTTTTATTTTAATATGGGTTTGATTTATTTTGTTTAAGATGTAATAAGGCCTCCTAAAATTTACACTTGGATTATTTTATATTTTGATAAATTGCTTAACTATTTTATGATATTAAAATGGGTACACATGTTTTTCTCAAATTAATTCGCAAAAATGTTTTATTGTGCCATCGGGTACACTTGAAACTGTAACAACCTAACTTAGTATATTTTAAACAACATTAAGTAATTCTTTCTTCATAACACCTCAACTGTTTTAAATCAAAACAATATCTTTTATCAAAATTTAAAACGACTTAAAAAGGGATTTTCAAAAGTTTTTCCTCCGTAGCATACCAAATTCGGTCGTAATGTTTGGGCCGGGTTTAGGGTGTTACAGCTTTGGAAAATGCTTTTGAACCCAAACCACGGCCGAGTTTTGCAACTAGGCTCTGATACCATAAAATGTGACACCCCAAACCCGGCCTAGAAGTTAGGCCCGAATCTAGTGTGTCACATGGAAGTAAAAACCATCTTTGCGATTATTAAAAACTTGCTTGAGAAATACAGTCTCTTTGTTAAAACCAAAAACACTTAAGCAATTGTTAACTACTTTAAAACATAATAATCTTTAAAAACCTTTTCGTTTGCGGAAGCATATTTGAAATAAATAATTTACGAAAATGTGACGTTTATAAATAGAGTTGCAGAAGCATTTTGAAAACGTTGCGGAAACGTAGATAAAATATAAGTATTTTGAGAGGTTGTTTGATAAATCGATAATCGAAACTAATGATCTTACAAAACTGTGACATTTGAAAACGACGTTGAAAATTCAAAAGAGAATCCAAGTCTTTTAAAAATATCGTTAATAGTTCGAGAGAAAATATCCGTGTTAAAAATATTTGTAAAAGTTTATTTTGAAATCCATTTGTTAATCGATTTTGGAAACCATTGTTTAAGTTTTTAGAAAATTACCCTTTTTAAACAATTTTAAAAAATAATAAAAACATCCCAACAAAAAAAAAACAAAAATAAAAATAGTCCAGAGGCCTTATTACAACATTTAACCCAAAATAGTAAAGTAATAAAATAAACGAGAAAGAAGTCTAAAGTCCAAAAAAACCATTTCCGAAGTATGGCCTCCCTCGAGTCATCCATAGCCCAAGTCCATATCATCAAGCATAACCTACAAGGGTTAAGAGAAAGGGGGTGAGTTACAAGAACTCATTGTGTAATCCACTTACCAAATCCACTAGGCCATATCATCAAAGCATTTTATTGGGCTTGAGCCCATTAACGAATTTAACAATATAGTAATTAAAAATGCATGCGCAATGCAATTCCCAACCAAGCCTAAATTTCCATCCGCTACACACCACCCGTACCAACCAGCACACCTGTGGGGATCAAGTCAACCCACCCCGCCAACACACCAATCGCAGGTATAAAGCCATTTAAAATTTTTGTGGCTGAGCCACCCGAACTAGAATTTGTGGCAGAGCCACCCGAACTAGAATTTGTGGCAGAGCCACCCGAACTAGAATTTGTGGCAAAGCGACCCGAACTAGATTGTGGTAGAACCACCAGAAATTCTCTTCAATTTAATCCCAACCCATGCAATCATGTATACATAAACAAAGCTTAACAATTTACATATGATAATTTCAACATAAGACCCATACTACAAGTTGGCCCATTTCTCAATTTGGCCCATATGGTAATTTATCAAATCGGCTCCTTAAGCAATCTAGGAATTCAGCCCATTAATCAATCTAGCAAATTGGCCCATTAATCAATCTAGCAAATTGGTCCATTAATCAATCTAGCAATTTGGCCCATTAATCAAAATATCAGATTGGCCCAATTATCAAAATATCAAATTGGCCCATTTATCAAAATATCAGATTGGCCCATATAGCAAAATATCAGATCGGGCCATTTATCAAAATATCAGATTGGCCCATTTATCAATTTCGTAATTTCGATAATTTACCCACTAAGGGTAATTCGGTAATTTCGCAACCTAAGGGTATTTTGGAAATTTCGCAACCTAGACTTAACTACTAATGTGGAGCATAAAAATCGAAACTGTCCATCTGCGTCGTACTAACTAAATTGACTATAACTTGAGTTAGGAATCTCGAAATCTAACTCCATAAATTTTCCTTGAGACTAGACTCATGTATCTTCTAACTATAGTTTTTCCAGAATTTTTGACTTAGCCATTTAGTACAGTTTATTCCTTAAAGATTCCCTTGTTTCACTATCCAACAATTCTCCTCTCTTACCCAAAATTCAAATATCTCACTGTACAGTTTTCATATACTGCTCCCACTTGTTTCTAATGAAAATAAGCTCACTAATGAATCCATACATATGAATTATAACCCTTAATTCACTTTGTACAATTTTATACGATTTTTTCAAGACAGATCAGGGAACCACGAAGTCATTCAGGACCAGTCTCACTCAAATTAACATATCTCAGAATATAAAAATCCATTTCCTTTTCTGTTTCTTCCATATTAAAATAGACACAGTAAGCTTTAATCTGATATCTTATTCACTTTGTAATTCCTTTTCTCCTATTTTTCGTGGTTTTTCAAATACACGTCACTGTTTCTGACTAAAACTATTTTATAATGAAATACGATTACCATTACGATCATATGCACGCCCGAGTGCTCACGGATGCCGGTTTTTGGTTTTCTTCGGTATTTTGACCAAATCACAGAACATATCATACAAAATTTCAGAGAGATGTGAGATTACACACCATAACAAACATGTATTCGGAAGGTATGGGATTACACACCTGATTTTGATTTCCTAAAGAACCACTCGTCGATGACCTAGAACAATACCAACCAAAAGTTAGCCTCGGATTTCCAAAAGATTTCGTATCACTTACACTTGAATCACTTACCACTATATCCGAAGGTAGAAATATATCTAGTGATTTGTCCCTAAAACATATAGTCGATTAGTCGAAACTTCAATCCGATTTGCAACATAGCCAAATAGAGATATAATGAAAAATCCAAAAATGAACCCCCTTACCTTATCGATATTGGATCTAATTTCCACCGTTTGACTTCGGCTAGAACAATACACGGTCTCCCACTAGAATACTACAAAAAGGAGAATGATCTCGTTTGAGAGAGTAGAATAAAATGATGGTCTCAGTCAATATGACCATCCCAAACCAAAACATAGATTCGGCATTAGGAGAAAGAAAATAAAAAGTTGAATAGAGTACTTACCGATTGGTCAAGGGGTGAGTGACAATTCGAATGAAAAAGAAAGATTAATGAAGAAATGGAGGTTTCGGCTATGGAGAAGTAATGGGCACAATATTCGGTTATGGAGGAAAGGATTAGAATGGAAGAGATGCTTGAAGGATTTTTGCGAAAAAGACAAGAAGAAAGAAGATGGAGAATGGTTCACTAGCTTGATTTCCAAGAAAGATGAAAGAACAACTTTTGTTCTCAATTATTGGTGTACAATCGGCAACAAGAAGAAAATAAGAAGAGAATATGCACACTCCAAGTTGAAAATTCGACAAGAGGGATATGTGGAGAGAAGAGAAAATGTCACAAAAGTTGCATAATGAAATTTGACCCAAAACTAGCACTAAAGGCTTGCCAACACTAACAAAATTCAGCTCTCACCCCTTTAGCCCCAAAAACTGTCCACATTCAAGCCATAAGAGTCAAAATTTTGCCAACCATTCTTTCCATAGCATTCTCCACAAAATAAGCCACTTGTTCCCCTTATATGCCTTATTTAATTGATTCCTTTCCCCAACTTCAACCTTGCCTTTTTCTTTTAGCCACCTTACCAAAATAATGAAGTCAACCTTGCCATGAATGCCTCTTGGTCGACACTTAAGGAAAGGGTGCAAAATATAAGTCAAAATTTGCTCACAAAGTGATTCGAACCTCTTCCCTTAAGGTACTACATGTGGCGCCATAACCCTTTTACCAATTGCTCATTTATGCTAGCAATTTACTCTTTTATTTCCATTAGCCTTGATGCCACTTACTATCTCTCCTTAATAGGCTTAAACACAAAATTTTACTAAGGCTCAACTTGAACCCGAAACTTCATAGAAACCTCGTAACTTTCCAAAATTACCTTCTTAATAAGTCCAACTTGAAATAATGACGTTCTCTTGTTCTCAAAATTTTAAAACGCTTCTACGCTCAAGGCCCAATGGGCCCAATCCTACTAGACCCAATTTTGGGATGTTACAGATACCTAGGGGCAAAGGAACCTATTTCAAAAGCCTATATAAACACCCTAAGTATAACCTAGAAGTGGGCGGTGAGCTAGGCCAAGGAGCCGAGCCGAAAAGGTCAGATTTTTGGGAAACACTCGAAGATAGCCAGTTGATCCATCTCAAGAAGCCGGAATTCTACTCAAGACGACGGATATCTCCTTCAATTCCTTTAGGGGGTTTTAGGGATTTCTTATGTTTTGTTTTATCTTTTCTTCTGAGATGTTTTCTTTTATTGTTATGAACTAAACCCTTCAGATACCTGAAGGGGATGAAACTTAGATGAATCTTGTTATCGTTTGCTGAACTATATGATAAATACTTGATTTGTTCTTAATTATCTGTTCTAATTATTGTGTTGATATTTCCGGGATATTGATTCAAGTTTGATGTGCTTAGGTGGAGGAGCAAAAGTCCCTGCTTAAGAGTAGATCTAGCATAATTAAGCGGAGTTGATCGGATGCCTAGAGATAGGGTGACGAGATTTTGCTGGATTAGGGTGAAACCTAATATGGGAGTCCATAGATCGAGTTAATGCAATTCTAGGGGTTTTAATTAGAAAGAGATTTCAATTAATCAACCTAGGTTTAGACGTTATTCGCTTCGAGAGAGGGTTTAATATACATTAGGGAGTCTTACGAATCAAGTCAAGTGAATAAATCGTCTGGTTCAGAGTTAGATAACAAGTGAAGTCTAGGTGGATTCTTCCTAAGGGCATCGTCTTAATCAACTGAGTTTTTCCAACAGTATTTCCCCAATTCATTCTTTTTGTCTTTGCGTCTTTAGCTTAGTAGTTAGTTAAATTTAGATTAAACAACAACTTCACTTATTTTAGGCTAGATAATAAAAAGAAAGTTAGTATTAGTACTTTTGGTACCTGTGGGTTCGACAATCCGGTCTTGCCTAAGCTATACTACTGTTCGATAGGTGCACTTGCCTCAATCATTGTCATAGTTAGTTTCCAGGTTCGATCATTCTCTTTATAAATTTTAAAACTCTGACATCACAACGATCAAGTTTTTGGCGCCGTTGCCGGGGAACTAAAATATTAAGAAAGCTCTATTTCTATTACTTTAGCCAATTTTTTTTATTTTTGCAATTTGCTTTTATTTTTATTTTTTATCTTAGTTTTAACTTTTCTAATTTTCTTTCTTTCTTTCCCTAGCGGGTACCTCTAGTTTATGACTAGAAGGAACCCGAGAGGACCACTACTATACGACAGTGATATTGAAGCTACCGCTCGTAGAAATCGCAGAGAAATTAGGCGAGCCCTAAATTACATAGAAAAAGAGCGAGAAGGCGAATCCAATCCTACTGAAGGGATGGACGAGAATAATCCACCACCACAAGATGTGGCAGAAAATAATGCTCTGCGTACTATGTATGATTATGCTAAACCTCATTTAACAGGAGCGGAATCAAGTATTGTTAGGCCTGCTATAGCTGCTAATAATTTTGAATTAAAGCCTAACACTATACAAATGATTCAACAATTTGTTCAATTGCAGGACGAAGACCCAAATACTCATATAACTAATTTTTTAGAGTTCTGTGATACCTTCAAAATGAATGGCATTTTTGATGATGCCATAAGGCTTCGGTTATTTCCCTTTTCATTAAGGAATAAAGCCAAATAGTGGTTAAACTCGTTACCACGAGGGTCAATCACCACATGGGATCAAGTGACCGAAAATTTTTTATTAAAATATTTCCCACCGGCCAAAACGGCCAAATTACGGAATGATATCTCTTCTTTTGTGCAGATGGATTTAGAGACATTATACGACGCATGGGAGAGATACAAGGATCTCTTGAGAAGGTGTCCGCACCATGGTTTACCTTTGTGGCTTCAAGTCCAAACTTTCTATAACGGTGTAAACCCCTCAACGAGGCAACTAATTGATTCACCATTGGTGGAACCACGAAAAATAGAACTCTGAAGTAGCCTACGAGTTTATTGAAGAGTCATCACTTTGAATAACTATCGCTGGCGAGTTACAAGGACAAAACCAACAAAATCAGCCGGAGTTTTCAACCTCGACGCAGTAACCATGCTATCAACACAGGTAGAGATGATGAATAAAAAGCTTGATAGTTTATGTTCTTCGCAGGTACATCCAGTAATGCAGTGTGACGCAAGTGGAACTGTGGTGAATCCTGAGTACCCACCCTACCAACTGGGCATAGAGAGTGAACAGATGAACTATGCAGGTAATAATTTCAGATCTAATAATAATTCTTATAGTAATAATTATAACCCAAGTTGGAGGAACCACCCAAATTTTTCATGGGGAGGACAAGGAAATCAAGGAAATCAAAATTTCCAAAATCAGCCCTATCCATAGGAGAAGAAGCCGAACCTTGAAGAGATGCTGACAAAATTCATGGCAGCTACAAATAACTGTCTCTAAGACACTGAGACCACCCTTAAGAATCAACAGGCATCAATTAAAGGGATCGAGAGCCAAGTTGGGGAACTCACTAAGACAGTTGGACAACTTACTAACACAGTTGGACAGCTTGCAAAGATAATTTCTGAACGACTGCAAGGGTGTCAACCAAGCAACACTGAGACTAACCCAAAGGAGCAAATCCAAGCCATCACAACTCATGATAGTATAGGGTTAGATGAACCCTATCCAATACAAGAAAACGAGGTAGAGAAATGTAAAGTTGAGGAAACACAAGAAAAGCCAAAACAGGTAATCAAAGAGTACCAACCTCGCATACCATATCCCGAAGCATTAAGGAGAGACAACACAGAGGAACAGTTCGGTAAGTTTCTTAAACTTTTAAAGAAATTACATATTAACTTACCGTTACTTGAAGCTCTTTCACAGATGCCAGATTCTAGAAAATTTTTAAAAGAGCTTTTGACAAACAACCGAAGGATAGACGAGGCATCACACGTGGAACTAAACGCAATGTGCTCGGCAATCTTGCAAAATAAACTACCACGAAAATTAAAAGATCCAGGGAGTTTTACAATTTCATGCTTAATTGGTAGTTTATCTATTGATAATGCGTTAGCTGATCTAGGGGCAAGCATAAATGTCATGCCTTATAAATTGTTTAAACAAATAGGTCTAGGGAAACCTAAACAAACTAGGATGAGCATTCAATTAGCTGATAAAACTGTTAGAATTCCTAGGGGTATTATCGAAGATGTTCTTGTAAAAATTGATAAATTCATTTTCCCAGTAGATTTTGTTGTCTTAGACATGGATGAGGATAATTTGATTCCCTTAATCTTAGGAAGACCATTTTTAGCAACTGCCAGGACTAAAATTGATATTGATGCAGGAGAACTCATACTTCGTGTAGGTAATGAGACAGTCACTCTCAAAGCTCTTGATTCGGCTAGAACATCGAGTAACCAAGGTGAGAAAACAAATTCTATTGATAACCATTCGGTTAACCCTTCTTTTCAGGAAACACCATAAAAGAATACAACTGAACCCGATCCTAGACCAGTGTTAACGAAGAAATAACTTGTGAGGAACGAAGGATTCAGATCAATGATCTAGATGAGTGGAAGACGCATTTCAAGGAAAAATTAGGAATACACGAAGCAGAACCAGAGCCACTCCACGAAGCAAACAAGTTCAAAATCGGAGATCAGGTATTGATAGAAAAAATAGACCCTTGAATATCTCCTCCTGACCCTAACACAAACAAAGAAATATCGTTTAGGGTAATCAGTGTTTTTCCATACGGAACAGTCGAGGTAAGTAACCCTATCTTTGGCACTTTCAATATAAAAGCATCTCGACTTAAATTCTATCATGATAATGAAACCGATAGCATGAGAAAGGACTTTCAACTCCTCAAACCACCATGAATATACAACTGAGAAGAGAGTCTAGCTTAAGACTATAAACGAGCGCTTCTCGGGAGGCAACCCGAATACTAACCCCATTAACTTTTACATTTATTTTATTTTATCCTTTCTTTATAGTATCTAACTTTAAACAAACCAGAAGTACAGAATTCCAAGCCATACGGCCTTGCACACGGTCGTGGCCGTGGCCGTATGGATGCACAGAATCACCGTACTAACACGGCAGAGAGGGTACAAGTCAGAAAGAATCAAATCTTTGAGTCACGGACTCTAACCACCAACCCACGGGCACCGAAAAAATGCCACGGCCGTGCGACGCGGCCGTGGACGACACTAACTTATCACCAACAGGTGTGGCGACTTGAGCATGGGCGTGGGAGAAACGAACGAAGCCCACCACGGCCGTGCGATGCGACCGTTTGAGATGCCACGCCCACGAGACACGGGCGTGTGAATGTACCTGACTTGAGAATTCTATTTAAACCACCCACCCCTCCCTCTTCTCACCCATTCAGCCCTTTTAGTTTTCCTTTTCTTTCTCAACCCTCTCCCTATTTTTTCCACCCCTTTGCATCTTTCCCCTACTCCTTTTCTCCAATCCATTCCCGAAATCCTTGAGCTACACCAAATGCCGAAGAAGCATAAGGAAACAAGCATAGTCTCCTCGAGGGAGACCAATCCACATAAGTTCATGCCGGTCGCTTCATTTACTCGACAAGCCAAGGGTCTTTGAGACCATTTATCTTTTGTTTTATTTTTATCTTCTCCTTTATTTTCCTTCTCTTTAACACTCTTATGCTTAATTTAGTTTATTTTATCTTAGTTTCTTGATTTTAGATTCTACAGGCTGCTAGGGAATCACACCACGACCACCACCATATCCCCAGCCTTAGAAATCACACCCAACAATAAGGACTCTATGGTCCATCCATCTTTTCTTTTAATTTTATTTCAATTTTTATTTCTCTTCACTTTAGCTTGCTTTTCTTTAATTATTTAATTAGTGTGGTTTGAATTATTATTACTATATCCTAGCTAATCCTCCATGAGCTACCCAATTTCTTCATCTAGCACAGCAATAGTGGGTAGCCACCTCGACCACGATCATAGCCACCACGACCCCTCCAATGTATTTTCCACATCCTTCAAGGATTGCATCCGTAATTCAGGAAGTTTCACTTCTCCCCATATCTTATGATTTTATTATTATTGTGTTATTATATCTTTGTACATTGAGGGCAATGTACATCTTAAGTGTGGGGGGTGAACAACCTAAAAAGCTGCCTTACTTTTTTTCATCATTCTCAAATTCCTGAAATTAGGTGCCAAACTTTTTGCATTATTCTCAAATCATGAATTATGTCTTGTTTCTAAAGTAAGTTTCTCATATTATCATTAGAATGAAATTTCTATGATTCATGATCTTTATTGATATGTTTTAGATTAAGTCATTGATAATTGTGCATTGATAATTAAATTCTAAGATACTAGAGAATCCAGCATGATAAGTCTATTTTTCAGAATTAAAAAAAAATTTCTAGGTTGTTTACCTGAATTTGAATATTACTTTGAAGTTTGAAATTTACAAGGTTGATATCAAAATACCCATAATTTTTGTGAGATTTTGAGCCTTATAGAGCATATATTTATTTTCTTGCTCACTTTATTGATTATGAGTGTGTCAACATTGATTTGTTATTCTAGAACTTGCATCGATTATACATGTCGAGACCACACTTTTTGATTTGATATACAGAGATGATAAAGGCATCTAGGATTTAACCCACTTACTCCACTAAAAACCTACCTTCATAATTAACCCCTAGTGAACCCTTTTTAATTCTAACAACCCTTTTTATTGACTCGCCCACTAATTTTAACCCGAAATCCTTTATTTTTGTTATCACCATTCCTTTTGACTACCCTTATATCGAGATTTGATTTGATTAGTTGCCTACCTATATTTTTTATTTAAGTAATTTATCCTTTATTATGAATTTATTATGTATTTATGATTTGTTCTTAAAAAAAGTATATTCATTATTAATTTTGTGATTAAGTGAGCTTATACGTTTGAATTCCAAATATTGAAGAAGAAGCTCATATTATTAGTATTATTAGTTTTCAATTGATGTAATTACTTTAAGTTCGTTGTTTCTAGCTAGGTAATTTGTCAGGTCAATCTCGATTCTAACCCTCTAATTCAACCTTTATCCACACCTTAACCCAAGCCCCATTACAACCCTTTCAAAGACCTTTTGATTGGTGCATCATCTCATATTACAGTGGTGGAGATTTGATTTTCATGCAAGCCTATGGGATTAACTTTTTAGGTTTGACGTTTGAGTGCTTAATTTTGAACCTTAAACACTTCGAGTGATTTGAGTGAATCTTTTGTGAGGATGTCAATCCTTGTAGGTTTTGGATCAGAGGTAATTATTTCGATGAGGGGAAACACCTATGTCTTGTGCTACAAATGTATGACTTATTTTGTTTGAATCTTTAGGACTCTTTGAGTTAAATTATCCATGTATAAATTATCTATGAATTATGATGAGACATTCTTGATAGGAATATTGAATCATGGAAAGTTCGTTTTAGTTGTAAGTTGAGAATTTTGCTTGAGGACAAGCAAAAGCTTAAGTGTGGGGGTATGTGATAAACCGTAAAAGTAACATATTTTAATCCCACATTTAGCATACTTTTGGATGATTTATCCTTTGATTTATGTAAAAAGGTGCTCTTAATCCTTTCTTTTCATGTTTTATACTCAGGAAACCACCGGAGGATGAAAAGAATGAGAAACAGGCTCAAAACGGACCAAATTGGGCCAAAGTGAAAATCAACATGGCCTGGACTTAAGCCAACACGGCCGTGTCTCCTTGATAAACTAGAACACAACCTGATCATGATTTACACGGGCATGTCACCTCATTAATAGTTCGAACACGGCCTAAAGATGATTCACACAGGCGTGTGCCATGGCCGTCTCCCTGTCGTGGAAAAGGGCAAATTCACTCAGAAAAGGATACTTAGGGGCAAAGAAACCTATTTCAAAACCCTATATAAACACCCTAAGTATAACCTAGAAGAGGGCAGTGAGCTAGGCCAAGGAGCCGAGCCGAAAAGGTCAGATTTGTGGGAAACACTCGAAAATAGCTAGTTGATCCATCTCAAGAAGCCAAAATTCTACTCAAGACGGCGGATCTCTCCTTCAATTCCTTCAGGGGGTTTTAGGGATTTCTTATGTTTTGTTTTATCTTTTCTTCTGAGATATTTTCTTTTATTGTTATGAACTAAACCCTTCAGATACCTGAAGGGGATGAAACTTAGATGAATCTTGTTATCGTTTGCTGAACTATGTGATAAATACTTGATTTGTTCTTAATTATGTGTTCTTAATTATTGTGTTGATATTTTTGGGATATTGATTCAAGTTTGATGTGCTTAGGTGGAGGAGCAAAAGTCCCTGCTTAAGAGTAGATCTAGCATAATTAAGCGGAGTTGATCGCACGCCTAGAGATAGGATGACGAGATTTTGCCGGATTAGGGTGAAACCTAATATGGGAGTCCATAGATCGAGTTAATGCAATTCTAGGGGTTTTAATTAGAAAGAGATTTCAATTAATCAACCTAGGGTTAGACGTTATTCGCTTCGAGAGAGGGTTTAATATACATTAGGGAGTCTTACGAATCAAGTCAAGTGAATAAATTATGCAGTTCGAGTTAGATAACAAGTGAAGTCTAGGTGGATTCTTCCTAAGGGTATCGTCTTAATCAACTGAGTTTTTCCAACAGTATTTCCTCAATTCATTCTTTTTGTCTTTGTGTCTTTAGCTTTAGTTAGTTAAATTTAGATTAAACAACAACTTCACTTATTTTAGGCTAGATAATAAAAAGAAAGTTAGTATCAGTACTTTTGGTTCCTGTGGGTTCGACAATCCGGTCTTGCCCAAGCTATACTACTGTTCGATAGGTGCACTTGCCTCAATCGTTGTCATAGATAGTTTCCAGGTTCGATCATTCTCTTTATAAATTTTAAAACTCTGACATCACAGCGATCAAACGCATGCCAAACTATAGGGACTTATTGGGCAATTATGTCCTATCTCCTAAACGGCACTGTTCCATCACCTGCCTTTAAAATGGCTTTAGGGACCAATTCGAGACAAAAGCAAATTTTGAAGGCTGGATTAAGAAATAAATGAGAATTTAAATTGAACGAAATTAAAAATAATAAAATTGCAGAAGGAACAAAGAGGCAAATTGCCCCTTTTATAAAAACACGCGGATCCTCCCCGGATATTAGGTCAACATGCGGATCCTGGCCCTTAAACGACGTCATTTTGGCCTCCAAAATTGATTCCCAAAATGGCGCCGTTTAACAGGTATATAAAAATCATTTTTAGACCAAAAATTTCATTTTCTTTGCTGTTCCAAAAAAAAAACAGAGAGCTTTCTCTGTTTGCTCTCCCTCTGGCGATTTCCCGCCAGACTTCGGTGAGGGCTCCGGCCAATCGCCGCCGCCATGGTGGCCGGAACTCTGAAAGGTAAAAAAAAAAAAATCTCTTTTTCGTATTTTTATATTTTTATATATATTATATATATATATAAATAATTTTGTATCTGCATGTATGCTGTTTCGAAAAGAAAGAAAAGAAAAAAATGAAAACAAAAACCTTTGCCGAGTTTTCGACTGTGTGTTCGTATATATCCCCCTTTTTACAGATTTTGTTAGGGCTTTTTATAGCCCCGAAAATAAATCACAAAATAAATACAAAAGATATTGTCCTACTATTTCTTGCCATTTTTGCTGTGTTTTTCTTTCCTTCTGTAGGTTAATGGTGAAGATCTTGGCGGTGATGAAGGCTAGTGGCTGCAGCGCGAGGGTTTGTGCTGGGAGCTGCGACGCGAGGAGGGAACCCTAGGGTTCGGGGTTTCTGATTTCTGAAACCAAATTTGGGCCATTGGGCCATTCGGTTTTGGGTATTAGGTTTAGTTGGGTGTAATGGGTTTATGGTTTATTGGGCAATAGTCTGGGCTATAAGTGGACTGTAAAAAAAACTGTTTATTTTGTTTTTTTTATTTTTAATTTTTTTGGTTTGTTCGGGCCCGGGCAAATTGGGCCTATTACATTGTCTATAAGCAAAAACAAGGGAAAAGTGAAGCTTGTTTGAAAGGTTTCACTAAATTGGTGAGTGTTCAAGGGTCACCACTTGTATGTGCAAACCATAGAGTTAATCATGAGCTTAGGGCTTTAACCTAAGTTTCGAAAGTAAGTCTTCTCTAAAACTCTATTTTGTGATTGAGTTTAAATATTTTTTTTTATGAACAGTATTATGCAAGCTCTATATTGCGAGCTAATTATGAATAGTGTTCTACGAGCTCCTCTTGATTTGCGAGCTCTATGTTTAAGTGAATGTATTGACAATATAATCTTTTGAAACCATTGGATATAATGACATGCCATAGGACTGTGAGTACTCACCTTTGTGTTTTACATTTTGGGCGAGAGGCCTGGGACAGAGTAGGAGAAATAATGGAATGTCAAGCTAAGCTCCATTCAATATGATATGTTGGTGTGTTTGGAGAGTGCTAAGCTTTGTGCTACACTTATAGGATATGTTAAGGCTCTTTGAGTCAAAGTGAGGAGTTATAAGGAAATTCGTTTATCCAACAGAAAAGAACATGTGAATAAGATTGTGTTTTTCAAAATATTATGTTTTACTATTTTAAGCTAACTAATAGTAGATAACTGCGAATCAAGCTTCATGTAAATATGTTGAACTCGGTTCACAGATCCGTAACTTTGTTTAAACACTTGTTTAACTTATGTTTTTGTGCATGCTATATGGTTTTCTTGTATATTCATTGAGTTCGCAAAAGCTCACACACTCCTCTCTAAACATTGCAGATAGTTAGATTGCACAGTGTGTAGCAGTAAATGCAAGTAATCCAGGCAAAGTATAAACACTAGAAAGGTGATACAAGCGAACTCTGGACATAAAGGCAATTTGGGTTTCTGCTTGGGCTAAGTGATTTCTTTCTATCTATAGACTTCGCCAATTGCTCTAAGTCTTAGTTTTGTTTTATATTTGTATTCAACATCTCTTGCAAACTGATAAAACTATATATGCACACTTGAATTTTTGAAGTATATGAATATAGTTCAAAAATTTGCTAATATTTTTTTTAATTCGCAAGTACATGCTTAAGTATTTAATCTTTAACAGAGTGTTAACCATAAGCAAAACATGTAATAAATCAAACTGATTAACTTATATAGAGTTCACCAAAGTCATTGCGAAGTGATAAAGTTATCGAACTGTGGAAAGTGCGAACCCTAACAATGTGTAATCCCACAGAAAACAAACAACAGTAAACACAGTGCACAATCAAAAACAGTCTTAGGCCTAAGTGTAACAGCCCGGTTTAGACCGTAGTCGAAACAGTAGTTTCGGGACCACAGATCCAAGGTCAAAAAATATTTTAAAATTATTTTTGATGATTATAATGTGTGATTGAGCCTGTGTGAAAGTTCTGTGTGAAAAATTTATCGACTGTGTGTCGAATTGTGAAAAAGGACTTAATCGCGTAAAATGCAAAAGTTGTGTGCCTAATTGTTGTTTTCTTTATAATTGGGAGGTGCTATGATGCAATTAACCCACTATTAAGGTTAGTGGATGGTAATGGACAAAATAACCATAATGAATAAATGTTTTAATGTTATAACAAAAAGGGTAATATGGTAAAATGTGTATTAAGGTGTTATAATAAAACAAAAGAAAAATGTTAGTGGATTGTTCATCCATCCATCACCGATTATTGAAGAAAAAGAAATAATAAAATAAGCTTTAAGGTTCGACTAAGTTGAAGCAAAAATTGGTATGTGATTTTTGTTCAGTTTTTGATAATTTCTATGTTTTTGTGATCGTTGCTTCGTGCTCTAGCTAACCCATGTCTTAATTTTGTGATTTGATGATGTTTTTGAAATGTGCCATTGATGAACATGTGAGTTCTTGGATATTTGATGGTGGAAAATGAAAGATATATGTTGGATTAACATATTTTGTCTTTGAATTTTTGATGAATTTGAGTAAATTGGGCTAAATTGAGAAAAGTGTAAATTGAGGGACTAAAATGTGAAATAAATGAAATTTGTGGGCTTGTAATAGCATGAGAAGAATTCGGCTAAGCTTGTGTGAGTAGAAATTTGGTGTATTTTGTGATTTTGTGAATTAGGGACTAAAGTGTCGAAATGTGAAAATGTGAGGGCTATTTTGTAAAATACCCAAAATATGTGTGTTTAGACTAAATTTAATGAATTGGTGATTGAATGAGTTAATTTTGTATATGTATAGACCAAGAAAGGAGAGGTTCGGATCAAGATTGAAGCAAAGACAAAGTGCTCGATTAATCAATCGTTTCGATATTTCGACGTCCGAGGTAAGTTCGGATATAATACTAGTTGTAAACTATATTTATGTGATGTGAATTGAATGATATATATATATATATATAACTATGGGATTAGAAATGTTATGTGCGGAATTGAATTTGAGGGCACTAAATGTGCAAAATTAGACAGCGAGACAGAAATGATTAGCACTGTGTGTGCGAAAAGATAGAAGCTTCGGCTTATCGAATTGGCACTGTGTGTGCGATATCGATATAAGTTCAGTTTATCATATTGGCACTAAGTGTGTGGTGATGATTATGTTTCAATTATTAAATTGGCACTAAGTGTGCGAATAAATCAAAGAAATAGGAA
Organism: Gossypium sturtianum; assembly: GCA_025698515.1. Classification (NCBI taxonomy): domain Eukaryota; kingdom Viridiplantae; phylum Streptophyta; class Magnoliopsida; order Malvales; family Malvaceae; genus Gossypium; species Gossypium sturtianum. Next base: position 143,801,747 of record CM046952.1, on the reverse strand, counting down.
AGGTTGAACGAGAGGTAATATCGAGCAATTGAGTAACATGAATGGTGAGTAACTATGTGTTGATCAAGGTACGTTTGAACCTATGTGGTTGATGATAGTCTTAAAATTTGAATGAATAGATACTTTAGCATATGGTAGAGATTGGTGATGATGAGCCTAATTGTGTATTTATCTATCTGATGGTTTAATTATGTATTGATGTGGCATTATTGAGTAATATGTATTATATTTCGAACTTACTAAGCTTTTGAAAGCTTACTATGTGATTTGTTTCTCTATTTTATAGTGTCAGTAAAACTAGCTCAGATCCGGGGATCGTCCGCATCACTTCACACTATCGGCAATCTATTTTGGTACTTTTAAAGATGTGTGTATTTGAATATGGCATGTATAGGCTAGTTGTTTTGAAACATATTTGAGATGTGTGAATAGCCATGTGATGTGGCTAGATGTATGTGGCTATACGCATTGGTGGATTTGGTATATGATGCATATTATGGTATGGCCTGATGGTAATGAAAATATCTTATGAATGGTAAACTTAGTGATGGATTGATGCTATTATGATCTAGTGATATTGTTGATGAATCATGCCTGGTAATGTATGTGTTTTAGTTGTGCAATTTGGTATATAAGTTGACATGATTAGAAATGAGATTGGATGGGATGATATGTTGATTATTTGACATGTATTTGGTTGCCAATTGTGTGTGGAAATAGGCTTGCATGTGTTGGTAGGTATGACCCAAGTGTGGGTGGCATTTTGGCCTTGCAAATGGCCTATTTTGCATATACGGTCAAGGGACACGGGCGTGTGTCTCTGCCGTGTGGCTCAAAGGCCACTTCGAGGTGTGCCTGGGCAGGTTACACGGCCGTGGCCCACGGGTGTGCCTGCTGGCTGTGTGACCAAGTCAGTAGCTAGCTTAATTTCACACGGCCATGGCACACGGGCGTGTCTTGTGGCTGTGTGGACAAGTCAGTATGTATACCCTGTTTTGGTACGGCCTGGACACATGGGCGTGTCTGGTAGCCGTGTGAGGCACACGGCCTGGCCGCACAGGCGTGTGACTTTTACATTGTTGAAGAATGTTTAAATTCCTGAAAATTTTTGTAAGTGTTCAGTTTAGTCCCGACCTCTTTCTAACACGTGTTTAAGGTCTCGTAGACCTCAATAAGGGACTATATGATTATAATTGAATATGCTTGATTGAGGAAAGACTTTGTGTTGTGAAATGAATGTGGAATGTTCGGAAATGTTTAGTAACGCCTCTTAACCCTAGTCCGGCAACAGTTACGGGTTAGGGGTGTTACACTAAGCCCCTTTCAGTATCAGTAGCGGATTGGCCTTAGCCCAACTCAGTATCAGTATCAGTATGCACAAGGGCCTTAGCCCATCACAGTGTCAAAAACAAATATGCAGTATTCAGTAACAAATTCTTACTCAACCAGCCTCTGCACACCATCTCCGTCCAACCCTACACTCCATGTGAGCATTAAATCAACCCACCCATCCCTACACTCCAGGTAGTACCGAATGCGGCACAAAATAGTAATTTGCAGCTGAGCTGGCAGTATATTAGGTTTAAGAGCCTTTCAGTACACTTCCTTCAAATAATATCAACCAAACCCAATGCAATGCAACATACATGAAATGTCATGCTATCACAGGTTTGTCAGATACACATTCAGTTCATTATACATGCTTGTATATAACATGCTCGGTACATAATTCACACAATCAATATCACACAGTTAAAGGTCTAAGTAGTGCTTACCGACCCTACAGAAGGTTCAAAGTCGACTTGGGTGAACCGTGCAACCTTAACAGTCATTTTAGTAAATATGGGCACGTACGCCCATGTAGCCTGCCCGTGGGGGCCCACACGCCCGTGTGGCCCACACGCCCATATTGGCCTTGGCCCGTGTGCGTCATACGGCCTGACCCAATTTCCCACATGCCCGTGCGGCCCACACGGCCCAAATTAGTCTAGCCCGTGTCTCGCACACGGCCGTGTCTTGTGCGGACGGCCTGGCCTCGTCAATCACACACCTGTGTTATGGCACACGGCCTACCACACGGGCTACCACACGCCCGTGTGGCATCGACAGTGAGGTTTTTGACTTTCATTGAAATCTCATTTTCTGTGTAATTGGGTACACACCTGTATCGTTTTCGACGTAAAAGAAAATCCAAGCAATCCCTAACCTAAAATTGATCAATATTTCACTCCATTAATCACTTAAACAATCGAATTGAACTAAACCCGAAATGGGGTATTCATCTATCGAACGAAAAACCATTACCTTAGATCGAACAACAAAGTCTCTTCACCAGCACGACACCGATCGAATAACTTCAGCCCTTTAACCTTTTCCAGACACAAAACGAATCCCATTAACCACTATCCATAACCCAAAATGAAAAACAGTATTTATCACACTTACTGATAAAACACGATAACATGCCGAAGAACGAGACGCAACACAACGATAGTAGGGAAAATAAAATAATAATGAAAAAGAAGAAGTGGAGAAGAAGATGATCAGTTTTTTTTTCTGTAGAACAAATTTTTGGGAAATTATTTTACTCAAATCCCACTACCTACCCTATCTCAATCCCTTAATTTCCTCTCTCAACTCCCACTACACATCCACCACTCAGAATCCCAGTTCAGCACAACTCTGGCCAAACTTTAAGCAAAAATACTACTCCTTGCCATCGTAGGGAATTGAACACAAGCCCTTCAACACACCAACACTCCACTTAACCACTAGACCAGCTGTCCCATTCTGATATGGTTTTGCAAACAATTAAATAAAAGCTTACAGAACAAGAGTGAGGTTTAACTTAGAAAAGTTTCAAAATTTGCCAAAGGCATGGATTGAACTTGGGACCTCCCACATACACCCAGAACATATAACCACTGAAGCAAACAGATATTTGTGTTACACATTCACAAAAACGAACATAGAAATTTTAGGGCGTTGCATCAAATAATAATAAAATAATCTACACTAATCAGAGTTTTATTAAAACAAATAAACAGAGTTTAACTGGAAGATTATTTCTCAAATTTGACTGAAATAGGAGCCATATTCAACAATAGGTTAATAGTTGAATTTATCTCTTGAATTATCTTGAATATTTATCCAATAACTTCCTTCACATCCAAGTACAACCAACTTGATCTCCAAGTAAAAGGATAAGAATAAGGTATGAGATGATGAAAACTAATCCTTCCTCATTTTTCTCTCCAAATTTGATCAATAACTTTGAATACTGTAACACCCCTAACCCGTATTCGTCACCGGAACAGGGTTACGAAGCATTATCAAAATAAATAGATCAAAAACAAACATTTCAAATTATTTAACATCCATGTCAGATATTATTCATAAAGTCCCTTATATAAGCCCTCGAGGCCCAAAACATACATTAGAAATAAGTCGGGACTAAACCGGGTACTCAAAGAATTTTTCATAAAATATCAAAATTTTTCCTAGGTACAGGGTACAAATGCCCGTACGGTCAGGCCATGTGGCTTACACGGCCAAGAGACACACCCATGTCTTAGGCCGTGTGGGCATTCAAAATGGGGCACACAGTCGTGTCCCAGCCCATGTCTGTACCTGTGTAACTCTCTGACTTGGGTCACACAGCCAAGTCACACGCCCGTGTGCTAGGCCGTGTGTAGGTGTAGGGGTCACACGGCCAAGCCACACGCCCGTGTGCCAGATCGTGTGAAAAATCTTGAGCATTCTATTTTAAATTTTAAAGATGCAAGGGACACATGGCCAAATCACACTCTCATGTGCTAGGCCGTGTATCACATACGGCTGAGACGCACGCCCGTGTGGACGAAAATAGGCCATTTTCAAGGCCACTTTTCTCACCCAATTAGTCTTCCACCTAGATAAATACTTTAATACATACACAATCCAATCCAAGACATTTAAACCAAGCCAAAAGAATCAAGTCTTACGCATGACATATTACTTCATAAATCCATATATCCAAACTTACCTATTTGACCAAAAATACATTTAGACATACTTATGAAATTCACTATCAATTGTCCATATTTAACACTCATATCAAACATGACATTATCTCATATATATATATATACATATACACATCAAAACACATTCATCACAAGCCATAACAATGGCTAATTACAACTAAAACATTTATATGCCAACATTGACTATTTAAACCTATACATGCCATTATAACAAAAAATTAAATTACTATTTATACCGAAATAAGTCGATGGGTAGTGTGATGTGTCTCCGACCAGCTTCTAACGTTAACGAGCTTCCGAGCTACTATAAAACAGAGGAAATAAAACAGAGTAAGCATTTAATGCTTAGTAAGTTCATATAACATGAAATAAACTTACCATTCATTTACATTTAAGGTAAGCATACAAAATGCATCCAAGCAATTTGGCTAATAGCCTAAACACACAACTTCATCAACATGTTAGTCATGTATTTTATGTGAATATCAAGAATCAGGGATGAACTCATCAAATATCAAATTTCCATGTGATTTCAGGTGTATACAAGTAATATCTCATTCAAAATTCACCGTAACTTATATCAGAACTTTGTCCGTTAAACCATTTGAAATATCGATGGATACACGGTAATACATAAGAAGTGTATAAATCTGTAATCCGTCAATTCATATTCGGGAGTGCTCATTAAAGCATATAATTGGGAAACCCTTTCTCGAGCCATATAATCGGAAGCTTATGTGAGCCATATAACGGGAAGCTTATCCGGGCTATATAACGGGAAGCTCATAAGAGACACAATTGAGGAGCTCATGCGAGCCAATAACGGGTAGCTCTGAAGAGCCATTTAACAGGAAGCTCCGGATAGCCATGTATCGGGAATTTCAAGTGAGCTATATCGGGAAGCTCCGGAGAGCCATTAATTAGGAAGCTTACAAAGAGCCTTTAATCGGGTAGCTCAAGAAGAGCCATATAGTGGGACGCTCATAAGAACTGCGGCGTGTCCACAACACATGCAGGATCACAACCGATCGGGATGCTCCGAAGAGCTATTAACGAGAAGCTCATGTAACATCCCGATTCAGGGCCTAGTCGGAATAGTGGTGCGAGACCACAAATCTGAGTTAGTAAATTGAGTTCTTAAGGTTTATGACATGTTTGCATGATAGTATTAAAGTTCCATGTAGAAATTTTGTGAAATTGACATGGAATGATCAAATAGGACTAAATTGCAAAAGATACAAAATATGAGTTTCTAAAAGCTTTTTGTATGAAATAGCTTTAGAATAATAATTAGAAGTCCTTAAATAGCAATTTTCCCAAAATATAATTTTTGGACAAAATTGGTCATGAGTTGGTAAAATGGAAAATTTTTTAAGAGAAGGGCATTTTTGTCATTTGTCTAATAATTGATTAAAATAGGAAAAAGATGATAAAAATCTATTCATCTTCTTCCTCCCATTGCCGAAAATTTGGAGACTCCATAGCAAGGGTTCTTCATTTTTTTTCAAGCTTGCTAGTAAGTTCATTTTAGCCTCGTTTTTAATATTCTTCGTATTTTTGAAGTTCTCGTATTATGAATTAGTTATTTTTAGCTATAAAATGAGCTAAGATGCATGTTCAAAAATCTACCCATGAATGACATGCATGTTAAATGATGTTTTATGGAAGTTTATGAGAGTTTGATGTTAGATAAACATCTTTTTCTAAGAGAATTTCATGAAAAATGATAGTATGAACCATTTTGTAATAGTTATGAAAATTGGTCATACATACTAGAAATAGTGTGAATTGATGATTGTTATAGTAGAGAAAATGAATTAGCTAAGGATGAAGTTTAAGAAAGTTGAATGAAAATCATGTTACGAGCCTAGGGGCAAAAGTGTAAATATGAGAAAGTATAGGGGCAAAATAATAATTTTTCCAAAGTATGAGTAATGAGTCAATTTAGTCAATGTTAGTATTAAATGATCTATTTATGATAATAGATCAAAAAAAACGAAGCTCGGATCGAAACCGAGGCAAGAACAAAGTCGAGGACTAAATTGCATATCTACATACATTTTGTATATCGAGGTAAGTTTGTATGATTTCTAAGCTTTATGATTTCTATCATTGAATTGCTTAGTATAATGTACATTATTATCATGGAATGCTTAATGTTTTGCTAAACAAAGAAATCAATGAGATTAAGTATGAGCAAGTCCTGATTGAAGATGAATTTCCCAGGATACTCGATCTACCACATGAGATTAGAAAGTCTTTATAAGACCAAGCCAAGGCATGGCATCGGCAATCAAGCAGAGATATCATGTAAGTCCAAGGCAAGCTTGGCATTGAACAAGTTATCATGTAAGTCCAAGGCAAGCTTGGCATTGAACAAGTTACCATGTAAGTCCAAGGCAAGCTTGGCATTGAACAAGTTATCATGTAAGTCCAAGGCAAGCTTGGCGTTGAACATATATCATGTAAGCCCAAGGCAAGCTTGGCATTGAACAAGTTATCATGTAAGTCCAAGGCAAGCTTGGCATTGAACATATATCATGTAAGTCCAAGGCAAGCTTGGCATTGAAAAACTATCAAGAGAAAGAGATCCCATGTAAGTCCAAGCCAAGGCATGGCATTGGTGAGAACAAGAAAGACTCCGTATAAGTCCATGTCAAGACATGGCCTCGAAACCAAGATGAGATATTCCATGTAAGACCGTATCTAGGATATGGCTTTGGCATCAAGTTCATGGGAAGAGATTTAGTATCCTCGGTTATTCGCAGAAATTCATCGGGTAAATGAGTAAAGTTAAAATAAGATAGCAAGAAAGTTGAGTAAGCAAATTTATTATCAAGTTGAAAATGAGTATTATTCATGTTATGAATGATGAATCAGAGATTATGATTATTATGTTAAAGTATGCTGATCAATGTGATCAAGTGATATAGGTACCTTGTTTACCTCTCAAGTATGAGACTAGTAAGTTTCATGAGATATGTAAGAATCAAGCATGAGTAAGTAAGCTTTTTAGCTGAAATTTATGATACCATTGTTGATGTCAAATGGTTTATATTAAGCAAGTATGTTGCTATGAGCATTATGCAAACTTACTAAGCTAAATGCTTACGTCTTTTATCCTTTCTTTCTATGTAGTCCCGCCAAGCTAACTTGTGGATCGTTGAAGTCGGAGCTCGAAGCACACTATCAATCCTTATTTTGGTATAGCCAAGTTGAAATTATATTAAGTATGGCATGTATAGAAAACATTTCATTTTGAGTATATGTCTTAGAAAGGGGAAAAGTATGGGCTATCAAGTTTATTATTCTTGTAACATCCCAAATATGGGGTTATTTGGATTTTAATTATTTTTGATATTGTTAATGGAAGAATAGAACTTAATTTAAGGCTTTGAGTATGCCCGGTTTGGTAGAAAAATTTCAGTTTTAATTTTAAAAGAAGGGAGCCTTGGTAAGTGGTGTTATAAGAATAAATGTGGGTATTATTAACACTAATTAGGCCTTGGTAAAGTGGCAAAAGAAGCCCACTTAAGAGCTACATGTGACGCCACAAGGGGGGAACAAGGAGAGCCTTGGTTCGAGTCATAACGTTTTCTCTTTTGTTTTTTTAGGGACGGCACGGAGGGGAGTCTTCCTCTCTTTAAACTCTTTTATTTATTATTATTTAGAGATAATATGAGCTTTTAAAAAGGGATTTTATTATCGGGATATTAAGATAATAAAGGATTATTAAAGGGATTAATATTTGATTATTTTGGTGTTCAAAATTATTTGAATTAAATCAAATAATTGGTCGAGCAAATTAAGGGGGTTTTGCCGAAATTCAAACTCTTCCTATGAAGAGTGGACGGCAAGCAATGGGAGGGGAGTGCCGAATTCTTTATAAACCCCTCTATCACCATGGTTTCTCTTTTAGACTTTTTCTCTCAGCAGCAGCCTAATTTCTTCCTCCTCCTCGTTTTCTCTTTATTTTCTTTCTTAAAACTCCTTGGCCGAACCCTTCACATCTCCATAGCTTCTTTATTCGTAAACTAAGACCCCTATTCTCCTATACTCCTTTGTAGAACCGAAATCCTCTTCTCTTATTTGGAATCTCTTTTGGCCGAATACCAAGGTGGTTGGACCTCTTCAAGTTAATCATTGTGGTGATTAGGTAAAGGTGAGTGGCTATAGCCGAATGTCAATTTCCCTTATCTCTAATGTTCTGCGATTTGGATTAAAGGAAAAAGCCAAAGTTGGCAAGTACTAATGGTTGGCTAACCTTTCTATTGAAGCCGATTTCACCAAGGACTCCGGATCTCAAAGCGGTGAGATCGAGATCTTGCATTCGGCCGACAAACGGAATTTGGTAAGTATAGGTAAGGCTTATATTGGTGTTTAAAAGCCAAAGGCTATGGTTATTAGTGTTATTAATTGACCAAGTGTAGTTTGTAAACCGAGTTCGCAATTCGGACGCTAAGGCTAGTACTCAAAGTGATTTGGGTAAAGATTCGGGTACAAAATATGATCCCTTTAAATCTTTTGGTTTGGCCGAATAAGCCATAATACTAACCTTGATAGTTGGCCGAATATAGGGGCAAGGACTTAGAGTGTGGCCGATTGTTTAACTTCGGGATCTAAGGCTAACGTGGTAATGTGTGTACATACACACGTATAATAGTTAATAAAGTGTATTAAGTGTATGTTATGTGTAAATCGCTTTATGTAGATACGGCTTTAGTGCCTTAATGGTACAAGCGAGGATACCGGTAAGTCTCTATTTGTATGAGATTGATGATAATGCTTTTGGGAAGCATGGATTATTTGATACATGTGATATATGTATGTATTGTTGTTAACTGCTTGACATGGGTTGATGAGAGGAGGGGGCAAAGTGATATTGTGTCGACGAGCACCGTGCTTTGGTAGCACACTCGTGACTATATGTCACCGTGAGGTTTGGTACCTCCAGAGGTTTGGTACCTCATAGCGACTTGTCCCCGTGGTTAACACCACCGTGGGTTGGCCCCACTTGAGATATGGGATCGCTCGCGGTGATTTGGTATCACACGATGGGTTGGCCCCATCACCCGATTCGTGTCTCACGGACACCGTGCTTTGGTAGCACATTGTGACTATATGTCACCAAAGTGGTTTGGCACCACCAGTGTTTTGGTAACACATCGTGACTACGGTCACCAAAGGTTTGGTACCACGTGGGGTAGACAAAGGTGTTTGGTTGGCTAGGTTGGGTACATGATACTTTGCTTAATTAATCGTTATATGTTGTGTATGAAATGTTGTATTAACCGGGGAAGGGTTACATATCGAGTCTTGGTGACTCACCTTCTCCTTAACATTTTTTCAGTGACTCGTAGATGGCGGTTGAGGAGCCGGTGGGACTCGAGGCGCCATGCAAAGGATTTTAATTTACAGAGCTTTAAATTTGTTTAATTTTATTTTGGGTTGTAATAAGGCCTCCATAAACTATAGTTGCGTTATTTTTTTATGTTGGATATTTACTCAAGACTATACTTTTAAAATTGAATTAAATCACATGTTTTTTTTTATTAACACGAAAAGGTTTATTCGTGCCATCGGGCACACTTGAAACTGGTATAACAATTGGACTTAATTAAAATTCCAAATTAAACCTAAGGGTAGCTTTGACAAGACAACCGAAAACGAGGGGTTTTCAATGAAAATTTAATGTTTTTCGAAATGGTGTTCACAAGGTTTTACTCGGTAACAAGTCAAATTCGGTCGTAGTGTTTGGGCCGGGTTTGGGTTGTTACAATTCTTTTGTAAATGGCTAAGTGATTGGCCAAGATTGACTAAGTATGTATGTTATTGATATCAATGAAGCATGTTCTATTGTTCATGAAAGATGTAATACTTGAGTTGCTGAATTGAGCTTGAGTTTGGTCTTGATTTCAGGGTGGCAATTGGCTTGGTAAATAGCCTCTAAGTGCCCACACGGATGGACACACGGGCATGTGTCTAGGCCGTGTGCACCTTGCACCATTGTATCTTAAGTCAGAATAGACCACGGACTGGTAAGCACGGGCGTGTGCCTAGACTCTAGGCCATGTTAAGGTAGTCAGTGTGCACCACGGGTGGTAACCACGAGCGTGTGCCTTGGCCGTGGGCCATTGGCAGAATGCTAGGGTTTTAGGCACGATTTGGGGCCACGGGCGTGTCCAGGCCGTGTGTATTTTGCCAGTATCCACCACGGGTGAAAGACATGGGCATGTTTTAGGGGTGCACGGGCGTGTCCCAAACAACATGGGCGTGCGACCCCTGCTGTAACAGTCCGAATTTGACCCTAATCGGAACAATGGTTTCGGGACCACAAGTCCGAGTCTGAATAATATTTTAAAATTATTTTCTGTGTCGTTGATATGTGAATTAGCAAGTGCTAAATTTTTGTGAATTAAATTGACTGTCTGTGTGTTTAATTTGACAAAAGGACTAAATTGCATAATTGGTAAAAGTGGCCCCTTAATTTATTATTGGCTAAATTGAGATGGCTTTAGTAAAGTGAAGTCCTTAAAGGACAATTAGTCCATTATTATTTAAAGTGGACGGCAACAAGGCTTTATAACATGTTTCTTTATGTTATTTTATTAGTTAAAATGTTATATTATATTTATTTATAAGTTATAATTATATTAAACTAAAAGAAACATAATAGTGGGATTCATTCATACATTGTTTCCATCGAAAATATAAAGGAAAGAAAAGTTTTTGAAGCTTTCTCACGTTCGGCTACTATTGAGCAAAATTAAAGGTTAGTTATTGTTCGGTTTTTGATAATTTCTACGTTTTTGAGATCGTTGCTTAGAAATGTTCAAGACCCATGCTTTAATTTTTGAATTTGATGAAAATTTTGAGTTGAGCCATTATTGATAGTTGGATGTTTATGTTATTTAATGATGGATTATAAAATATATGTGATAGATTTATATGTTTTGTTTTTGAATTTTTGACGAATTTAGCTAAATAGGGCTAAATTGAGAAAATAAATTTTTGAGGGGTTAAAATGCAAAATAAATGAAATGAATGGACTTTTATAATCTCCATGAATATTCGGCCTTTAGGTTGTGAAATCAAATTTTGTGTATTTTGTATTTTGTGCAAATAGGACTATATTGTAAAGGTGTGAAACATTAGGGGTAAAATGGTAATTTGTCCATTTAAGTGTTTTAGGACTAAATTGAATTGAAATGTATTTGAATGAGCTTAATTTGAACATGTTTAGATCAAGAGCAAAAGAAAAAGGACTTGGATCGGGGAAAAGCTAAAGTAATCGACTAGCCAGTTTTGTCGTCCGACGTTATCCGAGGTAAGTCTATAAGCAATTTAATTCCGTTAATATCGGTTATAACCTTGATTACATGCTGAATTATGAAATTATAAATGTGAATTTGGCCAAAGCCGAATGTGGTAAGTGATTTAATAATGAAATGTAGTTATATTTAATTGAGTTTGATATGTTACAGTGATATGAATTATGTGTGATATATGTGATATTGGTAATAAGTAATGTGTATGAGATGGTTTAATTATATCGATATTCGGGCTTCGAGCCTAGCAGGACTTGTGCCGGTGAAATGCATCGGGCTTATTGTCTAGCAGGCTAAATGCCGGTGATTAAATTTCAGACCTCGGGTCTAGCAGGCTTAGTGCCGGTGTGTGTTTCAGGCTTGGTTGCCTAGGAGGCTTAGTGCCGGTGTGTGTTTCAGGCTTGGTTACCTAGCAGGCTTAGTGCCGGTGTGTGTTTCTGGCTTGGTTTCCTAGCAGGCTTAATGCCGGTGATTTATTATAAATAGAGGATTCACGGATCATTAATAAGGTGGAATGTAATTACTGCAATTAAGCTAAATGTTCAGGTAAGTATAAGCTTCATAGTTCCAATGAATAAGGTAAGTTGTTATATTACTATTCGAAGTGAGTAACATGTGATATAGTTGAAGTATTTTTTTATGTGCATTTGGTCTTACAAATAATGAATATGATATATATATATTGGAATTTAATCTTGGTTGTGCCTTTGAGATTCGGCCATATGTGTAAATGCTATATGTGAGGGTAAATGGATATGTTTACTTATGTGTATGATCGATTACATGTGGCTAATATGTATACTATACTTACTTGGTTTGGTTATATCTGGATACATATTACATTTATGTGTATTCGGTGAGTTTGCACAATTAAGGTGAGATAAGGATATTTTGAGGTTATCATAGAAAAGGGTACTAGCATTCGGCATTAGTAGATCATTTAAGTACTAAGCTTTGAATTTGTATGATATTAAATTTGGATTTGGAAATGTTTGAACGATCATTGATTTAATACTTTTGCTTAAGACTTACTAAGCTAAATTAGCTTACTCTGTGTGTTCATCGTTCTGTTTTATAGATTTTGACCAAGCTACGAGCTCAGGGGATCGTCAACGAAGTCATCCACACTATCAATCTATTTTGGTACTTTTTGAGTTTGGTTTTTGGACTAAAGGCATGTATAGGCTAAATTATGTTATGAGCCATGAATTTTGTTCTTGTATATATATTAAAAGCCATGCGAATATCGCTTATCTCCTTTGTTAGTTTGGTATTGAGGCATATGGTTTTTAATGGTCAAATGGTGTATATGTTTATGTCATTATTGTGCATGAGTTGTGGGGGTTTTTAATTATCATATATTTGGCCATGGTACATATATATTTGATAGGTATAGCTTAGTTTTGTGGTTTATGGCATTTTTGGCTAAGATAATGTTTTGATAATGTATATTCGGTTTAAATATATGTTCTTATTACATATAATGTTTCATAGTTTAAATGTGCAGCCGTTTGATATATATATATTTATTATGGTGATTTGCTAGTATATTTTGCTATAGGGATTCGGTGTATAATGGTAAATAATAAAGTTGTACATGAACATATTTGCGCATGGGTTGATTTCGAAAATGGTATGTGCTAATTAGGTAATTGTAAATATTACATATATATGGAATGCTTTGAAATTTTGTTTGATTGAATATGTAAGTGACTATTAGATTTTATTTTGTGTTTGTGTATAGGTGAGTAAATGGTATTTTTCATATGTGATATTGATACAGTGGGCATTCATGTCTATAATTAAAGAAACAAATGTATCATACGTTTAATAATAGTGTATGCTTGAATGTATGGTTGATAATAGAAATGATATAAATGTTTAAATATTATATACCTATTCAGTCATTATTTTTAAATGACCATGTGATACGTATAATGCAAGTTGTTGTATTAAGACCAGATAGAATATATATATATATATATATTCATTTGTGATAGCATAAAATGATATGAATTTATCAAGTGTTAGTTTGGATGGAGTGCATTAACTTGGTAATTGTTACAGCAATGCCTCGTCACCCTAATCCGGCGATGGATACGGGTTAGCGGTGTTACATTTGATTGGTATCAAAGCTTACGGTTTAGTCGATTCTAGGACTACCGTAGCACGTGTGGGTCTAGCTATACATGCCTTTAATTATAATGCGATAGTGTGATGACTTCTGACATCTGAATTGTGTTTTTTTATATAGTAAATGGATCCCGATAGAGCAGTAGCTGATGATGTTGAGAGCGTAGCTCCTAATCCCGCGCATGCGAATGCGCCGGTAGACTCTCGACCTATCTCGAGTAGCCATGAGGGGGAGGCTAAACAAGCCTTCTACCAGATGATGAATGAATGGTTCATCCAATATATCCGGACTAATCCGGCTGCGCAACCACCTCCACCCCCGAATAATCCATCTCCGATACCTTTAGCACCTCCGATGATAGATCCGATGAGATCTAGCAGGCCTCCTGTTGATAAAATCAGGAAACACGGGGCAGAAGAATTTAAAGCTAATGATGATGATGACGTGGAACGAGCTGAGCTGTGGCTTGATAATACTATCCGTGTGCTTGACGAGTTATCATGTACTCCGGATGAATGCTTAAAGTGTGCTATATCCCTATTACGGGACACCGCATATCACTGGTGGAATACACTAGTATCGGTGGTTCCGAAAGAAAAAGTGACTTGGGATTTCTTTTAGACCGAGTTCCGTAAGAAATATATCAGTCAGAGATTCATTGATTAAAAACGAAAAGAATTTCTGGAATTAAAACAGGGTCATATGACCGTGACTGAGTATGAGCGGAAATTCATGAGACTGAGCCGATATGCTCGTGAATGTGTGTCAACTGAGGCTATTATGTGTAAAAGATTCGAAGACGGTTTGAATGAAGACATTAAGTTGCTGGTCGGCATACTCGAGGTTAAAGAGTTCGTGGTACTTGTTGAACGAGCTTGTAAAGCCGAAGAGCTTGGGAAAGAGAAAAGAAAAGCCGAATTTGAAGCTAGAGACATTCGTAAAAGATCATCGAGTAAAACCTTTCATTCTGTATCGAAAAAGTTCAAAGATGAATCCAGTCGACATAAAGCTACTTCAGACTTCTCTAGACGAGATCGACCTCTTGTAGGTTCCTGAGATACTTTGATGGCCAGTGTTGGTAATGTTCAGCAGAACCTAGTTGAGTGCAAGCATTGTGGGAAATGGCATTTCGGGAGTTGTAGATTCAGTGATCGGTCCTGTTTTAAATGTGGATCGTTGGATCATTTCATCCGGGAGTGCCCGATGCTAGCCGAGCAAAATACTGCTCAGAATACAAGACCGAGCAATGTATCAGTGCGTGGCAGACCACCCAGGCATTCGGGAAATGTAAGTGGCAGCCAGAGAGGAACAAAGGATACTGCAGTTTGATCAGAGGCTCGCGCACCTGCTAGAGCATATGCTATACGCGCCCGGGAGGATGCTTCTTCCCCAGATATTATTACCGATACTTTCACTCTTTATGATACTACTGTTGTTGCATTGATTAATCCTGGTTCGACTCATTCTTATGTGTGTGAAACTTTAGTATCCAGTAAGACTCTGCCTGTTGAGTCTACTGAATTTGTGATTCGTGTATCAAACCCCTTGGGTCAATGTGTTCTGGTTGATAAAGTGTGTAAAAGTTGTCCGTTGATGATTCGAGATTCATGCTTCCCAGCTGATTTGATGTTATTGCCTTTTGATGAGTTCGATATAATTTTGGGAATGGACTGGTTGACTTTGCACGATGTTGTTGTTAATTACAAAAGAAAGACCATTGATTTGAGATGTCAGAACGGTGAAATTATTCGGATTGAATCTAATGATCTGAATGGGTTACAAGTGGTAATATCTTCGATGCTAGCTCGGAAGTATATGAGAAAAGGGTATGAAGCTTACTTTGCTTATGTGCTTGATAGTAAAGTGATAGAGAAGCAGATTGAATCCGTACCAGTTGCGTGCGAGTACCCAAAAGTGTTTCCTGAAGAACTTCCGAGTTTACCACCTGTTCGAGAAGTAGAGTTTGGTATTGAGTTAGTACCGGGGACGACTCTGATTTCAATAGTTTCGTATCGGATGGCACCTATAGAATTAAAAGAGTTGAAAGCACAGTTGCAAGAGTTAACAGATAGGGGCTTTGCACGGCCGAGTTTCTCTCCTTGGGGAGCACCAGTTTTATTTGTGAAAAAGAAAGACGGGACGATGCGGATGTGCATTGATTATCGACTGCTAAATAAGGTGACTATAAGGAATAAATACCCGTTACCTCGGATTGACGACCTGTTTGACCAGTTAAAAGGAGCTTCAGTGTTTTCAAAGATAGATTTAAGATTGGGTTATTATCAGTTGCGAGTCAGAGATTCCGATGTGCCAAAGACTACTTTTCGAACGAGGTACGGACACTATGAGTTTTTGGTTATGCCTTTTGTACTTACTAATGCACCTGCTGTTTTTATGGATCTGATGAATCAGATTTTCAGACAGTATTTGGATAGGTTTGTGGTAGTGTTTATAGATGATATTCTGATCTACTCCAGAAATGAAACCGAGCATGTTGAGCACCTGAGACTTGTGCTACAAACTTTGCGAGATAAACAGTTGTATGCAAAGTTTAGTAAATGTGAGTTCTGGTTGAGTGAAGTCAGTTTTCTGGGCCACGTTGTTTCAGCAGCAGGCATTTGGGTGGATCTGAATAAAATATCGGCTATACTCGATTGGAAACCACCGAAAAATGTTTCTGAAATTCAAAGCTTTCTGGGACTTGCTGGTTACTACAGACGATTCGTGAAAAGCTTTTCTATGATAGCGACACCTTTGACAAAGCTATTACAAAAAGATATTAAGTTCGAATGGACGGAAAAATGTCAGAAAAGTTTCGATCAGTTGAAAGCTCTTTTGACCGAGGCTCCAGTGTTAGTTCAGCCTGAATCGGGTAAAGAATTTGTTGTTTATAGTGATGCTTCTTTGAATGGTTTTGGTTGCGTTTTGATGCAGGAAGGCAAAGTCGTAGCCTACGCTTCGAGACAATTGAAGCCGCATGAAAGAAATTACCCGACACATGATTTGGAGCTAGCAGCTATTGTATTCGCGTTGAAGATTTGGCGTCATTACCTGTTCGGGGAGAAATGTCATGTCTATTCAGATCACAAAAGTTTGAAGTATCTGATGACTCAGAAAGATCTGAACCTGAGACAACGCAGATGGTTAGAGCTGTTGAAAGATTACGAATTAGTGATTGATTACCATTCGGGGAAAGCCAATGTTGTTGCGGATGCTCTAAGTCAAAAATCATTATTTGCTCTTCGTGCGTTGAATGCACATATGGCTACGTCTGATGATGGTTCGGTAGTAGCTAAATTAAAAGCAAGACCGTTATTTATTGTAACATCCTAAAAAAATATGAGTATCGATATGTTGCATGTTTTTGGTGCTTAGCTTGTGAATGATTAAATTTATGTGCTTATTATAGTCTTGAGAAGGCTCGGGATTTATTCAGAATTAGAATAAATTTTAGAAATGAGTACTTTATTGAAGTGGATCAAGTGACCCTGATGCTTAAGGTAATTAAGTGTCAAAAACTAGCATAAGTTGAGCTAGTAGGAAGGTGGAGTTGGCGCCATGAGTGTTGCTTGAGGGGAGAGGTTCGAATCCCATGGATAGCATTTAGGTGACTTTTATTTTTGCACCTAGATTACTTGTGTCGGTCAAGCCTTATTTATGGTAAGGTTGGACTATTTCTTTTATGGCAAGGTGACTATTGGATAAGATAAGCTTGAACTTGAGGAAAGGAAATCCTATACTTATGGAATGAAGGGGAACACAAGGCATATCTTAAGGGCTATGTTTTGGAAACATTTGAATGGCCTTTTTGTCCATGAACTTGGACGGCTTTGTGGACAAAAGGGGGGAGCCGAATTTTGATGGTAAGTTTTGGGTAAAGTTTGGTAGCTTGATAGAATTTTCATTTGGTCATTTTGCTCTCCCAAAAACATTTCTTCCTCTCATCTTTTCCTCTCTTGGTCGAATGTGCTTGTGTTAGGAGAAAACAATCTTTGCTTTGATTCTTTTGGTCATTTTTGAAAAAACCCTCAAGTGCTTCATCTTGTATTTCTCTCCTAGTGCCGAAATTATCAACACAAAAAGCCATTTCTTTTTTCTTCTTTTTCCCATTGCCGAATACATATTTGTTCCTAAACTCCTCTCTTTTCTCTTCTCCCTATTCTCTTTTCTTCTCCATTTTACTTATCATTCAAAAACATTCTTCCTTCATTTTCTTTCCATGGCCGAATGCTTGTGACTACCCCCATAGCCGAAATTATTTTCCCTATCCATTAAATCATAGCCGAATCTTCCATTCCTCATAACATTTATTCTCAATCAATTTCTTCTATTCAAACTTTGGATCATCGGTAAGAATCATTTTCTTTGATTTCTTTTGTTATTTGGTCACCTTGGCCGAATCTATAGGATGGCCTAGGAAGAGCCTTTAAATCGATAATCGTCCATTCTATTAAACATTTCCTTTCGTTATATTTTAGTGAAATAGTGGAGGGCCGAATCACCATCTCGTCAAAGTCACCTTGAAGTTATTCAAGTTCGGATCATATCTAGCAAGGTAAAAAGGAACTCTTCAAGGATTCTTGATCACTCTCGTTTTTATCAATGACTATCATTGGGATTGTTATAACCGAAAGTTTTTATATAGGAATCCTTTGGAAATCACTCGAGATTTTAAGATAGGGTCGAAAAGGGTTGTTAATAGTGTTCGGAAGAGGGGTGGATCCGCTATTCCCCCTAAATTCAAACGAAGGACTATTTCAGTAATCCGAGATTTTCCACCGGGTTGTGGACCCTCATCCGACGAAAATTAATTGTTTGAAGTCATTCGTACTCCTGAGCCTTTGACTGTTCGTGGTTCTTCATCGGGTTATGAACTATCGATCGAGGAGAAATCACAAATAGCTGTTGTTCGAGATTCCGAGGGTAAAGATCTAGATCGTTTATCATTAGAATAGTTTTATATTAAATATTAATGTTCTAATCAAGCGTGATAAATATTTAGGTATCGACGAGCGGGAGAGTATAGTACTCACTGTAATCAGGTGTGTAACTTCACACTTATCTCATGGGTTATACTATGCCGTAAGTATTCGATTAAAAATCGTAAAGTCGGTAAAATTGGAAAATACGGTTTATTAGCACTTTTAGTGTGAAAGCATGAAAACGGTATTAAAGTTGTGAAAATTACGAATTTGCCCTTAATAGGCTATATTGTTAAAAAGTGATTTTTTGGGCCATATGAATTATTTTTGATAAATTGGCCAAGTGAGAAAATTGTGAAAAGGGCCTCATATGTATAAATGGGCCAAAATTGCTAGATCGATATATGGGCCAAAATTGCTAGATCGATATATGGGCCAAGACTGCTAGATCGATATAAGGGCCAAAATTGCTAGATCGTTAAATGGGTTAAATTGTTATTTTGACTAATGGGCCAAGTTGATAACTTGTAATATGGGCTTTTTGTTGAAATTTACCTTATGAATATATTGTTATGCATTATATATATACATGACTGCATGGGTTGGGATAATTGACGAAGAGAAGAAAGGTCTGTTGCCAAAATCTAGTTCGGTGGCTCTGCCTCAAATATTTTAAATGGCTTAATGCCTTTAGTTCGGTGACACTGTCACAATCTAGTTCGGTGACTCTGTCACAATCTAGTTCGGTGGCTCGCACACAAATATTTTAAATGGCTTAATGCCCGTGATTGGTGTGTTGGCGGGGTGGGTTGACTTGATCCCCACAGTGTGATGGTTGGTACGGGTGGTGTGTAGCGGATGGAAATTAGGCTTGGTTGGGAATTGCATATCACATGCATTTTTATATTTGATTTATATATTGTACTTTTGTAAATGGGCTCAAGCCCAATTTAATGCTTAAATGGATTTGGCCCAAAGGGACACTGTAAGTGGGTTACACATTGAGTTCTAAGTAACTCACCCTGCTTTTCTTACCCTTCTCGTAATGATTATTGATGGAGACTTGGGCTGGGGATGACTTTCTGAGGAGGCCATACTACGAATGATGGGTTTTTTTTATAAACTTGAACTTCTTTTAAATATTTTTATTTAAGTACTATTTCAATTGCGATGTAATAAGGCCTCTGGTATTATTTTTATGGATTTTTATTCGTGGATGGATTTTTAATATGTTTTAGTTACATAAATGGGGTTGTTTAAATTTTATAAATGATTTCTTAAAATTGCGTATAAAAAGGGGTTTTTCTTAAATTTCACTTAATCCAAAATATTTCGTGAAAACTCTTTTTATAAATCTAAGATTTCAACCAATTATTTCTCTGTAAATCAAATTGTAAATTCTGATGTTTTAAAATCATGGTTTTCAAATAAATCTCGATTTATGATAAATTCCATTTTCAAAATCGTTTTGAAGAATTATTTTCATTAAAAGCATTGATGACTAGATGTAAGTTCGAATTGTGTAGCATGCCAAGTCTGGTCTTAACGCATAGGCCGGGCTTGGGGTGTTACATTTATTCAACAAATTAGTAACGCCCAGAAAGTTGACAACGATCTAGTAGCAAGATGAGTTCAGTGTGAGAACAGTGTTGAATCAGAGTTTCGAATAGATGAGAATGATTGTTTGAAGTTCAAAGACCGACTATGTGTTCCGAGAAATGTAGAATTGATTCAGATGATATTGAATGAAGCTCACAGTAGTCGATTGTTTGTACATCCGGGTAGCACGAAAATGTATAATGATTTGAAACAGTTCTATTGGTGGCCTGGTATGAAACGGGACATATCTGAATTTGTCTCGAAGTGTTTAGTTTGTCAACAGGTAAAGGCCGAACATTAGGTGCCTTCTGGATTGCTTCAACCGATCATGATACCTGAATGGAAATGGGACAGAATTGCTATGGAATTTGTATCCGGCTTGCCTACAACACCGAGCAAGAAAGATGCAATTTGGGTTATAGTGGATAGACTAACCAAATCAGCTCACTTTGTTCCAGTTTGTACAGACTATTCCCTTGATAAGCTTGTTGAGTTGTATGTATCTCAAATTGTGAGATTACGTGGTGTGCCAATTTCCATTATTTCGGACAGAGACCCGAGATTCACGTCATGATTTTGGAAGAAATTGCAAGATGCTTTAGGTACTAAACTACACTTTAGCACAGCTTTTCATCCGCAGACAGATGGTCAATCCGAACGAATCATTCAGATACCTGAGGATATGTTGAGATGTTGCATCCTCGAGTTTGAAGGTACGTGGGAACTATACTTACCTTTGATTGAATTTGCTTATAATAATAGCTTTCAATCTAGTATCAAAATGGCACCCTACGAAGCTTTGTACGGTCGTAAATGTCGTACACCTTTATACTGGACTGAGCTCAGTGAAAACAAGATACACGGGGCTAACTTGGTTAAAGAGACTGAACAGAAAGTGGCAGTGATCCGTGATAATTTAAAAGTTGCATCCGATCGTCAAAAGTCATACGTGGATTTGAAACGTAAAGACATTGAGTTTCAGACCGGAGACCGGGTATTTCTGAAAGTTTCACCGTGGAAGAAAGTGCTTCGATTTGGACGAAAAGGCAAATTGAGTTCGAGATTCATCGGACTATATGAAGTCATTGAACGAGTCGGGCCTGTTCCGTATAGATTACGATTGCCCTTTGAGCTTGAAAAGATCCATAATGTGTTTCATGTCTCAATGCTCGTAGAATATCGACTGCACTGGCCACATGTGATTGCCCCGTCTGAGATAGAAATCCGATCTGATATGACGTACGAGGAGGAACCGATCCGTATCTTAGCTCGTGAAGTGAAAGAGTTGAGAAGCAAGAAAATTCCGTTAGTAAAAGTATTATGGAATCGTCATGGTATAGAAGAGGCTACGTGGGAGCCTGAAGATTCAATGAGACAACAATATCCGACTCTGTTTAACGGTAAGATTTTCGGGGACGAAAATTCCTAAGGGGGGAGAGTTGTAACAGTCCTAATTTGACCCTAATCGAAACAGTGGTTTCAGGACCACAAGTCTGAGTCTGAATAATATTTTAATATTATTTTTTGTGTCGTTGATATGTGAATTAGCATGTGCTAAATTTTTGTGAATTAAATTGACTGTCTGTGTGTTTAATTTGACAAAAGGACTAAATTGCATAATTGGTAAAAGTGGCCCCTTAATTTATTATTGGCTAAATTGAGATGGCTTTAGTAAAGTGAAGTCCTTAAAGGACAATTAGTCCATTATTATTTAAAGTGGACGGCAACATGGCTTTATAACATGTTTCTTTATGTTATTTTATTAGTTAAAATGTTATATTATATTTATTTATAAGTTATAATTAAATTAAACTTAAAGAAACATAATAGTCGGATTCATTCATACATTGTTTCCACCGAAAATATAAAGGAAAGAAAAGTTTTTGAAGCTTTCTCACGTTCGGCTACTATTAAGCAAAATTAAAGGTTAGTTCTTGTTCGGTTTTTGATAATTTCTACGTTTTTGAGATTGTTGCTTAGAAATGTTCAAGACCCATGCTTTAATTTTTGAATTTGATGAAAATTTTGAGTTGAGCCATTGTTGATAGTTGGATGTTTATGTTATTTAATGATGGATTATAAAATATAAGTGATAGATTTATATGTTTTGTTTTTGAATTTTTGACGAATTTAGCTAAATTGGGCTAAATTGAGAAAATAAATTATTGAGGGGTTAAAATGCAAAATAAATGAAATGAATGGACTTGTATAATCTCCATGAATATTCGGCCCTTAGGTTGTGAAATCAAATTTTGTGTATTTGGTATTTTGTGCAAATAGGACTATATTGTAAAGGTGTGAAACATTAGGGGTAAAATGGTAATTTGTCCATTTAAGTGTTTTAGGACTAAATTGAATTGAAATGTATTTGAATGAGCTTAATTTGAACATATTTAGATCAAGAGCAAAAGAAAAAGGACTTGGATCGGGGAAAAGCTAAAGTAATCGACTACCCGGTTTTGTCGTCCGACGTTATCCGAGGTAAGTCTATAAGCAATTTAATTCCATTAATATCGGTTATAACCTTGATTACATGCTGAATTATGAAATTATAAATGTGAATTTGGCCAAAGCCGAATGTGGTAAGTGATTTAATAATGAAATGTAGTTATATTTAATTGAGTTTGATATGTTACAGTGATATGAATTATGTGTGATATATGTGATATTGGTAATAAGTAATGTGGACGAGATGGTTTAATTATATCGATATTCGGGCTTCGAGCCTAGCAGGCCTTGTGCCGGTGAAATGCATCGGGCTTATTGCCTAGCAGGCTAAATGCCGATGATTAAATTTCAGACCTCGGGTCTAGCAGGCTTAGTGCCGGTGTGTGTTTCAGGCTTGGTTGCCTAGCAGGCTTAGTGCCGGTGTGTGTTTCAGGTTTGGTTGCCTAGCAGGCTTAGTGCCGGTGTGTGTTTCAGGCTTGGTTGCCTACTAGGCTTAATGCTGGTGATTTATTATAAATAGAGGATTCACGGATCATTAATAAGGTGGAATGTAATTACTGCAATTAAGCTAAATGTTCAGGTAAGTATAAGCTTCATAGTTCCAATGAATAAGGTAAGTTGTTATATTACTATTCGAAGTGAGTAACATGTGATATAGTTGAAGTATTTTTTTTATGTGCATTTGGTCTTACAAATAATGAATATGATATATATTTATATTGGAATTTAATCTTGGTTGTGCCTTTGTGATTCGGCCATATGTGTAAATGCTATATGTGAGGGTAAATGGATATGTTTACTTATGTGTATGATCGATTACATGTGGTTAATATGTATATTATACTTACTTGGGTTATTTATATGTGGATACATATTACATTTATGTGTATTCGGTGAGTTTGCACAATTAAGGTGAGATAAGGATATTTTGAGGTTATCATAGAAAAGGGTACTAGCATTCGGTATTAGTAGATCATTTAAGTACTAAGCTTTGAATTTGTATGATATTAAATTTGGATTTGAAAATGTTTGAATGATCATTGATTTAATACTTTTGCTTAAGACTTACTAAGCTAAATTAGCTTACTCTGTGTGTTCATCGTTCTGTTTTATAGATTTTGACCAAGCTATGAGCTCAGGGGATCGTCAACGAAGTCATCCACACTATCAATCTATTTTGGTACTTTTTGAGTTTGGTTTTTGGACTAAAGGCATGTATAGGCTAAATTAAGTTATGAGCCATGAATTTTGTTCTTGTATATATATATATTAAAAGCCATGCGAATATGGCTTATCTCCTTTGTTAGTTTGGTATTGAGGCATATGGTTTTTAATGGTCAAATGGTGTATATTTTTATGTCATTATTGTGCATGAGTTGTGGGGGTTTTTAATTAGCATATATTCGACCATGGTACATACATATTTGATAGGTATAGCTTAGTTTTGTGGTTTATGGCATTTTGGGCTAAGATAATGTTTTGATAATGTATATTCGGTTTAAATATATGTTCTTATTATGTATAATGTTTCATAGTTTAAATGTGCAGCCGTTTGATATATATATATTTATTATGGTGATTTGCTAGTATATTTTGCTATAGGGATTCAGTGTATAATGGTAAATAATAAAGTTGTACATGAACATATTTGTGCATGGGTTGATTTCGAAAATGGTATGTGCTAATTAGGTATTTGTAAATATTACATATATATGGAATGCTTTGAAATTTTGTTTGATTGAATATGTAAGTGACTATTAGATTTTATTTTGTGTTTGTGTATAGGTGAGTAAATAGTATTTTTCATATGTGATATTGATACAGTGAGCATTCATGTCTATAATTAAAGAAACAAATGTATCATACGTTTAATAATAGTGTATGCTTGAATGTATGGTTGATAATAGAAATAATATAAATGTTTAAATATTATATACCTATTCACCATTGTTTTTAAATGACCATGTGATACGATAATCATGCAAGTTGTTGTATTAAGACCGATAGAATATATATATATATTCATTTGTGATAGCATAAAATGATATGAATTTATCAAGTGTTAGTTTGGATGGAGTGCATTAACTTGGTAATTGTTACAGTAATGCCTCGTCACCCTAATCCGGCGACGGATACGGGTTAAGGGTGTTACACCTGCTCTAAAGAAAAGTTTCTGAATAAGTTCTGAAAGTTTTTAGATAAGTGTTTAAGGCCTCGTAGGCTCATGAAAGGTATGAATAGACTGAGAAAGAGAATTTTTTAATTTGGAACAAAATTTTATAGCCCGTAAGTACATGTTTAAGTGAGTTCAAGCATGGTAATGTCTCGTATCCAGTCTTGGTATCAGACTAGGGTATGGGGTGTTACATTTAGTGCTCATTAAAGTGTCTAATCCTTTAGGAAAGAGTGTGTTAGTTGATAAAGTATGTAAAGATTGCCCATTAATGATTAGAGGTCATTGCTTTAAAGCAAATCTTATGTTGCTACCATTCAATGAGTTCGACCTCATTCTTGGTATGGACTGGTTGACTGCCCATGATGTAATAGTTAATTGTGGGAAGAAATACACTGAGATGAGATGTGAGAATGGGGATACTCTTCATGTAGAATCAGATGAACGAGGTGAATTGCCGGTAATGATTTCTCATATGATGGCGCAGAGATATATAAGAAAGGGGTATGAGGCATTTTTGGCCTTTGTGATGAATGATACAGAAACAGAGTTAAAGATTGAGTCAGTGCCGATAGTATGTGAGTACCTGGATGTTTTTCCTGAGGAATTGCAAGGACTACCACCAGTTAGAGAGGTTGAGTTCAATATTGAGCTAGCTCCCGGTACTGTACCGATATCTATTACTCCTTATAGAATGGCTCCAACAGAGTTGAAAGAGCTAAAGTCACAGTTGTAAGAGTTGACAGACAAAGGCTTTGCAAGATCAAGTTGTTCACCATGGGGTGCTCCGGTTTTATTTGTGAAAAAGAAAGATGGCACCATGAGATTGTGCATAGATTACCGTCAGCTTAATAAAGTGACATTAAAGAACAAGTACACATTGCCTAGGATCGATGATTTATTCGATCAATTGAAAGGAGCCACTGTGTTCTCCAAAATAGACTTGAGATCAGGGTACTACCAGCTGAGAGTGAAGGATTCAGATGTATCCAAGACTGCATTTCGAACAAGGTATGGGCATTATGAGTTTTTAGTCATGCCCTTTGGGTTGAACAATGCTCCCGCGGTATTCATGGACTTAATGAATCGCATCTTTAGACTATACCTCGACAAGTTTGTAGTCATTTTTATTGACGACATACTGATTTATTCCCGAGATGAGAATGAGCATGCTAAACATCTATGGATAGTTTTACAGACTCTTCGAGAAAATCAGTTGTATGCCAAATTTAGTAAAATCGAATTTTGGCTTAAGGAAGTAGGATTTCTTGGACATATTGTCTCGAGAGATGGAGTCCGAGTAGATCCAAGTAAGATCTCAGCCACAATGGACTGAAAGCCACCGAAGAACATCCCTGAGATTAGAAGTTTTCTAGGCCTAGCCGGCTATTACAGATGATTCGTCAAGGGGTTTTCCATGATTGCAACCCCGATGACTAAATTGTTACAGAAAAATGTGAAGTTTGAGTGGTTAGAACAATGCCAACAAAGTTTCGAGAAGTTGAAAGAAATGTTGACAGAAGCTCCAGTTTTAGTACAACCCGAGTCAAGGAAAGAGTTTATAATTTACAGCGATGCATCCTTAAATGGATTAGGCTGTGTACTTATGCAAGAAGGCAAGGTGATTGCTTATGCCTCAAGACAGTTGAAGCCTCATGAGAAGAATTATCCAACGCATGATTTAGAGTTGGCTGCCATAGTCTTCGCTTTGAAGATTTGGAGACACCATTTATATGGTGAAAAATGTCGAATTTTTACTGATCACAAAAGTCTGAAGTACTTGATGACGTAGAAAGAGTTGAACTTAAGGCAACGGAGATGGTTAGAATTGATAAAAGACTATGAATTGGTCATTGACTACCATCCAGGAAAGGCGAATGTGGTCGCTGATGCTTTAAGCAGAAAGTCCCTATTTGCATTAAGAGCATTGAATTCAAGGATATCTTTATCCGATGATAGTTCTATTTTAGCTTAGCTGAGAGCTAGACCAATGTTTCTTCACGAGATCTTGGAAGCTCAGAAAGAAGATAGCGAATTGCAACTCAAGAGAGCTCAATGCGAATCCGATGTTGGATCTGACTTTCGGATTAATTTCGATGGATATTTGATGTTTAAAGATTGAGTTTGTGTACCGAGAAAAGATGAGCTTATTCAGAAAATTTTGTATGAAGCACATAACGGATGTTTGTCTGTACATCCGAGAAGTACAAAGATGTATAATGATTTAAAGCAACAGTATTGGTGGCTGAAAATGAAGAAAGATATTTCAGAGTTTGTTTCCAAGTGCATGATTTGTCAGCATGTAAAGGCTGAACACCAAGTACCTTCGGGTTTACTTCAGCCCATCTTGGTTCCCGAGTGGAAATGGGACCGTATCACCATGGATTTTGTAACGGGTTTACCGTTGTCACCCAAAGAAGAAGGATGCTATATGGGTCGTAGTGGATAGACTCACGAAGTCACCCATTTTGTACACTGCATTTAGTTGATTACTCATTCGACAAGTTAGCAAACTTGTATGTTTGTAAATAGTAAGGCTTCACGGTCCTTTATCAATTATATCGGATAGAGATCCGAGATTCACATCCGATTTTGGAAGAAGTCATAAGAAGCCTTGGGTACAAGATTGAGTTTTAGCACAACTTTTCATCCTCAAACCGATGGTCACCGAGAGCTAATTCAAGTACTCGAGGATATGCTCAAATGTTGTATTTTAGAATTTCAAGGCAGTTGGGAAAAGTTTCTCCCATTGATAGAATTTGCCTACAATAATAGTTTTCAGTCGAGTTTAAAGATGGCGCCTTATGAGGCTCTATATGGGCGAAAGTGCGTAACGCTTTATTTTGGATCGAACTCAAGGAAAACCAAATTCATGGGGTTGATTTGGTTAGAGAAGCTGAAGAGAAAGTGAAAGTGATACGAGAATGTTTAAAAGCTGCATCAGAAAGACAGAAGTCCTATTCGGACTTAAAAAGAAAAGAGAAAGAGTATCAAGTCGAAGATAAAGTTTTCTTGAAAGTGTCACCATGGAGAAAAGTTCTCAGATTTGGCCAGAAAGGCAAGTTGAGTCCACGTTTTATCTGACCGTATGAGATTACCGAGAAATTTGGGCCGGTAGCTTACAGATTGGCTCTGCCATCAGAGTTAGAAAAGATACATGATGTGTTTCACTTGTCAATGTTGAGACGCTACCGATCGATCCTTCACATGTAATTACCCCGTCGTAGAGATAGAGATTCATCCCGACATGACTTATGGTGAAGAACCGCTTAAGATTTTAGCTCTGAAGTCAAGCGACTAAGGAATAAAAGTATTGCCTGGTAAAAGTATTGTGGCAAAGACATGGAATAGAAGAAGCTACGTGGGAACCGGAAAAATCATGAGGAACCAAAGATCCAAACTCGCTTTTCTTTGGTAAGATTTTCGAAGACAAAAATTCCTAAGAGGGGGAGAATTGTAACATCCCGATTCAGGGCCTAGTCGGAATAGTGGTGCGAGACCACAAATCTGAGTTAGTAAATTGAGTTATTAAGGTTTATGACATGTTTGCATGATAGTATTAAAGTTCCATGTAGAAATTTTGTGAAATTGACATGGAATGATCAAATAGGACTAAATTGCAAAAGATGCAAAATATGAGTTTCTAGAAGCTTTTTGTATGAAATAGCTTTAGAATAATAATTAGAAGTCCTTAAATAGCAATTTTCCCAAAATATAATTTTTGGACAAAATTGGTCATGAGTTGGTAAAATTGAAAATTTTTAAGAGAAGGGCATTTTGGTCACTTGTCTAATAAATGATTAAAATAGGAAAAAGATAATAAAAATCTATTCATCTTCTTCCTCCCATTGCCGAAAATTTGGAGACTCCATAGCAAGGGTTCTTCATTTTTTTTTCAAGCTTGCTAGTAAGTTCATTTTAGCCCCGTTTTTAATATTCTTCGTATTTTTGAAGTTCTCGTATTATGAATTAGCTATTTTTAGCTATAAAATGAGCTAAGATGCATGTTCAAAAATCTACCCATGAATGACATGCATGTTAAATGATGTTTTATGGAAGTTTATGAGAGTTTGATGTTAGATAAACATCTTTTTCTAAGAGAATTTCATGAAAAATGATAGTATGGACCATTTTGTAATAATTATGAAAATTGGTCATACATACTAGAAATAGTGTGAATTGATGATTGTTATAGTAGAGAAAATGAATCAGCTAAGCATGAAGTTTAAGAAAGTTGAATGAAAATCATTCTACGAGCCTAGGGGTAAAAGTGTAAATATGAGAAAGTATAGGGGCAAAATAATAATTTTGCCAAAGTATGAGTAATGAGTCAATTTAGTCAATGTGAGTATTATATGATCTATTTATGATAATAGATCAAGAAAAACGAAGCCCGGATCGAAACCGAGGCAAGAACAAAGTCGAGGACTAAATTGCATATCTACATACATTTTGTATATCGAGGTAAGTTTGTATGATTTCTAAGCTTTATGATTTCTATCATTGAATTGCTTAGTATAATGTACATTATTATCATGAAATGCTTAATGTTTTGCTAAACAAAGAAATCAATGAGATTAAGTATGAGCAAGTCCCGATTGAAGATGAATTTCCCAGGATACTCGATCTACCACATGAGATTAGAAAGTCCGTATAAGACCAAGCCAAGGCATGGCATCGACAATCAAGCAGAGATATCATGTAAGTCCAAGGCAAGCTTGGCATTGAACAAGTTATCATGTAAGTCCAAGGCAAGCTTGGCATTGAACAAGTTATCATGTAAGTCCAAGGCAAGCTTGTCGTTGAACATATATCATGTAAGCCCAAGGCAAGCTTGGCATTGAACAAGTTATCATGTAAGTCCAAGGAAAGCTTGGCATTGAAAAGATATCATGTAAGTCCAAGGCAAGCTTGGCATTGAAAAGCTATCAAGAGAAAGAGATCCCATGTAAGTCCAAGAGAAAGAGATCCCATGTAAGCTATCAACAGATATTATGTTAAAGTATGTTGATCAATGTGATCAAGTGATACAGGTACCTTGTTTACCTTTCAAGTATAAGACTAGTAAGTTTCATGAGATATGTAAGAAT
This sequence comes from Gossypium sturtianum, assembly GCA_025698515.1. Lineage (NCBI taxonomy): Eukaryota > Viridiplantae > Streptophyta > Magnoliopsida > Malvales > Malvaceae > Gossypium > Gossypium sturtianum. The sequence continues at coordinate 143,772,028 of CM046952.1, read as the reverse complement.
CAAGCATGTGTAAGTAAGCTTTATAGCTGAAATTTATGATACCATTGTTGATGTCAAATGGTTTATATTAAGCAAGTATGTTGCTATGAGCATTATGCAAACTTACTAAGCTAAATGCTTACGTCTTTTATCCTTTCTTTCTATGTAGTCCCGCCAAGCTAACTTGTGGATCATTGAAGTCGGAGCTCGAAGCACACTATCAATCCTTATTTTGGTATAGCTAAGTTGAAATTATATTAAGTATGGCATGTATAGGAAACATTTCATTTTGAGTATATGTCTTAGAAAGGGGAAAAGTATGGGCTATCAAGTTTATTATTCTTTTGTAAATGGCTAAGTGATTGGCCAAGATTGACTAAGTATGTATGTTATTGATATCAATGAAGCATGTTGTATTGTTCATGAAAGATGTAATACTTGAGTTGCTGAATTGAGCTTGAGTTTGGTCTTGATTTCAGGGTGGCAATTGGCTTGGTAAATAGCCTCTAAGTGCCCACACGGATGGACACACGGGCGTGTGTCTAGGCCGTGTGCACCCTGCACCATTGTATCTTAAGTCAGAATAGACCACAGACTGGTAAGCACAGGCGTGTGTCTAGACTCTAGGCCGTGTTAAGGTAGTCAGTGTGCACCACGGGTGGTAAGCACGGGCGTGTGCCTTGGCCGTGGGGCATTGGTAGAATGTTGGGGTTTTAGGCACGGTTTGGGGGCACGGGCGTGTCCAGGCCGTGTGTATTTTTCCAGTATCCACCACGGGTGAAAGACACGGGCATGTTTTAGGGGTGCACGGGCGTGTCCCAAACAAGATGGGCGTCTGACCTCTGCTCTAAAGAAAAGTTTCTGAATAAGTTCCGAAAGTTTTTAGATAAGTGTTTAAGGCCTCGTAGGCTCATGAAAGGTATGAATAGACTGAGAAAGAGAAGTTTTGTAACACCCCAAACTCGGACAGGACACCACGTCCGAATCTGGTATGCTACGGGGAAAACGTTTTTGAGAGATAAGATTTTTCGTTTAAAAGCGGGGCGAAAACATAGTGAACTTGAAGAAAATTTGAGTAGGCCTGTTTGATTGGATTTGAAAACTTATCCGAAGTATATAGTTAAAAACGAGTTGATTTCATTTAGCATTTCCAATAGTTTCTTAGTGCTATTTTGAAACCTTTCTGACTTAGTCGAATATCGAGTTTGGGTTGAAAATCACTTGAGTTCACTTTATAGCAAAACATAGCGAGATACCCGATGGTATAGTTTAAAACACGTTGCGATATAATTTTGAAAACGTTGTCTTTCCAAGTTTTAGTAAAATTTCATGCCAAGTTATTTGTTAAGCAGGTTGAGAATCTATTTAAAACATACCCATCATAAAACATAATTTAAAGGCCTTTTACAAATCCAAATTAAATCTCAAATCAAAATAAGTAAGCTAAAGTACCCAAATGATAAAGTTTGAGTAAAACTTTATTAAGCATGGCATGTGCACTCGAGTCCACCCCTACTCCATGTCCGCGTCTCACGAGTCACCAAAATGTCAAAGGAGAGGGTGAGTCGAATGACTCAAAGCATAAATCCCGCTCCCGATGAAACAACATGCTAACACACATCATACATAGCAACATGATTAATGCAACCCAATCCTAACCATCCGTATCTCCTTTTCTACCCCGTGTGGTACCAAACCACCGGTGGTGCCAAACCACCGGTGACATATAGTCACAATGTGTTACCAAAACACCGGTGTCCCAAAGACACATATGTGCTACCAAAGCACTGTGACCGTAGTCACAAATCAATTGATGGGGCCAACCCATCGTGTGATACCCAATCACTAGCAGAGGCGATCCCATATCTCATGTGGGGCCAACCCACGGTGGTGTTAACCACGGGGACAAGTCGCAATGAGGTGCCCAACCTCTCGTGTCCCAAAGACACAAATGTGCTACCAAAGCACCGGTGACCATAGTCACAATAATCGAATGATGGGGCCAACCCATCGTGTGATACCCAATCACTAGCGATCGATCCCATATCTCAAAGTGGGGCCAACCCACGGTGGTGTTAACCACGGGGACAAGTCGCAATGAGGTGCCCAACCTCTGTGTCCCAAAGACACAAATGTGCTACCAAAGCACCGGTGACCGTAGTCACAATAATCGAATGATGGGGCCAACCCATCGTGTGATACCCAATCACTAGCGCAGACGATCCCATATCTCAAAGTGGGGCCAACCCACGGTGGTGTTAACCACGGGGACGAGTCGCAATGAGGTGCCCAACCTCCGGTGTCCCAAAGACACAAATGTGCTACCAAAGCACCGGTGACCCAAAGTCACAAAGTGTGTTACCAAAACACTGGTGCTCACAAGACAAATCATCACCGCCCCTCCACTCATATCACCCATCAACAAACCAACTCATGTAATCATGCATATCATACAAATTATGCATATCATGCTAATATGTTTGACTCATGCCCCATATCACATACATACATAGTCATGATACCATATAGATCATCGAGAATCTAGTAACAATACCGACTTACCCGATACGCACACATACCCCCGTTTGGGTATCCAATAATCCATCATACTGTCATGATTTTAATAGGCAAACAGGTTTAATAACAATATCACTAAGTATGGGTGTGTTAGTTACACACACGTAAATCGCAAGTCTAAATCCCAAAGACCCCGTCTAAATCCCTCGATCAACTTGCTCCTAGAATCGGCCAAACCAGGGGTTAGTAACCAAGACCATTCGGCTATGACCAATTAAACCAAAGGGTGTATCGCTTAATCCTTACCTTGCGGATGGTTTGGTTTCCTACCAAACCTCGAACCAACAGTGGTTATTCTTTAACAATCGGCACACCCTATTAAGACAAATAGTTAATCCTTAGTCACCTTTGACTTAATCGAAATCAAAAGATTGAACTAATAACAATAATACCAATCACTTACCCCTAACTTACCAATCGGTCACTCACAGTCAAGGCTTCAATTGATCGCTTCACCCGATCACCACTGTAATCCAAGGCCCTAGCAGAAAAAACGGTTCAACACAAAAGATTAACCCCTTTCAACACATGCCCAAGATCGGCTATTAACCAAACCACAATCAATAGAGAACAAGAGAGGGGAAAATGGCCATTCGGCCACCCACTTACCTTGTTCAATGATTGAACAACCAACCCGGATCAACCCTTCACCGATATTCGGCCAAAAGAGATCTACTAAGAGAGAGGAGAGATTCGGCTAACCCAAGAAAGAAAGCGCAAGAAAAGGATGAAAAAGGAGGGGTTGATATTCGCCAAAATAAGAACAAGTGATAGAAGGCAATTTCGGCAATACCAAGGATTCGGCTATAAACTTGAAAGCAAAACAAAGAAGTGTGGTTCAAGAAAAGAAGAGAAATCGGCCACAAGTTGCGGGAAGATTCGGCTCAAATGTTTTCAAGAAATGAGAGAATGTATGAGAGGAAAAGGATGATGGCTTGACTTACCTAAATGATAAAGAAAAAGAAATGATGGGGAGGATATATGGTTCGGCCAAGGAATCACAAGAAGAAAAGAAATAAAAGCAAAGTGGAAATGGTGGCACAAAAGGGCATTCGACTATTACGAGAACTAAAAGAAATAAACTAATTCAGCACATGCTGCTTGCACTTTCGGTTTCCAAGAAGAAAAATGAGAGAAAACAAATGAAGTTTCGGTTGGCTATTAACAAAGGAGAGAATTCGGTTTACCCAAAATGGTGACCGAAAATACTAAGAAAATTGCCAAAAGAAATTCGGCACTACTCCTCTCCCACACTACCCAAACCGTCCACTCCCCACAAACTCTCCTAAAATTTGGCCAAATCCCCACAAACACTCCACACCATCATTTCAAATTAGTTGAACAAGTCTTCCTCCACTCTTTGCTCTCCACCAACCAAGTCACCAGTTGACCAAGTCCAAGGAGGAATTTGAACTCCATCCAACTCCTCCCTCCTTTGTCAGTCCAAAATGAGAGCCAAAAAGGGAGCTCTACGACTTGAACTCTGGACCTCCCTCACCAGTAGATGACGCCACACCAAGCTCCTCCCTTGCCACTTTGCGCCTCTTCACTTGTGCAATAAAACACCAAAGAAAACTCTTATACCCTAGCTCCAACGGCTCCACGACTTAACACCCAAAACCAAAATTTTCCCATTCACTCGAGCATACACCTAGGCTACAATCAAACCCCAAAACACCGAAATAGCAACACAAAGACACTAAACACATGCAATAACATGCAACAAAGAAATAGCCCCTAACCCGGGATATTACGCTTCTACCCCTTAAAAATAATTTCGGCCTCGAAATTACCTGATCAAAAGAGTTGCGGGTATTACTGTCTCATCATATCCTCGGGTTCCCACGTAGCTTCTTCTACGCCATGATTCCGCCAAAGTACCTTAACCAAAGGCACGGACTTCTTACGCAGAACCTTCACATCTCGATCAAGAATCTGCACAGGTTCTTCTTCCACAGTCAAATCTGGATTCACCTCGATCTCTTCCACTGCTACCACATGCGACGGATCAGAACGATAACGTCGAAGCATCGAAACGTGAAAAACGTCATGAATCTGACTCAGCTCTGCTGGCAACTCAAGTTGATACGCCACTGGTCCAACTCGTCTCAGTACCTTATACGGTCCAATGAACCTCGGACTTAGCTTGCCTTTCTTCCCGAATCTCAACACCTTTTTCCAAGGTGAGACCTTCAGAAAACTCGATCCCCACAAATGAACTCTATATCTCTTCGCTTAAGATCGGCATAAGACTTCGCCGGTCCAAGCTTCCTTCAATCTAGATCGAATCAACTTAACTTTGTCTTCGGTCTCACCACCAACTCGGGTCCTAACAACCGACGTTCACCTAACTCCGCCCAACACGTAGGTGAGCGACACTTCCTACCATACAACGCCTCATACGGTGCCATCTTAATGCTCGCTTGGTAATCAAGTTGTTGTAGGCAAACTCACTAATGGTAGAAACTCCTCCCAACTACCTCAAAATCCAAGATACAACCTCTCAAAGATATCTTCCAAGATCTCAATGACCTTTACGATTGACCGCCGATCGCGGGTGAAAAGCCGTCTTTGAAATCCAAACGCGTACTCCAAAGCCCGATGCAACGCTTTCCAAAACCTTGACGTGAATCTAGGATCCCTATCCGAGATTATCGAAAGCGCACGCCGTGTGCAACCTCACTATCTCGACACATATAGCTTCGCTTAGCTTCTCGAAGTGAGTAGTCAACCCTCACCGGAATGAAGTGAGTGATTTAGTCGGTCGATCAACCACTACCCAAATCGAATCCTTCTTGCTTGGCGTAGCGGTAACCCACCGACGAAATCCATGGTTATCCTTTCCCACTTCCATCGAGGAATCTTCACAGTGAAGCAAACCCGACGGCAAGCGATGTTCGGCCTTGACCTGGCGACAAGTCGACACTTCCCAACAAACTCTGTCACCTCTTTCTTCAAGCCAGGCCACCAAAACTGCTCTCTAAGATCCCTATACATCTTGCTACCTCCAGGATGCATAGCATAAGGACTACTATGTGCGTCCTGAAGAATCTTCTGCCTCAGCTCAACATCTTTAGGCATGCAAGCCTTACCCTGAAAACACAGAACCTCGTCACTAGACAGGCTGTAACCATCCACACCACCATTCTGCACTTGCAACCTTCGCGCACTTAGAATCACATCCTCTAACTGTTTCTCTCTGACCTGCTCAACCCAAGTAGGCTTAACCTGCAACTCTGCCAGAATACTCCAGTCGTCATACAAACTCAAATGGGCAAACAATGCTCTTAAGTCTAAAACAACCTTACGGCTCAACGCGGCCTCGCCACCACGTTAGCCTTGCCGGATGATACTCAATCGAACGATCGTAATCTTTCAAAGAACTCAACCCATCTCACACGCCTCAAATTCAAATCCTTCCGAGTCGGTAGATACTTGGACTCTTATGATCCGTGTAGACTATCGATCTCTCTCCGTATAAGTAGTGCCTCCAAATCTTTAAGGCGAAGACCACAGCCGCTAGCTCCAAATCGTGCGTCGGATAGTTGACCTCATGTGGCCTCATTGTCGAGAAGCGTAAGCCACAACCTTACCTTTCTTGCATCAAGACACAACCCAAGCCCGTATGTGATGCATTGCAATAGATCAGAATTCCTTACTGACCTCAAAGTTGAATTAGAACCGAGCCTCGGTCAAAATCTTCTTTAACTTATCGAAGCTTTCTGCTGTTTCTCACCCATACAAACGGAACTTCTTTCCTCAAAGAACTTGGTCATCGGCACTGCTATCAACGAAACCCTCAACAAACCTTCGGTAGTATCCGGCCAAACCTGAAAACTCCGAATCTCGACCACCGACCTAGGCGGCTTCCAATCCAAAATCGCCTCAATCTTACGAGGATCTACTCGAATCCCCTCGTGAGACACTACATGACCCAAGAAAGTCACTTCTCTAAGCGAACTCGCAATTCACCAACTTAGCATAGAGTCGCTTTTCCTCAAAATCGCAACACCACTGCAAAATGCTTATCATGCTCTTCCTCCGTCCCTGAGTACACCAAGATGTCGTCTATGAAAACCACGACGAACCGATCCAGATCTTTCGTTGAAACACCCTATTCATCATATCCATAAACGCCGCCGGCGTTAGTCAACCCGAATGGCATTACCAGAATTCGTAGTGCCCATACCGAGTCCGAAATGCTGTTTTATGGATATCGACCTCCTTAACTCTTAATCGGTGATACCTGACCTCAAGTCGATCTTCGAGAATACCGCAGCACCCCTCGGTGATCAAACAAATCGCCTATCCGTGGCAACGGATACTTGTTTTTAATCGCCGCCTTGTTCAATCGGCGTTAGTCTATACACATCCGCATCGTGCCATCTTTCTTCTTGACAAAGAGTACCGGCGCGCCCATGGCGAAACACTTGGCCCGATGAAACCTCTATCCAATAACTCCCGGATCTCGAGCCTTAAGCTCCACCAACTCCTTTGGCGCCATCCTATACGGAGCAATAGACACCGCGCAGCCTTTAGGTAATAGATCTATTCCGAACTCTACCTCGCGATCGGCGGCAAACCCTAAGCTCCTCAGAAAAACATCAACAAACTCCTTAATCTGTGCGAACCTTCTCCTCAAAGAAAGATCTTTAGCCTCCAAGGCATACACATGAACTACATATGCTTCACAACCTTTCCTCGACCATCTTCTCTCGCCTTGGAGCGGATACCACATTTGATAAGTAATCCCTCCTACTACCTATCATAGCCACCTCATCACCCTCAACCGTCTTAAGAACCATGCGCTTGGCGCACAATCCAACCTTGCCCGGTACTTGACCAACCACCCATCCCAAGAATCGATCGAACTCCCCAAACGGCAGCTCCATCGATCAAAAATAACACTACCCCTTGGAGTTCTAAGGGTACCTCTCTAAACAGTTTATCTACTACTACAATGTGACCTAGAGGGCTAATCACGGTCATCCGCCTAGAAGATATCTCGAGTCTAAATCCATGGTCTCTACTATACTATCGGCAACATAAGAGTGCGTTGAACCCACATCAATCAAAGCAAAGATAAGGAGAACCAAAAATCAAAATGTACCGGGTTATGACGTCCGGTCGGCCGCCTCCTCTCGGCACATCGCAAAGATACACTAATCCAGCCGTCTAGCATCGTAACTACTCACACTCTCGCGGTGCTCCATGGCCCCGACTGCACCCATTACCACCTGCCGCCATTACCACGGCCCCTCTCGCGGTGGCGGTCCATTACCTCGAATCGACACGGCCGCCTCTCGGTCAATCCTAGCCAACCTACGCGGACAGTCCTCACACGGTGCTCCAGAGAACACACTCGGCGACCTTTTCCTCCACCCAAAGAACCACCCCAATGAGACTTCCCACACCGATCACATCTGCGGCGGTCCCGCGCTAGCAAAGAACAAACCTAGCAGTCGGTTCGGCCCACTCGGTCTAGCCCTCTTCTGCGGATTACCCGACGCGATCCGTAAGACCCAAAGCTCCTCTTATGCCTATTTCGCCCATGCCTTGTCTCACCGACTCCTTAACACCCTCGGCTACCTTAGCCTTCTCAACCAAGACAAGAAACTCGCGCCCTGCCGAGGAGCAATCGCTAGATCTCAAGTCGCCTCGCAGACCATCCTCGAAACGAACACACCTCTCATGCTCGGTGGCCACAATGCCCCCGGCATACCTACTCACTTCTTGAAACTCACCTGCACTCTCGGAATGTGTTTTACTCCCCGAACAAGCCTCGTAAAAGCCTTTGTTTGAGAGTCGATATAACTAGCTCCGATGTATTTCTTCCGATATGCACCCTGAAATAATCCCATGTTAGATCCTCTGCACGCCACATCTGTCTCGAACCGTGAGCCACCACCGATATGACTCATCACGGAGAAGCGATACGATGCCCTTCACCTTCTTTCACTATCAAGTCCGGATCATCCATTATCCGCTTCAGTTGCCTCCAACCAATATTCAAAGCAGTCTTTGGGAGCAACACCGTAAACACCTCGGAAGAATTCGCCCCATTGGCCCGAAGTCGCCAGAACAATTTCCTAACTCCTCGCACCACCACCTACACCACCTACTCTTTCCAACACTCGCGCGGATCGCCGCTCGTGACACCTGCGTCGTCCCTCACCGATCTTGGAACTCACCACCTCCACCGGGTGGCGAATCCCAGATCTCATTTTCTCAACCCCGACCAGATCCTACGGGCTCGAAACTGTCATCCTACCACGACCTGCGCCCACGACCACGCCCACCTCTAGCGCTCATGGCTAATCTTCCTACGTGTCGATTAAGAATTTTTATGCATCGATATTTATTCCACTTGTTTAAAAGCAAGTCTTATGAATATTTTAAGAGGATTTGTTCTCGCGAGTTCACGTAATCCTATCGCTTTCAATCTCTAAAGTAGTATACTATTGCTATTCATCAAATCATATCACATCCAATCAATTCACAAGCAATAGTACGGGGTACTTACAGGCGGCCCAGTGCCGAGACTCGGTGCCATGCCTTTCAAACCATACTTTAAGAATAAAGACTAACAAAATAACCTTTTGAAAACATTTTGGGCCTCGTGCCCACAAACAGCCTTTGAACTTAGCTCTGATACCACAATTGTAACACCCCAAACTCGGACAGGACACCACGTCCGAATCTGGTATGCTATGGGGAAAACGTTTTTGAGAGATAAGATTTTTCGTTTAAAAGCGGGGCGAAAACATAGTGAACTTGAAGAAAATTTGAGTAGGCCTGTTTGATTGAATTTGAAAACTTATCCGAAGTATATAGTTAAAAACGAGTTGATTTCATTTAGCATTTCCAATAGTTTCTTAGTGCTATTTTGAAACCTTTCTGACTTAGTCGAATATCGAGTTTGGGTTGAAAATCACTTGAGTTCACTTTATAGCAAAACATAGCGAGATACCCGATGGTATAGTTTAAAACACGTTGCGATATAATTTTGAAAACGTTGTCTTTCCAAGTTTTAGTAAAATTTCATGCCAAGTTATTTGTTAAGCAGGTTGAGAATCTATTTAAAACATACCCATCATAAAACATAATTTAAAGGCCTTTTACAAATCCAAATTAAATCTCAAATCAAAATAAGTAAGCTAAAGTACCCAAATGATAAAGTTTGAGTAAAACTTTATTAAGCATGGCATGTGCACCTCGAGTCCACCCCGGCTCCATGTCCGCGTCTATGAGTCACCTGAAATGTCAAAGGAGAGGGTGAGTCGAATGACTCAGTGCATAAATCCCGCCTCCCGATGAAACAACATGCTAACACACATCATACATAGCAACATGATTAATGCAACCCAATCCTAACCATCCGTATCTCCTTTTCTACCCGTGTGGTACCAAACCACCGGTGGTGCTAAACCACCGGTGACATATAGTCACAATGTGTTACCAAAACACCGTGTCCCAAAGACACATATGTGCTACCAAAGCACCGTGACCGTAGTCACAAATCAATTGATGGGGCCAACCCATCGTGTGATACCCAATCACTAGCGCATTTATCCCATATCTCATGTGGGGCCAACCCACTGGTGGTGTTAACCACGGGGACAAGTCACAATGAGGTGCCCAACCTCTCCGTGTCCCAAAGACATAAATGTGCTACCAAAGCACCGTGACCGTAGTCACAATAATCGAATGATGGGGCCAACCCATCGTGTGATACCCAATCACTAGCGATTTATCCCATATCTCAAAGTGGGGCCAACCCACGGTGGTGTTAACCACGTGGACAAGTCGCAATGAGGTGCCCAACCTCCGTGTCCCAAAGACACAAATGTGCTACCAAAGCACCGTGACCGTAGTCACAATAATCGAATGATGGGGCCAACCCATCGTGTGATACCCAATCACTAGCGCATTTATCCCATATCTCAAAGTGGGGCCAACCCACTGGTGTTAACCACGTGGACGAGTCGCAATGAGGTGCCCAACCTCCGTGTCCCAAAGACACAAATGTGCTACTAAAGCACCGGTGACCCAAAGTCACAAAGTGTGTTACTAAAACACCGTGCTCGTCAAGACAAATCATCACCGCCTCCACTCATATCACCCATCAACAAACCAACTCATGTAATCATGCATATCATACAAATTATGCATATCATGCTAATATGTTTGACTCATGCCCCATATCACATACATACATAGTCATGATACCATATAGATCATCAAGAATCTAGTAACAATACTCGACTTACCCGGATACGCACACATACCCCGCTTGGGTATCCAATAATCCATCATAATGTCATGATTTTAATAGGCAAACAGTTTAATAACAATATCACTAAGTATGGGTGTGTTAGTTACACACCGTAAATCGCAAGTCTAAATCCCAAAGACCCCGCCTAAATCCCTCGATCAACTTGCTCCTAGAATCGGCCAAACCAGGGTTAGTAACCAAGACCATTCGGCTATGACCAATTAAACCAAAGGGTGTATCGCTTAATCTCACTTTGCAGATGGTTTGGTTTCCTACCAAACCTCGAACCAACAAAGGGTTATTCTTTAACAATCGCACACACCCTATTAAGACAAATAGTTAATCCTTAGTCACCTTTGACTTAATCGAAATCAAAAGATTGAACTAATAACAATAATACCAATCACTTACCCCTAACTTACCAATCGGTCACTCACGATCAAGGCTTCAATTGATCAAGCTTCACCCGATCACCACCACAATCCAAGGCCCTAGCAGAAAACGGTTCAACACAAAAAGATTAACCCCTTTCAACACATGCCCAAGATCGGCTATTAACCAAACCACAATCAATAGAGAACAAGAGAGGGGAAAATGGCCATTCGGCCACCCACTTACCTTGTTCAATGATTGAACAACCAACCCGGATCAACCCTTCACCGATATTCGGCAAAAGAGATCTACTAAGAGAGAGAGAGATTCGCCTAACCCAAGAAAGAAAGCGCAAGAAAAGGATGAAAAGGGAGGGGTTGATATTCGCCCAAAATAAGAACAAGTGATAGAAGGCAATTTCTGCAATACCAAGGATTCGGCTATAAACTTGAAAGCAAAACAAAGAAGTGTGGTTCAAGAAAAGAAGAGAAATCGGCCACAAGTTGCGTGGAAGATTCGGCTCAAATGTTTTCAAGAAATGAGAGAATGTATGAGAGGAAAAGGATGATGGCTTCTGGCTTACCTAAATGATAAAGAAAAAGAAATGATGGGGAGGATATATGGTTCTGCCAAGGAATCACAAGAAGAAAAGAAATAAAAGCAAAGTGGAAATGGTGGCACAAAAGGGCATTTGACTATTACGAGAACTAAAAGAAATAAACTAATTCAAAGACATGCTGCTTGCACTTTCGGTTTCCAAGAAGAAAATGAGAGAAAACAAATGAAGTTTCTGCTTGGCTATTAACAAAGGAGAGAATTCGGTTTACCCAAAATGGTGACCGAAAATACTAAGAAAATTGCCAAAAGAAATTCGCACTACTCCTCTCCCACACTACCCAAACCGCCCACTCCCACAAACTCTCCTAAAATTTGGCCAAATCCCCACAAACACTCCACACCATCATTTCAAATTAGTTGAACAAGTCTTCCTCCACTCTTTGCTCTCCACCAACCAAGTCACCACTTGACCAAGTCCAAGGAGGAATTTGAACTCCATCCAACTCCTCCTCCCTTGCATTCCAAAATGAGAGCCAAAAAGGAGCTCTACGACTTGAACTCGACCTCCTCACCTGTAGATGACGCCACACCAAGCTCCTCCCTTGCCACTTTGCCACCTCTTCACTTGTGCAATAAAACACCAAAGAAAACTCTTATACCCTAGCTCCAACAGCTCCCGACTTAACACCCAAAACCAAAATTTTCCCATTCACTGTGCATACACCTAGGCTACAATCAAACCCCCAAAACACCGAAATAGCAACACAAAGACACTAAACACATGCAATAACATGCAACAAAGAAATAGCCCCTAACCCGGATATTACAGCTTCTACCCCTTAAAAATAATTTCGCCTCGAATTACCCGATCAAAAGAGTTGCGGGTATTACTGTCTCATCATATCCTCGGGTTCCCACGTAGCTTCTTCTACGCCATGATTCCGCCAAAGTACCTTAACCAAAGGCACGGACTTCTTACGCAGTAACCTTCACATCTCGATCAAGAATCGCACGTGTTCTTCTTCCACACCAACCGATTCACCTCGATCTCTTCCATCGCTACCACATGCGACGGATCGTAACGATAACGCCGAAGCATCGAACGTGAAAATGTCATGAATCGACTCACTCTGCCGGGCAACTCAAGTTGATACGCCACTGGTCCAACTCGTCTCAGTACCTTATACGGTCCAATGAACCTCGGACTTAGCTTGCCTTTCTTCCCGAATCTCAACACCTTTTTCCAAGGTGAGACCTTCAGGAAAACTCGATCCCCCACAGCGAACTCTATATCTCTTCGCTTAAGATCGGCATAAGACTTCTGCCGGTCCGAAGCTTCCTTCAATCTAGACTGAATCAACTTAACCTTGTCTTCGGTCTCAGCCACCAACTCGGGTCCTAACAACTGACGTTCACCTAACTCCGTCCAACACGTAGGTGAGCGACACTTCCTACCATACAACGCCTCATACGGTGCCATCTTAATGCTCGCTTGGTAACTGTTGTTGTAGGCAAACTCAGCTAATGGTAGAAACTCCTCCCAACTACCTCTGAAATCCAAGATACAACCTCTCAGCATATCTTCCAAGATCTGAATGACCCTTCTCGATTGACCGCCGATCGCGGGTGAAAAGTCGTATTAAATCCAAACGCTGCACTCCAAAGCCCGATGCAACGCTTTCCAAAACCTTGACGTGAATCTAGGATCCCTATCCGAGATTATCGAAACTGGCACGCCGTGCAACCTCACTATCTCTGACACATATAGCTTCGCTAGCTTCTGAAGTGAGTAGTCAACCCTCACCGGAATGAAGTGAGCCGATTTAGTCACGATCCACCACTACCCAAACCGAATCCTTCTTGCTTGGCGTAAGCGGTAACCCACCGACGAAATCCATGGTTATCCTTTCCCACTTCCATCGAGGAATCTTCACAGTCAAGCAAACCCGACGGCAATCGATGTTCACCTTGACTGGCCGACAAGTCGGACACTTCCCAACAAACTCTGTCACCTCTTTCTTCAAGCCAGGCCACCAAAATCGCTTCTCTAAGATCCCTATACATCTTACTACCTCCAGGATGCATAGCATAAGGACTACTATGTGCGTCCCAAAGAATCTTCTCGCTCGACTCAACATCTTTAGGCATGCAAGCCTTACCTCGAAAACACGTAACCTCGTCACTAGACAAAGTCAGTAACCATCCACACCACCATTCTCGCACTTGCAACCTTCGCGCACTTAGAATCACATCCTCTCACTGCTTTCTCTCGACCGCTGCTCAACCCAAGTAGGCTTAACTCGCAACTCGCTGTAATACTCCCGTCGTCATACAAACTCAAATGGGCAAACAATGCTCTTAAGTCCGAAACAACCTTACGGCTCAACGCTGCCTCGCCACCACGTTAGCCTTGCCCTGATGATACTCAATCGAATAATCGTAATCTTTCAAAGAATAACTCAACCCATCTCATACGCCTCAAATTCAAATCCTTCCGAGTCGGTAGATACTTCGACTCTTATGATCTCAGTAGACTATCGATCTCTCTCCGTATAAGTAGTGCCTCCAAATCTTTAAGGCGAAGACCACACCGCTAGCTCCAAATCGTCGCGGCTTGATAGTTGACCTCATGTGGCCTCACTGCCGAGAAGCGTAAGCCACAACCTTACCTTCTTGCATCAAAGACACAACCCAAGCCCGTATGTGATGCATTGCAATAGATCAGAATTCCTTACCAAACCTCAAAGTTGAATTAGAACCGAGCCTCACCAAAATCTTCTTTAACTTATCGAAGCTTTCCTGCTGTTTCTCACCCATACAAACGGAACTTCTTTCCTCAAAGAACTTGGTCATCGGCACGCTATCAACGAAAACCCTCAACAAACCTTCGGTAGTATCCGCCAAACCTAAAACTCCGAATCTCAACCACCGACCTAGGCGGCTTCCAATCCAAAATCGCCTCAATCTTACGAGGATCTACTCGAATCCTCACCACACTACATGACCCAAGAAAGTCACTTCTCTAAGCCGTAACTCGCAATTATCGAACTTAGCATAGAGTCGCTTTTCCTCAAAATCGCAACACCACTGCAAATGCTTATCATGCTCTTCCTCTGTCCTTGAGTACACCAAGATGTCGCCTATGAAAACCACGACGAATCGATCCAGATCATCGTTGAAACACCCTATTCATCATATCCATAAACGCCGCCGCGCGTTAGTCAACCCGAATGGCATTACCAGAATTCGTAGTGCCCATACCGAGTCCGAAATGCCGCTTTATGGATATCACCTCCTTAACTCTTAATCGGTGATACCTGCACCTCAAGTCGATCTTCGAGAATACCGCAGCACTTCCTCACCGATCAAACAAATCGCCTATCCGTGGCAACGGATACTTGTTTTTAATCGTCACTTGTTCAATCGGCGGTAGTCTATACACATCCGCATCGTGCCATCTTTCTTCTTGACAAAGAGTACCGGCGCCCCATGGCGAAACACTTGGCCCGATGAAACCTCTATCCAATAACTCCCCGGATCCGAGCCTTAAGCTCCACCAACTCCTTTGGCGCCATCCTATACGGAGCAATAGACACCGCGCAGCCTCCGGTAATAGATCTATTCCGAACTCTACCTCGCGATCAAGCGCAAACCCTAAGCTCCTCAGAAAAACATCAAGAAACTCCTTAACGGTACGAACCTTCTCCACAAAGAGCCTCTTTAGCCTCCAAGGCATACACATGAACTACATATGCTTCACAAATTTTCTCGACCATCTTCTCGCCTTGAGCGGATACCACATTCGATAAGTAATCCCTCCTACTACCTATCATAGCCACCTCATCACCCTCAACCGTCTTAAGAACCATGCGCTTGGTCGCAATCCAACCTTGCCCGTACTTGACCAACCAAATCCCATCCCAAGAATCGGATCGAACTCCCCAAACGGCAGCTCCATCGGATCGCTAAATAACACTACCCCTTGGAGTTCTAAGGGTACCTCTCTAAAACGCTTTATCTACTACTACAGAGTGACCTAGAGGGCTAATCACGCTCATCCGCCTAGAAGATATCTCGAGTCTAAATCCATGGTCTCTACTATACTATCGGCAACATAAGAGTGCGTTGAACCCACATCAATCAAAGCAAATATAAGGAGAACCAAAAATCAAAATGTACCGGTTATGACGTCCGGTCGCGCCGCCTCCTCTCTGGCACCTCGCAAAGATACACTAATCCAGCCGCCTAGCATCGTAACTACTCGCACCTCCGCCTGGTGCTCCATGGCCCCGACTGCACCCATTACCACCTCTCCATTACCACGGCCCCTCGCGGTGGCGGTCCATTACCTCTGAATCGACACGGCCCGCTCTCGCCGCCGAATCCTAGCCAACCTACGCGGACAAGCCCCTCACACGGTGCTCCAGAGAACCACACTCAAAGCGACCTTTTCCTCCACCCCAAGAACCACCCCAATGAGACTTCCCACATCGATCACATCAAGGCGGTCCCGCGCTTAGCAAAGAACAAACCTAGCAGTGGTTCGCCCACTCGGTCTAGCCCTCTTCTCGCGGATTACCCGACGATCCGTAAGACCCAAAGCTCCTCTTATGCCTATTTCTCGTCCCATGCCTTGTCTCACCGACTCCTTAACACCCTCGGCTACCTTAGCCTTCTCAACCAAGACAAAGAAACTCGCTCTCCTCGCCGAGGAGCAATCAGGCGATCTCAAGTCGTCTCGCACCATCCTCGAAACGAACACACCTCTCATGCTCGGTGGCCACAATGCCCTCGGCATACCTACTCACTTCGAAACTCACCCTCGTGCTCGAGAATGATTTACTCCCAGAACAAGCCTCGTAAAAGCCTTTCGGAGTCGATATAACTAGCTCCGATGTATTTCTTCCGATATGCACCAAAATAATCCCATGTTAGATCCTCTGCTCACGCCACACCTCGCTCTCGAACCGTGAGCCACCACCGATATGACTCATCACGGAGAAGCGATACGATGCCCTTCACTTCTCTTTAGCTATCAAGTCCGTGATCATCCATTATCCGCTCAGCTTGCCTCCAACCAATATTCAAGCAAAGGCCGGAGCAACACTCGTAAACACCTCGGAAGAATTCGCCCCATTGGCCCGAAGTCGCCCAGAGAACAATTTCCTAACTCCCGCACCACCACCTACACCAGCTACTCTTTCCAACACTCGCAAAGATCGCCTGTGACATCTGCGTCGTCCCGGCCCGATCTTGGAACTCACCACCTCCACCGGTGGTGGCGGGCCAGATATCTCATTTTCTCAACCCCGACCAGATCCTACGGCTCGAAACGTCATCCTACCACGACCTCGCCCACGACCACGCCCACCTCTAGCGCTCATGGCTAATCTTCCTACGTGTCTCGATTAAGAATTTTTATGCATCAAGATTTATTCCACTTGTTTAAAAGCAAGTCTTATGAATATTTTAAGAGGATTTGTTCTCGCGAGTTCACGTAATCCTATCGGTTTCAATCTCTAAAGTAGTATACTATTGCTATTCATCAAATCATATCACATCCAATCAATTCACAAGCAATAGTACGGTACTTACCTGGCGAATCGGTGTTTGAGAGACTCGGTGCCATGCCTTTCAAACCATACTTTAAGAATAAAGACTAATAAAATAACCTTTTGAAAACATTTTGGGCCTCAGGCCCACAGCCGAGCCTTTGAACTTAGCTCTGATACCACAATTGTAACACCCCAAACTCAGACAGGACACCACGTCCGAATCTAGTATGCTATGGGGAAAACGTTTTTGAGAGATAAGATTTTTCGTTTAAAAGCGGGGCGAAAACATAGTGAACTTGAAGAAAATTTGAGTAGGCCTGTTTGATTGGATTTGAAAACTTATCCGAAGTATATAGTTAAAAACGAGTTGATTTCATTTAGCATTTCCAATAGTTTCTTAGTGCTATTTTGAAACCTTTCTGACTTAGTCGAATATCGAGTTTGGGTTGAAAATCACTTGAGTTCACTTTATAGCAAAACATAGCGAGATACCCGATGGTATAGTTTAAAACACGTTGCGATATGATTTTGAAAACGTTGTCTTTCCAAGTTTTAGTAAAATTTCATGCCAAGTTATTTGTTAAGCAGGTTGAGAATCTATTTAAAACATACCCATCATAAAACATAATTTAAAGGCCTTTTACAAATCCAAATTAAATCTCAAATCAAAATAAGTAAGCTAAAGTACCCAAATGATAAAGTTTGAGTAAAACTTTATTAAGCATGGCATGTGCACCTCGAGTCCACCCCGGCTCCATGTCCGCGTCTACGAGTCACCTGAAATGTCAAAGGAGAGGGTGAGTCGAATGACTCAGTGCATAAATCCCGCTCCCGATGAAACAACATGCTAACACACATCATACATAGCAACATGATTAATGCAACCCAATCCTAACCATCCGTATCTCCTTTTCTACCCCCGTGGTACCAAACCACCGGGTGGTGCTAAACCACCGTGACATATAGTCACAATGTGTTACTAAAACACCGGTGTCCCAAAGACACATATGTGCTACCAAAGCACCGGTGACCGTAGTCACAAATCAATTGATGGGGCCAACCCATCGTGTGATACCCAATCACTAGCAGACGATCCCATATCTCATGTGGGGCCAACCCGTGGTGGTGTTAACCACAGGGACAAGTCGCAATGAGGTGCCCAACCTCTGTGTCCCAAAGACATAAATGTGCTACCAAAGCACCGTGACCGTAGTCACAATAATCGAATGATGGGGCCAACCCATCGTGTGATACCCAATCACTAGCGCACGATCCCATATCTCAAAGTGGGGCCAACCCACGGTGGTGTTAACCACAGGGGACAAGTCGCAATGAGGTGCCCAACCTCTGTGTCCCAAAGACACAAATGTGCTACCAAAGCACTGGTGACCGTAGTCACAATAATCGAATGATGGGGCCAACCCATCGTGTGATACCCAATCACTAGCAGACGATCCCATATCTCAAAGTGGGGCCAACCCACGGTGGTGTTAACCACGGGGGACGAGTCACAATGAGGTGCCCAACCTCCGGTGTCCTAAAGACACAAATGTGCTACCAAAGCACTGGTGACCCAAAGTCACAAAGTGTGTTACCAAAACACTTGTGCTCGTCAAGACAAATCATCACCGCCCCCACTCATATCACCCATCAACAAACCAACTCATGTAATCATGCATATCATACAAATTATGCATATCATGCTAATATGTTTGACTCATGCCCCATATCACATACATACATAGTCATGATACCATATAGATCATCAAGAATCTAGTAACAATACCGACTTACCCGGATACGTACACATACCCCGTTTGGGTATCCAATAATCCATCATACTCACAATGATTTTAATAGGCAAACAAAGTTTAATAACAATATCACTAAGTATGGGTGTGTTAGTTACACACACGTAAATCGCAAGTCTAAATCCCAAAGACCCCGCCTAAATCCTCGATCAACTTGCTCCTAGAATCGGCCAAACCAGGGGTTAGTAACCAAGACCATTCGGCTATGACCAATTAAACCAAAGGGTGTATCGCTTAATCCTTACCTTGCGGATGGTTTGGTTTCCTACCAAACCTCGAACCAACAAAGGGTTATTCTTTAACAATCGGCACACCCTATTAAGACAAATAGTTAATCCTTAGTCACCTTTGACTTAATCGAAATCAAAAGATTGAACTAATAACAATAATACCAATCACTTACCCTAACTTACCAATCGGTCACTCACAATCAAGGCTTCAATTGATCGCTTCACCCGATCACCACCACAATCCAAGGCCCTAGCAGAAAAGCGGTTCAACACAAAAGATTAACCCTTTCAACACATGCCCAAGATCGGCTATTAACCAAACCACAATCAATAGAGAACAAGAGAGGGGAAAATGGCCATTCGGCCACCCACTTACCTTGTTCAATGATTGAACAACCAACCCGATCAACCCTTCACCGATATTCGGCCAAAAGAGATCTACTAAGAGAGAGGAGAGATTCGCCTAACCCAAGAAAGAAAGCGCAAGAAAAGGATGAAAAGGGAGGGGTTGATATTCGCCAAAATAAGAACAAGTGATAGAAGGCAATTTCGCAATACCAAGGGATTCGGCTATAAACTTGAAAGCAAAACAAAGAAGTGTGGTTCAAGAAAAGAAGAGAAATCGCCACAAGTTGCGGGAAGATTCGCTCAAATGTTTTCAAGAAATGAGAGAATGTATGAGAGGAAAAGGATGATGGCTTCGACACCTAAATGATAAAGAAAAAGAAATGATGGGGAGGATATATGGTTCGCCAAGGAATCACAAGAAGAAAAGAAATAAAAGCAAAGTGGAAATGGTGGCACAAAAGGGCATTCGACTATTACGAGAACTAAAAGAAATAAACTAATTCAGCACATGCTGCTTGCACTTTCGGTTTCCAAGAAGAAAAATGAGAGAAAACAAATGAAGTTTCGGTTGGCTATTAACAAAGGAGAGAATTCGGTTTACCCAAAATGGTGACCGAAAATACTAAGAAAATTGCCAAAAGAAATTCGGCACTACTCCTCTTCCACACTACCCAAACCGTCCACTCCCCACAAACTCTCCTAAAATTTGGCCAAATCCCCACAAACACTCCACACCATCATTTCAAATTAGTTGAACAAGTCTTCCTCCACTCTTTGCTCTCCACCAACCAAGTCACCACTTGACCAAGTCCAAGGAGGAATTTGAACTCCATCCAACTCCTCCCTCCCTTGCCGTCCAAAATGAGAGCCAAAAAGGGAGCTCTACGACTTGAACTCTGGACCTCCCTCACCTGTAGATGACGCCACACCAAGCTCCTCCCTTGCCACTTTGCCAGCTCTTCACTTGTGCAATAAAACACCAAAGAAAACTCTTATACCCTAGCTCCAACAGCTCCCCTGACTTAACACCCAAAAACCAAAATTTTCCCATTCATTCAGGCATACACCTAGGCTACAATCAAACCCCCAAAACACCGAAATAGCAACACAGCACACTAAACACATGCAATAACATGCAACAGCAAAATAGCCCCTAACCCGGGATATTACAAGTTTTTAATTCGGAACAAAATTTTATAGCCCGTAAGTACATGTTTAAGTGAGTTCAAGCATGGTAATATCTCGTATCCAGTCTTGGTCTCGGACTCGGGTATGGGGTGTTACAGCTCGCAAGAATAATTTAACGGGAAGCTCGAGAGGGATAATAACGGGACGCTCTTTTGAGCTGTAGTGTGTCCGCAACATATGCAGGACCACAACCAATACGGGAAATCCTGTATCCATCGAATTTCATTTATTCAATCGGGACTTTATGTTTGTCAAGCATTGTCGGATATAATATTAATTTCATATTCATAGCACCAATACAATCACATACACAACATTCAATTCAAGCATATAAATATACACAATTTAGTTATACGAACTTACCTCAACAATGTTCGTGAACCTGTATGCTACTAATCCGATACTTTTTCTTTACCTCGATCTAGCTCCGTATTTGGTCTATCCGGATCTATACGAGTAAATTTAGCTCATTTGATACAATTCATATTCAATTCAATCCAATTCACATCTTAGGCAAAATTACTATTTTGCCCATATACTTTTGATTAATTACAATTTTATCCCTAGGCTCAGAAAATGAAATTCATGCAATTTAATCCTTATTCCAAGCCTCGTCGAATTTCATATGTCACAATAACAGCCCGTGTCTTTCATAAAATTCAAAATTTTTCCATGAATTTTTCATCTTTACAATTTAGTCCCTAAATTAGAATTTCATCAAAATTCACTTTACAAAAGTTGTTTATCTATCAACAACCTTTCATTTTCTACCATAAAACTTCATAATTCATGCATACTCATCGATGGAAAAACCCTAGTACTTTGATAACTTTACAAATTCATCCATGAGATAGCTAGATTAAGCTATTACGATCTCGAAAACATAAAAATTACTAAAAACGAGACTTGAATACTCACCTAATTGAGCCAAATAAGCTTGCTACCTTCAAGCTATTCTAACTAGGGTTTCCATGTAAAAATATTTGGGAAAGATGATGAAAAAGATGATATTTTTATTTAATCATTTATCATATTTTATTATTTTTACTTTCCAATTTAGTCATTTTCTTTATTTAATTTTCCATGGATGACTAAGCATACTTATCTACTAACTCCTCTTAATGGTCTATTTGCCATATAAGGACCTCCATTTTTGAATTCCATAGCTATTTGATACTTATAGCTACTAGAACTCAACTTTTGCATTTTATGCAATTTGGTCCTTTTATCAAATTAGACATGTAATTGGTAAATTTTCTTAACGAAATTTTTATACGACATTCCTATCATAATGCAGACCATGCAATAATATTAAAATAATTTTCCTTACGAACTCGGATTTGTGGTCCTAAAACCACTATTCCGATTTCACTGAAAATGGGCTGTTACAATTCAGATTAGAATATGGCTTGAGGATCATTTGATGACTGAGAATCATACCATGGAGAACTAAGGAAAAAATTCCAACTTTATATTGCACTTAGATTGTCTTGAAGGCATATCCAAATCGCCTTCTAAATTAATTATTAATTTAATTAATTTAATCTTCTTATAAATTTTAAAATTTTATTAAATTAATTTAATTCAAAATAAAATTTTATATTTTAGAAGGAGATTAAATTAATTAACTAAATTAATTTCAACATTATAGTAGCAAATAGATTGATACTATTAAGGGGTAACAAATTTTCAACAATTTATTTAATTTATTTTTAATGTTTTAAAATTTAAAATTTTAATATTGCAAAAAATAGAACTTTAAGGTCCCAACTCAAACAGCCAAAAAAAAAGGTAATACATATACATATACATATAACGGCAACAATGTGCGATCGGAGAGCAAGGAATAAGGTGAGGACGGTATTTATCGACAACATACCGGACAGCATGCATTGGAAAGGCTTATGGGCGTTATTCAGCTTTCATGGGAATGTTGTGGATGCTTTTATTCCAGTCAAGAGAAACAAGGAAGGAAAAAGGTTCGGTTTTGTAAGATTTGATAAGGTGGAGGATGCGCAGAGGGCAATAGTTAGGCTCGATGGTTTTGTGTTGCTAGGAAAGAAGATATGGGTGAAGATGGCCAGGTTCAGTGGTAATAGAAAGTATGGAAAAAAGTAAACACAAATGAATCTTCATGCCATAGACAGGAGAGTCAGCCGAGAGTGATGGAGTTTCAACGAGAGGATTAGGGTACAGTGGAAGGCAAGGTGTTGAACAACACGAAAATTGTAGTTGGCCACGTCGAAAACGAACAACTATGGAAGCTACCGCATTGCTTGATAGGGGAAACGACGACTTTTTGCAATATCAATAGCTTAACTGAAAGAATTACGAGCATGGGCCTTGGAGAATTAATTATTAATAGAATTCAGGGTAGATATTTTCTAATAGAGGTTCCGGATGAAGAGCTGATGGAGATTCTAAGACAAAGAGAGTGGGCATATCTTAAAGAGTTCTTCATCAATGTCGAGCCCTGGACGAAAAAATTTCAAGTTTCGGAGAGAGTAGTGTGGATAGAAATTGCATGAATTCCCCTTCATTGCTGGAACTATCAAACGACCAAGAGAGTGGTTGATATATGGGGAGAGATTATTGTAGTGGGAAAAAATTTTACAATGACGAACAACTTCGAGAAGATGGACGTATTGATAATCACGAAGCAAGTTAAAAAGATTGACGAGGTAATAACAATGGAGGTCGGAAGTGAAAAATTCCAGATCCGTATTCTCGAAAGAGATATTGTGAAAAATTTAAAGGAAAATCACAAAAAGTTTTGAGATCTAAAGGTGAGAGAAGAGGAAGCATCATCGAAAAAAGAATCGGTAATCAAATCGGTACCGAAAGCATCACAGGAAGGAAGTCAAAAAGATAGAATTGAAGAAGTTATTACTACAGCCTCGAAAACGAAGGAAGGGGTAGTAGGGTGCAGGTTTTGTCAGATGAGGGATTTATTGAGGATCCCAATTTACAATGCAACGTGTTGAGTATTACTAGTGTAGGGGAGACAAATGCAACATTACCTGTCAACATAATTTTAGATTTAAATAACATCGGTCTGGGATTGGGTATGGAGCAAATTAATGGATTGGAGACCCAATACGAGAATGGATATGGAATGGGCTTGGAATCAAATAAAAAAGCAGAGATCCAAGGTTCGGGGGCCAATGCAGACAGGTAAAATGCAATTCAATTAAGGTGCGCTGATATGGATGGAAGCCCAAAGTCAAAACAAAATCAGAATCTTTTATCTGATTCAGAGAGCCAGAGGGGAACGATTTTTTCATTGGAGATTGAAGGGGAAATTATTTAAATTAGGCCAAGCAAAAGAAAGAAGAAAGCTCTAAACAAAAAAATTAGATATATGCGTGAGATTCAAGACACTACACTCACATCGAAAGAGAAGCAAAAGAGGGACAGAGGGCTAAGAAAATAGAAAGGAAAGGGGAATTTGAGAACAGACGACGGTGTTGCAAATTTATCACTCTCGGACTCCGATATCAGCAATAGATGAAGAGTTCTTTTAAGGGAAGCGAAAAAGACGTGGGAGGCAGGGAAAAGACTGGGTTTCGGCGTGCAAGGTGACGAGGAGCTAATCATTGGAGAAATTATGAAGATCGATGGGAAGCATTAGGGAATTCTAAATACTGGGGATCGAGGGACTTTGGGATACTGGTATGTGGTTGCTTTCATGTTGTTATCTATTAATTATATGATATTGTTAGGAGTATAAGAATTATTACGTGGAACATTAGAGGGTTGGGCTGGGCTCCCAAAATTGAAGCGGTTAATAGAGTTGTGAGAATGAATAGGGATGATGTGTGTTTAATTTAAGAAACAAAATTGGAATCGGTGTCAATGGAGCTGGTTAGGAAAATATGGGGTGATGATTGTTTCGATTTTAAATACGTCGCTGCTGTAGAAAGGTTAGGGGGCTTATTAACAATTTGGGATAAGGGTATTTTTTTTGGCTGAAGTCGATTTGTGTGAGAGGAGGATCATTGCAGTAGCTGGAAAATGGGTGGCCGAAGAGAAGGAGGTGACTTTGGTTAAGGTTTATGCCCCAAACAAACTAGCAGAACAAAAAATGTTGTGGGAAGAAATTTATGGATTGAGAAATCTATTTTGTAAAGCTTGGATTATAGGCAGGATTTTAACATGGTGAGAAATCGCAGTGAACGAATAAACTGCTCGAGCACAGAGAAAGGATCAAAGGAATTTGACGAGTTCATATATAGATGTAAGCTGGTCGACTTACCTTTAATTGGTAAAAAAAATTCACATGGTTTGGTCTGAATAGTAAATGCAGCAGGTTGGACAGATTTTTAATTGAAGAAGATTGGGTGGTTCAGCTTAAGGATTTTCAACAGAAGGGTCTCAACCGATCAGTATCAGATCACATTCCAGTGATGTTGGTGAATGAATCTGTAGACTGATGTCCTCGACCTTTTAATTTTGTCAATGCTTGGTTGAAAAATGAGAAATGTTTGAAGTTGATTGAAAAGGAATGGCCGAAAATGGAGGGTATAAGAGGTAAAACGGCTGCCAAATTGAGAAAATTGAAGGGAGTTATTAAGAAGTGGAATGTTGAAGATGGAAATACTCTGGAAAGAAGAATTGTTGAAAGCAAAGCTAGGATTAAGGCGATTGATGATATAAGTGAAAAAAGGAAGCTGATCGAGTTAGAGATTGAGGAGTTAAAACAATTGAACATTGAGGTCTGGGAAGCAATTAAATTCAAAGATTCAATTTGGTGTCAAAAATCGAGGAAGACTTGGCTAAAAGAAGGAGATGCCAATAGTGCTTTTTTTCACATGGCGGTGAAAATTCAAGCCAAAAGAAAAATGGTTTTTAGCCTAAAAATTGATAGTCAAAATATTAAGGACCCTAAGGAAATAGAAGAGGGACTTTTCAATTATTTTAAAAATTATTTTGACTACTCTGCAAGAAGGTGGAAAATGGGTTTAGATTTGAATTTCAGATTGCTTAACGAGGAAAGTGCGAGAAAATTGGAGGAACCCTTTTTGATGAAAGAAATTAAAGAAGTCGTGTAGAGTTGTGATGAATCGAAAGCGCCTGGGCCAAACGGGTTCAATTTGTTCTTTTATACAAAGTGTTGGGAGATCATGAAACTTGATTTACTAGGGGTAATGTCTGATTTTTTTCACATCTGGGAAACTTGACAAGAGTATCAACTCTTTATTTATCACTCTTATACCAAAAGTGGAAAATCCTACTGAGATTTCAGAATTTAGACCAATTTGCTTGGTGAACTCCCTTTACAAGATCGTATCCAAGGTTTTGTCAAAGACTAAGGGAGGTTGTAGGAGAAGTGGTTAGTGAGACTTAATGTGCATTCATTAAGGGTAGGCAGATTTTTTATGGATTATAATTGCAAACGAATTGATCGTGCTCGAAACTAACTCTGACAACGAATAAGGCAAGCGCACCTATCGTTCGGTAGTATAGCTATGGCAAGACCAAAAATATCGTATCCTCAAGGACCAAGAGTACTAGTAGTTACTATCTTTTTATTATCTAGCCTAAGTATTAAGGGAATTGATGTTTATCTAACTAATTACTAAACTAAGGATGCTAAGACAAAGAGAGTTAATTGGGAAAATACTTTTGGGAAAAAACAGTTGATAAAGATAATACCCGAGGAAGAATCCACCTAGACTTCACTTGTTATTTAACTCTGAACCAGATGATTTATTCACTTGACTTGATCCGTAGGATTCCCTAATTTATATTAATACCTCTTTCGAGGCTACTAACGTCTAACCCTAGGTTGATTAATTGAAATCTATTTCTAATTAAAACCCCTAGTGTTGCATTAACTCGATCTATGGACTCCCATATTAGGTTTGACCCTAACCCGGCAGATTTTCGTCATCCTATCTCTAGTGTTGCGATCAACTCCGCTTAACTATGCTAGATTTACTCTTAAACAGGGACTTTTGCTCCACTGTCTAAGCACATCAATACTTGAATTAATATCCTGAAATATAAAAATAAGAATTAAGAACACATAATTAAGAACAAATCAAGTATTTATCATATAGCTTAGAAAAAAATAATAAGATCCGTCTTAGGTTTCATCCCCCTCAGGTATTTGAGGGGTTTAATTCATGTTTAATAAAGAATACATCTCAGAAGAAAGTAAATAACAAAACATAAGAAAAACCCTAAAACCCCCTTAAGGAAATTGAAGGGAAGATCTTCCGTCTTGAGCGTGATTCCGGCTTCTGAGATGGATCAACTGGCTGTCTTGGAGTAATTCCCCTCTGTTCAGTCCTCTCTGGCTTTGCCTGACCAAAGACCCCTTTTTAGGTTATACTTAGGGTGTTTATATAGGTTTTGGAATGTCTTTCTTGGCCCACAAGTATCCTATTCCGAATGAAACTCATCTTTGCTATAGCAGGGACACGCCCGTGTGACAAGCCCGTGGTCGACTCTCTTGGCCGTGGTCGATCCTGTTTGCCACACACGGCCGTGTGATCTGGCTGTGTACGATGTTCTAGGCCATGTCTCGGTTGTTACTCGAAACGCACGGCCGTGGGTGATAGTCCAGGCCGTGTGAGTCTCTAAAGTAAGCCTATTTTGCTCGTTTTTGGCCCGTTTCTCGTTCTTTTCATCCTCCGATGCTTTTCTAAGTATAAAACATGAAATTAAAGGATTAGGAGCATCAAATTCCACAATTCAAGGGATAAATCATCCAAGAGTATGCCAAATGTGGGATTAAAATATGTATATAATACGGTTTATCACGAATTAATCCATTCGGTTATGAAGAGAGCTGGATGTGGGAGAAAGTTGATTTTCAAATTAGATTTTTCAAAAGCTTACGACTGTGTTAGATGGGATTTTTTGGAGTTGGTGTTAGCCAAAATAGGGTTCGGGGAAAAGTGGAGAAGCTGGATGTTGAAGTGTTTATCTATGGCAAGAGCGGCAGTCATTATTAATGGGTCATCATCCAGCGAATTTAGATTTTGTAGAGGCATTAGATAGGGAGACCGACTGTCTCCATTTTTATTCATTTTAGTGACGGAGATCTCCATTTGGCGTTGGACAAAGCTACGTAGGAGGGGTTGATCGAAGGGTTTAATAATGTAATCCATGGGATGAAATTTTCTCATCTTCAATTTGCTGATGATACTATTCTTTTCCTAAAAGCTGATGATAAAGAGGTGACTAGTGTGAAGTACATTCAAAGGGTGTTCGAGATTTTTTTGGGGCTGAGCATTAATTTTAACAAATCTTACTTAGTGGGCTTTGAAGTGGAAGAAGAATTATTGTATAGGATGGTTGCCATTTGGAAATGCAAAATTGGTGCTCTACCTTTCAACTATTTGGGGATACCATTGGGTGCAAATCCGAAAAGATTATCCACTTGGGAATCGATCCTAGACAGAGTCAGAAAGAAGTTATCAGGATTGAAATGTCGCTGATAAACGAAATAGTAACATATTTTAAGCCCACATTTAGCATACTTTTGGATGATTTTTCCCTTGAATTATGTCATTTGGTGCTCTTAATCCTTTGTTTTCATGTTTTATACTTAGGAAAGCATCAGAGGATGAAAAGAACGATAAACGGGCTTAAAACGGACCAAATGGGCCTAAGTACGAAATCAACACGGCCTGGGCCTAAGCAACACGGCCGTGCTTCCCTAATTAGACCCGAACACGGCCTGGCCACGATTCACACGGGCATGTACCAAGGGCGTGTGATCGCTGTAAATTAGAGTTTTAATATTTATAAAAGAATGATCGAACCTGGAAACTAACTCTGACAACGATTAAAGGCAAGTGCACCTATCGAACAGTAGTATAGTTTAGGCAAGACCAGATTGTCGAACCCAAAGGAACTAAAAGTACTAATACTCACCGTCTTTTTATTATTTAGCCTTAACATAAAGTGATGGTTGTTTAAACTAAAACTAATCTACTTACTAAGCTAAGACGCAAAGACAAAAAGAATGAATTCGGGAAATAACTTTTGGGAAAACTCAGTTGACTCAAGCGATACCCTTAGGAAAAATCCACGTAGACTTCACTTGTTACCTAACCTTGAACCATATGATTTATTTACTTAGTTTGATCCGTGAGACTCCCTAACGTATATTAAACCCTCTCTCGAGGCGAATAACATCTAACCCTAGGTTAATTAGTGGAACTCTCGTTCGCTTATAATAACCCCCTAGAATAGTAGTAAATCGATCTGTGGACTCCCATATTAGGTTTCACCCTAATTCAGTAAAATCTCGTCACCCTATCTCTAGGCGTACGATCAACTACGCTTAATTATGTTGGATCTACTCTTAGGTAGGGTCTATTCCTCCTCCACCTAAGCACATTAGATTTGGATTAAATTCACACAATTAAGAACAAACTAAGTTATTATCATATAATTCAAAAAATCAAATAACAAGATTCCTCATAGGTTTCATCCCCTTCGGGTATCCGAAGGTTTAGTTCATAATAATAAAAGACAACATCTCAAGAGAAAAGATAAAACAAAACATAAGAAATCCCTAAAACTCCCTGAAGGAATTGAAGGAGAGATCCGCCGTCTTGAGTAGAATTCCAGCTTCTTGAGATGGATCAACTGGCTATCTTCGAGTGATTCCCACAAATCTAACCTTTTCGGCTTGGCTTCTTGGCCTAGCTCTCCACCCCCTTCCGGCTGGTACCTAGGGTGTTTATATAGGCTCTTGGAATGTGTTTCTTCGTCCCTAAGTATCAAAATCCGACTGAAACTATTCTTTGCCACGACAGGGGCATGGCCTTAGCACACGCTCGTGTGGATCATCTTCAAACCGTGTTCAGATTTCTTTAGTGAGGCACGGCCGTGTGAATCGGGGTCAGGCCATGTTCTAGAAGGAAAGGTGGCACGGCCGTGTGGCTGGAAGTTCAGGCCGTGCTGATTTCAGGGTTTGGCCTGAATTGGTCTATTTTATGCCTGTTTCTCGTTCTTTTCGTCATCGAGTGCTTTCCTGAGTATAAGTCATGAAAAGAAAGGATTAAGAGCACCTTTTTACATAAATTGGGGCTTAAATCATCCAAAAGCATACTAAATGTGGGCTTAGAATATGTTACTTTTACGGTTTATCAAATACCCCCACACTTAAGCTTTTGCTTGTCCTCAAGCAAAATTCTCAACTTACAATTAAAACGAACTTTCCCTGTTTCATAATTCCTATCAACAATGTTTTATCATAATTTATAGATAATTTATACATGGATAATTCAACTCAAATTGTCCTAAAGATTCAAACAATTCTAAGTCATAGATTTGTAACACGAAAATATAGGTATCTCCCTTCATCTAAATAATTACTTCTGATTCAAAATCGACAAGGATTGACATCCTCACTAAGGATTCACTCAAATCACTCAAAGTGTTTAAGGTTCAGAATTAAGCACTCAAATGTCAAACATGAAAGGTTAATCCCATAGGCTTGCATGAAAATCAAATCTCCACCACTGTAATATGAGATGATACACAAATCAAAAGGTCTTTAATTAGGGTTGTAACGGGGCTTAGGTTAAAGGGTGTGGCTATAGGCTGAATTAGAGGGTTAAGATCGAGATTGACCTGACAAATTACCTAACAATAAACTGAATAATAATAAGTTATAAAAATACGAGCTTCTTTCTAAAGATGTGGATTTCACTGTTTTAAGCTCATCAGACATAAACTGAACTAATACTGAATTACATCAACTGAAAATTCATAATACTAATAAATCGAGCTTTTTCTTCAATAATTGGAATTTAAAATATATAAGCTCTTTAAATCACATAACTAATAATGAATATATTTCGTTTTTTTAAGAACAAACTAAATTATAAGGACAAACTAAATACATAGTGAAAATCATAATTAGGCAATTAATCAAATCAACTCTCGATATGAGGGTAGTTTAAAGGAATGGTGATAAAAACAAAGGGTTTGGGGGTAATATTAGTGGTTATGTCAATAAAAAGGGTTGTTAGGTTAAAACGGGGTTCACTAGGGGTTAATTTGTGAAGGTAGGCTTTTTATGGAATTAGTGGGTTAAAACCTAGGTGCCTTTATCATCTCTGTATATCAAATAAAAAAAAATGTGGTCTCGACATGTATAATCGATGCAAGTTCTAGAATAACAAATCAGTGTTGACATACTCATAATCAATAAAGTGAGCAAGAAAAAGAATGTATGCTCTATAAGGCTCGAAAAATCACAAAATTTATGAGTAATTTGATGTCAACCTTGTAAATTTCAAACTTCAAAGTAATATTCAGATTTAGTTTAATAACCTAACAAATTTTTAATTTCTTGAAAAATTAGACTTATCATGCTTGATTCCCTAGTATCTTCAATTTTAATTATCAATGCACAATTAACTATAACTTAATCTAAAACATGTCAATAAAAATCATAAATCACCAGAAATTTCATCCTAATTAGTAATATGAGAAAGTTACTTTTAAGACAAGGCATAATTCAGGCTTTGAGTTAGGTATCTTTTTAGGTTGTTCACCCCCCCCACACTTAAGATGTACATTGCCCTCAATGTACAAAGTTATGTAATAAATCATGTAATACTAAATCAAAAGAGAAAGGGAAAGGAACACTTCCTGAATTTTCGGATGGATTCCTTGAGATGAAGGATGTGGTAAAGGATGACTTATGTATTTAGTGAATTACTCCTAGTGATTTGTTTGTGTATAAGGAGTGCGTGGCTGAGACTGCAAAGTCATCAGTTAGATATTTTGGCGGTGTAAATAATTTTTAGGCATACTCGAAGGTTAGATAGCCAATCATAATCATAATAATTTGTAATGCATATAGAAAAAGTTCAGCTTAAGACAAGTAAAGATAGATAAAAATAGCATTAAAAATGCAAACAAAGATTAGATAAAAGGACTCAAAGGTCCTCGTCATCGGCCGGGTCCTGCGGTGGTTCTGCTGATGAGATGTGGAGGTGCTGGCATATCTGTTAGAGGGTAGCCTCAATCCCATCAAACCGTCACACTGTGTCAGTGAACTGCTGAGTGCAATACCACTCAAACTGTGTAAAGCGTGCCGAGAGATCTGATAGTGAAGCTGCTGTATAAGAGGGTCGTTGGGCTGGGACTGGTGCCTCCTATGGGACATCATCAGTAATGTCCTCGGGTTCCTCCTCGGCAGTGGAAGGGGCTAATTGGTATTGGGGAGGATCAGTCCCACGATGGTGTTTAATCATCTTCATATGCAGCATCGTCTGAATGCCCTGATGTGCCATTTGCCTAATCAGTGTGAGGGAAGAGCTCTAGGCATCAGTTTCTAGGAGGCCGAAGTGGCAGGCTAATCGTGTGATATAAGGGCCCATCGAAAGAATCCCTTTCCTGTGTGACTCTGTCTGGTGCTGAATCGCACGGGCAATAAAGTAGGCGAGGTCAAAAACGTGTCCGTTCGACATGCAGAATAAGTAGTAGGCGTCGTGTGTATTCACCACGCCGGTGCTTTCGCGTCTTTCTGTAATTGTGTGGGCCAAAATGGAGTGGATGTACCTCAGAGGTGGGGTCATAGCTGTCGCTTTGGAATGGCTGGGATCGTAAGGGCCTTTTCCTATCTCGTACCAACAACTTGCAGGGGTGCAATGAATATGGCGGTGTAGTTCGGAGAGGTCATGCTCTTCTACAAATTCGTCGGTGTACAGTCCCAGTGCGGCTCCAAATTGTGGTACGTTGAGTTGTCGTATGGTACCTCCGAGACGAAATTGTATTGTTCCTGGATCATCAAAATTTTCCATCACAGTCTGTAGTTGGAAAGTAGAACAGAGTTCTAATGTGAATTCCAAATATGTCGGCTCTATGATTGTGAAGAATTTATCCCACGGATCGGTGGTGAGTAAGGCTCGAACATCGTCTACGAGGCCGACTTGTTCTAAAGCGGTCCAATTGATACGCCTACCGATTTCGAGCGGTCGTTCTCGTAGTGCCTTATATCGGTCCTCTTGGATTCCCTTGGGAAAACGTAGAAATTGGTGTCGTAGCTCGAAAGAAGCACTTGCTGAAGATGATCCGGGCCCTTTCCTTTTCTTGCTTGGGGCGATTGTGGATCGTTTTGGTCGTGATGACGACATGGTGCCTGAAAACAAATTGTAACAAAATGCATTCCAAGTTCTAAATTCTCAAATAAGCAGCCAATAGCATAAATGAGCAGTAACATAATAAACATGAGAAAGAATTTTTCTTAAAACTAAAAAAAAATGCAACCAATTCAAAATCAGAATTTACGATAGCACCAATGATGACTACTAATAGCACTTTCACAATTATGTAATAAACATGAGAAAATTAGACTTAAAACTACACGAAATCAAAATAATTAATATTGAAATAATATGCAAGGTTATGAAAATAATATGAAATTTGTCAAATTTGAGTTAAAGAAAGGAACCCGGTATAATGGTGGTGTTTTTCTACCGGGCACGGGCTGGGTATGGTGGTGGTGCGGGTTTGCAGCATGACACGCTGGTGGCAGGGGCGTGGAGTTCGGCAGCACGGCGGTGGTACGGGCGTGGAATGGGTTGTATGGGGATTTGAGAGGGGTGGACGGTGGAGGGAGTTGGGGTCACAATGTGGTTGATTTTTTTGTATGGTGGCCAGATTTTTGGGAAGAATGGGGTGAGAAAACTGATTTAGGGTTGGGGTTGGGGGAGATGAACGGTTGAGTTTCTTAAATAGGGGTGGGAGGCACGAGCATGGGCCACGCCCGTGTTCTGCTTTAAAGTGCCCGTATTTTTCGTGATTTTAAATTTTGGGCGCGTTCAGGTAATTGGCCACGGCCGTGGGTTCAGAGACACGCCCATGTTTTTATTCACACGGTCATGTAGAATGGGCGTGTTCTACCCGTGGTCGACAAGTCAGTATGTTGGCACGGTTTGATAGGACGGGCATGTTTTACCCGTGCTCAACAAGTCAGTATGTTGGCACGGTTTGGTGGCACGGGAGTGTTTTACCCGTGCTCGACAAGTCAGTAACCTCGCACGGGTAGTTAGCACGGGCGTGGACTGGTATCGCAGCCCGTGTTTGGGAAAAGAAATTATTCTCTGTTTGTGCACGGCTACTGGCACGCCCATGGTTCGTCCCCTGTCTTCCACACGGCCACGGCACGCCTGCAGTGCAAGGCCGTGTGTGTCTCTAAAACCTTTGCTTTTATTAGACTAATTTAGTAGGGGTTAGATACTAAAAATCAAAACAATGATAGGAATAAAATTTGTTAGTGAATTAGTGCTCAGGTTGCCTCCCGATAAGCGCTCGTTTACAGTCTTAAGCTAGACTTACCCTGTTTTCATTTCTAAAGGAAGGCTCACGGAGCTGAAACTCCTCTTTCATATCTCTAAAATCTTCACCATTATATATTTTGAGTCGGTGACCATTTACCTTGAATGTGCCCTTAGTGGGGTGAGTTACCTCGATTGTGCCATATGGAAAAATTGTTTTGATCATGAATGGGCCGGACCACCTTGATTTTTGTTTCCTTGGAAATAATTTAAGC
Source organism: Gossypium sturtianum (assembly GCA_025698515.1). NCBI lineage: Eukaryota > Viridiplantae > Streptophyta > Magnoliopsida > Malvales > Malvaceae > Gossypium > Gossypium sturtianum. The sequence continues at coordinate 143,737,604 of CM046952.1, read as the reverse complement.
CTTGAGTTGTATAACAGGATCAAGTCCCCCTCTTCGAATTGTTTCAATTTCTTTAGACGGGCATCATGGCGTCGCTTTGTTTCCTCCTTGTATAGCTTTGAGTTCTCGTAGGCTTCAGTTCTCCACTCGTCTAGCTCGTTCATCTGCATCATTCTTTTCCTTCCTGCGACTTTAAGATCATAGTTTAAAAATTTTATTTCCCAAAAAGCTTTATGTTCTAGCTCGAATGGTAGATGACAGCTTTTCCTGTATACAAGTTTGTATGGAGATGTCCCTAAGGGTGTTTTGAATGTTGTTCTATAGGCCCATAAGGCATCATCTACTTTTAATGTCCAATCTTTTCTATTTGATTCAACCGTCTTTTCTAGGATGCGCTTAAGTTCTCGGTTTGCTACTTCAGCTTGTCCACTAGTTTAAGGGTGATAATGGGTAGTTGTCCTGTGGTGTACTCCATATTTCTTTAGAACTTTTTCAAATTGAGTATTGCAGAAATGAGTACCCCTATCACTAATGATGGCTCTAGGTGTCCCAAATCGAGAAAACAGTTTCTTAAGAAATTTCACTACGACCCTAGCGTCATTGGTAGGTAAGGCTTCCGCTTCTACCCATTTTGACATGTAATCTACTGCTACTAGGATGTATTTATTTCCAAATGAACTAGGGAATGGTCCCATAAAATCAATACCCCATACATCAAATATTTCGCATGATAGCATATATGTTTGGGGCATTTCATCACGTTTAGAAATATTACCTATTCTCTGGCATTTATCACACGAGGTAACGTGCCTGTTGGCATCCTTAAATAGAGTGGGCCAGTAAAAACCTGATTCGAGTATTTTATGTGCCGTCTTGATGCCACCGTAGTGTCCTCCTGATGGTCCCGAATGACAATGTTCCATGATTTTGCTTGCTTCTGTTCTCGTAACACATCTTCGAATTACCTGATCTGCACATATTCGGAAAAGAAAGGGATCTTCCTAAAAATAATTTTTTGCATCAGCAAAGAATCGCTTCTTTTGGTGATGTGTTAATTTTTTTGGCAAGATGTTAGTAGCTAAATAATTTGCAATATCCGCAAACCATGGTACCTCAGAATGAGTTATCGAAAAGAGTTGTTCTTCTGGGAATGAATTGTTTATCTCTCTTTCATTTAGCTCTTCGATATGGGGGTTTTCGAGTCTAGAGAGGTGATCAGTTGCAAGGTTCTTAGCTCCTTTCTTATCCTGTATTTCCAAATCAAATTCTTGTAAAAGTAAAATCCATCTTATGAGTCGTGGTTTCGCATCAGGTTTAGTTAATAAATAACGAAGAGCTGAGTGGTCAGTGAAAACGACAACTTTAGATAATAATAAATATTGTCTAAATTTGTCAAAAGCAAAAACTACAGCTAGCAGTTCTTTCTCCGTGGTGGTGTAGTTTTCCTGTGCGGGTGTCAAAGTCCTGCTAGCAAAATAGATTGGTTGAAAATGTTTGCCTCTTCGTTGTCCCAGAACTGCACCTATTGCGAAATCACTTGCATCACACATTAGTTCGAAGGGTAGATTCCAATCAGGTGCAATTATAATTGGAGCATTTATTAGTTTATCCTTTAGGATATTGAATGCGTCTAAACATTCCTGATCAAAATTGAAAGGAACATCTTTTTCTAGTAATTTTGTTAAAGGCTTAGCTATTTTAGAAAAATCCTTAATGAATCTTCTATAAAATCCTGCGTGTCCTAAAAAACTTCTAATGGCCTTAACTGAACTAGGAGGAGGTAATTTTTCTATGGTTTCAATCTTTGTTTTATCTACCTCAATCTCTTTACTAGAAATTTTATGTCCTAATACAATTCCCTCTTGTACCATAAAGTGACATGTCTCCCAATTTAAAACAAGGTTTGTTTCCTCACATCTCATCAAGACTCGTTTTAAATTTTTAAGGCAAAGATGGAAAGAATTACAAAAACCGAGAAATCATCCATAAATACCTCCATAATATCTTCCACGAGTTCATCAAAGATTGCTAGCATGCAACGCTGAAAAGTAGCAGGAGCGTTACATAATCCAAAAGGCATTCTACGATAAGCAAACATACCGTATGGGCATGTGAACATTGTCTTCTCTTGATCTTCAGGTGCTATTGGGATTTGGAAATAACCAGAGAGAGTCCGTCTAGGAAGCAATAGTACATATGTCCTGATAACCTTTCTAGCATTTGATCGATGAAGGGTAGAGGGAAGTGATCTTTTCTAGTGGCGTCATTCAGCTTCCTATAATCTATGTAAACTCTCCAACATGTGACTGTCCTGGTAGGAATTAGTTCATTCTTTTCGTTAGCTACCACGGTCATGCCTCCTTTCTTTGGGACCACCTGCACAGGACTCACCCACTTACTGTCAGAAATAGGATAAATTATTCCAGCATCTAGAAGTTTAATTACCTCGGCTTTCACAACTTCTTTTATGTTGGGATTTAATCATATTTTTTGTTACACGCATGGCTTGTACTCGTCTTCCATTAAAATTTTGTGGGTGCAAAATGTTGGGCTTATTCCCTTAATGTCAGAGATTTTCCAAGCTATGGCTTTTTTATGCTCTCTTAATACCTGTATCAACTCCTCTTTTTCCTGAGGTTCTAGCTCTGAAGAGATAATTACTAGTAACGTATAATTTTCCCCAAGGAATGCATACTCTAAATGTTTTGGCAGTTGCTTTAATTCTAATTTAGGTGGTTCATCAACAGAGGGTTTTTGTTTTAAATCGTCATCAAATTCAATGATTTCTTTTTCCGTTTGTCTTGATGATGACATTTTTGAATTTAGCTCGTGGACTTCATCTTCTTCCTCCTCTTCTTGAGTGTGGCACAGTTCCATCGTGTCATCATGTAGAATTTCCTGTAATGAGTTTTGAATGATATGATCAGTGGTATCAATAAAATAACATGAATCATCTTGTTCTCTAGAATATCTCATGGCATCATAAATTTGAAAAATAATTTCCTCATCGCCTATCTTTAATGCAAGTTTACCATCACCTACATCGATAACAGCTCTGGCAGTGGCTAAAAAAGGGCGCCCTAGAATTAAAGGGACCTCAATGTCTTTATCCATGTCAAGCACAACAAAATCAACAGGAAAAATAAATTTATCAATTTTTACCAAGACGTCTTTGACAACTCCTCTAGGATATTTAATAGATCTATCAGCTAACTGAATACTCATCCTAGTGGGTTTTAGTTCCTCGAGATCTAGTCGTTTAAACATCTTATAAGGCATTAAATTAATACTGGCACCTAGATCAGCTAATGCTTTCTTAACATTTAAACTGCCAATTAAAAAAGGAATAGTAAAACTTCCTGGGTCTTTTAATTTGGTTGGCAACTTGTTTTGGAGGATGGTCGAACATTCTTCATTAAGCTCCACCATTGATACTTCTTCAAGCTTCCTTTTATTAAATCGAGTTCTTTCAAGAATTTCGCACGCGTCAAGATCTGTGGAAATGGCTTCGACAAAAGGTAGGTTAATATGTATTTGTTTAAAAAGCTCGAGAAACTTACCATATTGGGAGTCTAATCGTTCTTTCTTCAACCTTGCTGGATATGGGATCGGTGGTTTACTTTCTTTATGTACTGGAATTACATCCTCAATTCTCATATCCTTTGCTTTGTCATCTACGGGTGGCATTCTTTTCTCTGATTCGACTAGCTCCTTTCCACTTCTTAGTGTAACTGCCTTTACTTGTTCTGTTTCTTTAGAGAAAACCGCTGATCGAATTTCGGAAACCATCTCAGTAAGTTGTTCAATTGACTTAATAAGTTCCCCAACTTGACTCTCGATCATTTTGATCGATGTTTGTTGATTATCTAATGTTGTCTCAGACTTTTGGAAGCGGGCCTCTACTGATGCCATGAATTTGTTCAGCGTCTCTTCAAGATTCGACTTCTTTTCCTGTGGATAGGGCTAATTTTGGAAGTTCTGAGGAGGTTGTTGTTTTTTATTTCCTTGATTTCCTTGTCCTCCCCACGAAAAATTTGGGTGGTTCCTCCAACCTAGATTATAAAATATTACTATATGGGTTATTATTAGATCTGAAATTATTACCTATATAGTTCATTTGTTCGCTTTCTGGTTGTTATGGTGGGTACTCAGGATTCACCACGGTTCCACCTGTGTCGCACTGCATCACTGGATTTACCTGCGAAGAACACAAACTATCAAGCTTTTTATTCATCATCTCTACCTGTGTTGATAGCATGGTTACTGCATCAATGTTGAAAACTCCGGCCGATTTTGTTGGTTTAGTCCTTGTAACCTGCCACTGATAATTATTCAGTGACATCTCTTCAATAAACTCATAGGCTGCCTCAGGAGTTTTGTTGTTCAAAGTTCCACCGGCGGCTAAATCAATTAATTGCCTCGTTGAAGGATTCACACCGTTATAAAAAGTTTGAACTTGGAGCCACAAAGGTAAACCGTGGTGTGGGCATCTCCTCAAGAGATCTTTGTATCTCTCCCATGCGTCGTATAATGTTTCTAAATCCATCTGCACAAAAGAAGAGATATCATTCCGTAATTTGGCCGTTTTGGCCGGTGGGAAATATTTTAATAAAAAAATTTCGATCATTTGATCCCATGTGGTGATCGACCCTCGTGGTAACGAGTTTAACCACTGTTTGGCTTTGTTTCTTAGTGAAAAAGGAAATAGCCGAAGACGTATGGCATCGTCAGAAACGCCATTTATTTTGAAGGTATCACAGAACTCTAAAAAGTTAGCTATATGAGTGTTTGGATCTTCGTCGTGCAAACCATCAAATTGAACAAATTGTTGAATCATTTGAATAGTGTTAGGCACTAATTCAAAATTATTAGCAGCTATAGTAGGCCTAACAATACTCGATTCTGCTCCTGTTAAATGAGGTTTAGCATAATCATACATAGTACGAGGAGCATTCTGATCCGCCACATCGTTTTGTGGTGGTGGATTATTCTAGTCCATCCCTTCAGTAGGATTGGATCTGTCTTCTAGCTCTTCTTCTGTGTAGTTTAGGGCTCACCTAATTTCTCTACGATTTCTTCAAGCGGTAGCTTCAATGTCACTTTCGTATACTAATGGTCCTGTTGGGTTCCTTCTAGTCATAAACTAGAGGTACCTATTAAGAAAAGAAAGATATAATTAGCAAAATTAAAAACTAAACTATAAACCAAAAATAAAGTGCGAAAAATAAAGAATAATGGCTAAAGTAATAAAAATAAAACTTTCTTAATATTTTAGTTCCCAAAACATAACGCCAAAAAACTTGATCGTTGTAAATCGTAGTTTTAATATTTATAAAAGAATGATCGAACACGAAACTAACTCGACAACGATTAAAGGCAAGTGCACCTATCGAACAAAGAGTAGTATAGTTTAGGCAAGACCGGATTATCGAACCCAAAGGAACTAAAAGTACTAATACTCACCGTCTTTTTATTATTTAGCCTTAATATAAAGTGATGGTTGTTTAAACTAAAACTAATCTACTTACTAAGCTAAGACATTAAAGACAAAAAGAATGAATTCGGAAATAACTTTTGTGAAAACTCGGTTGACTCAAGCGATACCCTTAGGAAAAATCCACCTAGACTTCACTTGTTATCTAACCTTGAACCATATGATTTATTTACTTAGTTTGATCCGTGAGACTCCCTAACGTATATTAAACCCTCTCTCGAGGCGAATAACGTCTAACCCTAGGTTAATTAGTGGAACTCTCGTTCGCTTATAATAACCCCCTAGAATAGCAGTAAATCAATCTGTGGACTCCCATATTAGGTTTCACCCTAATCCGGCAAAATCTTTTCACCCTATCTCTAGGCGTGTGATCAACTTCGCTTAATTATGTTGGATCTACTCTTAGACAAGGTCTATTCCTCCTCCACCTAAGCACATTAGATTTGGATTAAATTCACACAATTAAGAACAAACTAAGTTATTATCATATAATTCAAAAAATCAAATAACAAGATTCCTCATAGGTTTCATCCCCTTCAGGTATCCGAAGGTTTAGTTCATAATAATAAAAGACAACATCTCAAGAGAAAAGATAAAACAAAACAGAAGAAATCCCTAAAACTCCCTGAAGGAATTGAAGGAGAGATCCGCCGTCTTGAGTAGAATTCTGGCTTCTTGAGATGGATCAACTGGCTATCTTCGAGTGGTTCCCACAAATCTAACCTCTTCGGCTTGGCTTCTTGGCCTAGCTCTCCGCCCCCTTTCGGCTGGTACCTAGGGTGTTTATATAGGCTCTTGGAATGTGTTTCTTCGTCCCTAAGTATCAAAATCTGACTGAAACTCTTCTTTGCCACGACAGGGGCACGGCCTTGGCACATGCCCGTGTGGATCGTCTTCAAACCGTGTTCAGATTTCTTTAGTGAGGCACCACCGTGTGAATCGGGGTCAGGCCGTGTTCTAGAAGGAAAGGTGGCACGGCCGTGTGGCTGGAAGTTCAGGTCGTGTTAATTTCGGGGTTTGGCCTGAATTGGTCTATTTTAAGCCCGTTTCTCGTTCTTTTCGTCATCGGGTGCTTTCCTGAGTATAAGTGATGAAAAGAAAGGATTAAGAGCACTTTTTTACATAAATTGGGGCTTAAATCATCCAAAAGCATACTATATGTGGGTTTAGAATATGTTACTTTTACGGTTTATCAGCGTGTCCCTGCCGTGGAGAAGAGGAATTTCACTCAGAATTGGATACTTAGGGGTAAAGAAACACATTCCAAAAGCCTATATAAACACCCTAGAGGCGAACTTTGAAGGGGCGTCCAGCTAGGCCAACGAGCCGAGCCAGAAAGGTCAGAATTGTGGGAATTACTCGAAGAAAGCCAATTGATTCATCTCAAGAAGCCGGAGTTATACTCAAGACGGAGAATCTCTCTTCAATTCCTTCAGGGGGTTTTAGAGTTTTTCTTATGTTTTGTTTTATCTTTTCTTTTGAGATGTATTCTATTATTATTATGAACTAAACCCTCAAATACCTGAGGGGGATGAAACCTAAGATGAATCTTGTTATCGTTTTACAAATCAGATGATAAGTATTTGATTTGTTCTTAATTATGTGTTCTTAATTCTTGTGTTGATATTTTCGGGATATTAATTCAAGTTTGATGTGCTTAGGTGGAGGAGCAAAAGTCCCTGCCTAAGAGAAGATCTAGCATAATTAAGCGAAGTTGATCGCATGCCTAGACATAGGGTGACGAGATTTTGCCGAATTAGGGTGAAACCTAATATGGGAGTCCATAGATCGAGTTAATGCAATCTTAGGGGTTTTAATTAGAAAGAGATTTCAATTAATCAACCTAGGGTTAGACGTTAGTAGCCTCGACGGAGGTATTAATATAACTTAGGGAATATTACGGATCAAATCAAGTGAATAAATCGTCTGGTTCAGAGTTTGATAACAAGTGCAGTCTAGGTGGATTCTTCCTTAGGTATTGTTTTAATCAATTGGTTTTTCCGACAAGTATTTCCCCAATTTCATTCTTTTTGTCTCAGCGTCTTTAGTTTGGTAGTTAGTTAATTTTCTAGATTAAAACGATTCACTTCAATTTTAAGGCTAAATAATAAAAAGAAAGTTAGTATTAGTACTTTTGGTTCCTTTGGGTTCGACAATCCGGTCTTGCCACTAAGCTATACTACTGTTCGATAGGTACACTTGCCTCAATCGTTGTCATAGTTAGTTTTTAGGCTCGATCATTCTCATTATAAATTTTAAGACTGTGACATAGCGATCAAGTTTTTGGCGCCGTTGCCGGGGAACTGAAATATTAAGAACACTCAATTTTTAATATTTTAGCCATTTTCATTTTCTGCAATTTTACTCTTATTTTGTTTTCTATTTTTTTTATCTTTCTAAATTTTTGTCTTTGCTCCTTGTAGGTACCTCTAGTTTATGACTAGAAGGAACCCGACAGGACCTTTAATTTACGATAGTGTGATCGAAGCAACCGCTCGCAGAAATCGGAGAGAAATTAGGCGAAGTTTACAATACACAGAAGAAGAGCAAGAAAATATCATCAATACCACCGAAGAGATGGCTGAAAATAATCTGCCACCTCCACTTGTGGCCGAAAATTAGGCTCCTCGAACTATGTATGATTATGCTAAGCCTAGTTTAGTTGGTACTGAATCTAGTATTGTTAGACCTACTATTGCTACAAATAATTTCGAATTGAAACCTAAAACTATACAGATGATACATCAGTTTGTTTAGTTTGATGGTTTGCAGGATGAGGATCCTAACACACACTTAGTGAATTTTCTGGAATTCTGCGATACTTTCAAAAGAAATGGCGTTTCTGATTATGCCATCCGTCTTCGGTTATTTCCCTTTTCTTTGAGGAATAAAGCTAAACAGTGGTTGCATTCTCTTCCCCGAGGATCAATCACTACATGGGAACAAATGACCGAAATTTTTTTATTAAAATATTTTCCACCGGCCAAAATGGCCAAATTAAGGAATGATATCTATTCTTTTGTGCAGATGGATTTAGAAACACTTTACGATGCATGGGAGAGATACAAGGATCTATTGAGAAGGTGCCCACACCATGGATTACCCTTGTGGCTACAGGTCCAAACTTTTTACAATGGTGTGAACCCCTCAACTAGGCAGTTGATCGATTCAGCAGTCGGTGGAACTCTGAATAATAAAACACCTGAACCAGCTTACGAATTTATAGAGGAGATGTCACTGAATAACTATCAGTGGCAAATCACGAGGACAAAGCCCACGAAAGCTGCGAGTGTTTTCAACCTCGACGCAGTAACCATGCTATCGAATCAGGTAGATGTGTTAACTAAAAAATTTGATGGTTTGTGTAATTCTTTACAGGTACAACCCGTTATGTAGTGCGAAACAAGTGGAGGTGTGGCGAATCCTGAGTACCCACCCTACGGACATGGCATAGAAGGCGAACAAATGAACTATGTAAGTAATAATTTCAAATCTCAAAATAACCCTTATAGCAATACTTACAATCCAGGTTGGAAGAACCACCCCAATTTTTCATGGGGTGGTCAAGGAAACCAAAGGCAACAACACCCTCCAAATTTCCAACAGCAGCCGTACCCACAGGAAAAGAAGCCGAACCTTGAGGAGATGTTGACAAAATACATAGCAGTTTCAGAAACTCATTTTCAGAAAATAGAAACAAAACTTGAAGCATCGACACAGGAGCTCAAAGATCAAATTGGGCAAATCACTAAGATCTTATCAGAACGACCACAAGGAAAGCTACCAAGAAACACCGAGACAAACCCAAGGGAGCAAATTCAAGCCATAACAGCTCAAGATAGCAAAAGGTTAGATGAGCCCCATTTAAGGCAAGAGAATGTGGTAGAAGAAGGTAAGGTTGAGGAAGGTAGTAAAAAGCCAAAACCGGTAATTAAAGAGTTCCAACCTCGTATACCATACCCCTAGGCAATGAAGAAAGATGACACAGAGGAACGGTTCGGTAAGTTTCTTAAGCTTTTAAAGAAATTACATACTAACTTACCATTACTTAAAGCTCTTTCGCAGCTGCCAAATTCAAGAAAATTTTTAAAAAAGCTTTTGACAAACAAGCGAAAGTTAGACGAGGAATCGTATGTGGAACTCAACACAAAGTGCTCAACAATTCTACAAAATAAATTACCACGAAAATTAAAAGATCCATGGAGTTTTACAATTCCATGCTTAATTAGTAGTTTATCTATTGATAATGCGTTGGCTGATTTAGGGGCAAGCATAAATGTCATGCCTTATAAGATGTTTAAACAACTAGGTCTAGGGAAACCCAAACAAACTAAGATGAGCATTCAATTAGCTGATAAAACTGTTAGAATTCCTAGAGGTATAATTGAAGATGTGCTAGTAAAAATTGATAAATTTGTATTCCAAGTAGACTTTGTCGTTTTAGACATGGATGAGGACAATAGTATCCCTTTAATTCTAGGAAGGCCCTTTTTAGCAACTGTCAGGACTAAAATTGATGTCGACGCAGGTGAACTCATACTCTGTGTAGGTGACGAGACAGTCACTCTTCAGGCTCTCGATTCGGTTAGAACATCGAGTAAACAAGGTGAGAACGTACATTCTATCAATAACCATTCGGCTAACCCTTCTTTTCAGGAAGCACCACGAGAGAACACAACTGAACCCGATCCTAGACCCCATACCAACAAAGAAACAACTCATGAGGAACGAAGGTTTCAGATCGATAAACTAGACGAGTGGAAGACACATTTCAAGGAAAAACTAGGGATACACGAAGCAGAACCAATGCCACTATACGAGACAGACAAGTTCAAAATTGGAGATCAGGTATTGATAGATAAAGCAGACCCTCGAATATCTCCTTCTGACCCTAATATAAACAAAGAAATCCCTTTTAAGGTAATCAATGTTTTCCCATACGGAACAGTCGAGGTAAGTAATCCTATATTTGGCACTTTTAAAATAAACGCTACTCGACTTGAATTATACACTGATAATAAGACAGATAGCATGAGGAAGGATGTTCAACTTTTCAAACCACCATGATTGGGCGAATGAGAGGTAAGTCTAACTTAAGACTTTAAACAACCGCTTCTCGGGAGGCAACCTGAGTACTAACTCCATTTATTTTTACATTTTTACATTTATTTTTTCCTTTTCAGCATCTAATTTTAAACTAACCAAAGTGCAAATTTTCATACCACACGGCCTTGCACACGGCCATGGCCGTGGCCGTGTGGACACTAAGGATTTTCGTACTGACATAGCAGAGGTAGTACGAGCCAATGACGAAAGATTCCCAGATCACGGACAACTACAAATTGCCACGGCCGTGCGATATGGTCGTGGCCGACACTGAGGGAAGTCACACGGGCTCCAACTAACTTGCCATGACCGTACGATACGGCCGTGTGACATAACACGCCATGGTACACAGGCGTGGGGACGTACCTGAAAATTCTATTTAAAACCCCCCTTTTTCTTCTCCACTACTCACCTTCAAAATCCCACCTCTTCTATTCTTTCTCTGTTTTTCCTTTCACAAAGTCCTGATACGCCGTCCAAATGCCATAGAAGCGGAAGGATTCTAGCACAGTCTCCCTGTGGGAGACCGATCCATATAAGTTCATGCCGGTCGCTTCATTCACTCAAAAAGCCAAGGACATTTGAGGCCATTTAGTTTTTAATTTTCTTTTCTCTTCTTCTTTATTTTCCTTATCTTAGTTTATATTATTCTAAATTCATTTATTTAGGTCTTTCAGGCTGCTAGGGAATCACACCTTGACCACGACCACCACGCCACCACAGCATTAGAAATCACACCCACCTTGCGAACCATCCAACAATAAGGACTCTTCGATCCATTAATCTTTTCTTTTAATTTTATTTCACTTTTTATTTTCCTTCACTTTAGCTTGCTTTTCTTTAAATATATAATTAGTATAGTTTGAATTATTATTATTATTTCCTGGCTAATTCTGCACGAGCTACCCAATTTCTTCATCTAGCGCAGAGACTATGGACGGCCACCATACCACCAACAGAGACGCCTCCTCCAACTTATCTTTCACCTCCAATGCAAGGAATCCATCCAAATTCAAGAAGTTTCATCTCTCCCTATCTTTTATGAATTTTTATCTATCTTTGTACATTGAGGGCAATGTACATCTTAAGTGTGGGGGGTGAATCTTAAAAGTGCCAAACTTTTTGCATTATTCTCAAATCCTGAATTATGCCTTGTCCTAAAGTAAGTTTCTTATATTATGATTAGAATGGGATTTCCTTTGGTTTATGATTTTTATTGATGTGTTTTGGGTTAAGTCATTGATAATTGTGCATTGATGATTAAATTAAAAAGATACTAGAGAGTCAAGCATGATAAGTCTATTTTTCAGAAATTAAAAATTTTTAAGTTGTTAACCTGAATTTGAATATTACCTTGAAGTTTGAAATTTACAAGGTTGATATCAAAATACCCATAATTCTTGTGAGATTTTGAGCCTTTAGAGCATATATTCTTTTTCTTGCTCACTTTATTGATTATGAGTGTGTCAACATTGATTTGTTATACTAGAACTTGCACCGATTATACATGTCGAGACCACACTTTTGATTTTATATACAGAGATGATAAAGGCACCTAGGTTTTAACCCACTTACTACACTAAAAAGCTTACCTTCATAATTAACCCCTAGTGAACCCCTTTGATCCTAACAACCCTCTTTATTGACTCACTCACTAATATTAACCCAAAATCCTTTGTATTTGTTATCACCATTCTTCTTGACTACCATTTTTGTCGAGATTTGATGTTGAGAAGTTACCTAACTATGTTCTTTATTTCAATTGTTAAAGTTTTTTATTATTATTATTTGATTTGTTCTTAAAAAAAACGAAGTATATTCATCATTAGTTCTATAATTAAGTGAGCTTGTACATTTAAAATTCTAATTATTGAAGAAGAAGCTCGTGTTATTATTACTAGCATTATAAGTTTTCAATTGATGTAATTATTTAAATTTAGTATTAGTTCAGTATATGTCTACGAGCTTAAAACAGTTAAATTCGCATCTTTAGAAGAAGCTCGTGTTATCAGATGTAATTATTATCAGTTTGTTTTTCTAGTCAGGTAATTTATCAGGTCAATCTCGATTCTAACCCTCTAATTCAACTTTTATCCACACCTTTAACCCAAGCCCCTTTACAACCCTGACAAAGACCTTTTGATTTGTGTATCATCTCATATATAGTGGTGGAGATTTGATTTTCATGCAAGCCTATGGGAATAACTTTTCATGTTTGACTTATGAGTGCTCGAATTTTGAACCTTAAACACTTCGAGTGATTTGAGTGAATCTTGAGTGAGGATGTCAACCCTTGTCGATTTTGAATCAGAGGTAATTATTTAGGTAAGGGGAAACACCTATGTTTTTATGCTTCAAAATGTATGACTTTGATTGTTTGAATCTTTAGAACTCTTTGAGTCGAATTATCAATGTATAAATTATCTATGAATTATGATAAAACACTATTGATGAAAATTTTGAATCAAGGAAGTTCGTTTTAATTGTAAGTTGAGAATTTTGCTTGAGGACAAACAAAAGCTTAAGTGTGGGGGTATTTGATAAACCGAAATAGTAACATATTTTAAGCCCATATTTAGCATACTTTTGGATTATTTTTCCCTTGAATTATGTCATTTGGTGCTCTTAATCCTTTTTTTCATGTTTTATACTCAGGAAAGCATTGGAGGATGAAAAGAACGATAAACGGGCTTAAAACGAACCAAATGGGCCTAAGTACGAAATCAACACGGCCTGGGCCTAAGCAACACGGTCGTGCCTCCCTAATCAGACCCGAACACGGCCTGGCCACGATTCACATGGGCGTGTGCCAAGGGCGTGTCCCTGCCATGGAGAAGAGGAATTTCACTCAGAATTGGATACTTAGGGGTAAAGAAACACATTCCAAAAGCCTATATAAACACCCTATAGGCCAAATTTGAGGGGGGCATCCAGCTAGGCCAAGGAGCCGAGCCAGAAAGGTCAGAATTGTGGGAATTACTCGAAGAAAGCAAGTTGATTCATCTCAAGAAGCCAGAGTTATACTCAAGACGGGGAATCTCTCTTCAATTCCTTCAGGGGGTTTTAGAGTTTTTCTTATGTTTTGTTTCATCTTTTCTTTTGAGATGTATTATATTATTATTATGAACTAAACCCTCAAATACCTGAGGGGGATGAAACCTAAGATGAATCTTGTTATCATTTGCTGAACTATATGATAAATATTTGATTTGTTCTTAATTATGTGTTCCTAATTCTTGTGTTGATATTTTCAGGATATTAATTCAAGTTTGATGTGCTTAGGTGGAGGAGCAAAAGTCCCTGCCAAAGAGAATATCTAGCATAATTAAGCGGAGTTGATCGCACGCCTAGACATAGGGTGAGGAGATTTTGCCAGATTAGGGTGAAACCTAATATGGGAGTCCATAGATCGAGTTAATGAAATCTTAGGGGTTTTAATTAGAAAGAGATTTCAATTAATCAACCTAGGGTTAGACGTTAGTAGCCTCGACGGAGGTATTAATATAACTTAGGGAATCTTACGGATCAAATCAAGTGAATAAATTGTCTGGTTTAGAGTTAGATAACAAGTGCAGTCTAGGTGGATTCTTCCTTGGGTATTGTTTTAATCAATTGGTTTTTCCACAAGTATTTCCCCAATTTCATTCTTTTTGTCTCAGCGTATTTAGTTTAGTAGTTAGTTAATTTTCTAGATTAAAACGATTCACTTCAATTTTAAGGCTAAATAATAAAAAGAAAGTTAGTATTAGTACTTTTGGTTCCTTTGGGTTCGACAATCCGGTCTTGCCACTAAGCTATACTACTGTTCGATAGGTACACTTGCCTCAATCGTTGTCATAGTTAGTTTTTAGACTCGATCATTCTCATTATAAATTTTAAGACTGTGACATAGCGATCAGTCGCTCACTTTCATGGGCTGGCAAGGTAGTTCTTATTAACGCGGTGATGTCCTCATTGCCGATATACTTCATGTCATTGTTCTAAGCTCCGGTGATTGTTATTATAAAAATCGACAAGATCAGAAGGAATTTTCTTTGGGGGAACATGGATGGAAAAAAGAAGATGGCGAGAATAAGATGAGATACTGTCTATAAACCAAAGGTTAACGGTGGGGCGGGTGTGGCAAATCTAGGTGTTAAAAATAAAGCTTTATTGGCTAAATGGAGCTGGAGATTCGCAACAGAAAAAGAAGTGTTATGGCGAAAGGCTATTCTAGCTAAATACGGGTCAAATGTTCAAAGATGGCATTTTAAGACGACGTACAAAAAAGACATGTCTGTTGTTTGGAGAGGCATTGTTGAAAATGCTAAAGATGAGAAAGTGTCCAAATGGGTGGGGTCAGAAGCATTTTTTTGGAAGATAGGAAATGGAAAGTCGACTTTGTTTTGGTTGGACATTTGGTGTGGGGATCGACCTTTGAAAGTGTTGTTTCCAAGGTGTAATGACCCAAAATTGGGCCTAGTAGATTTGGGCCCATTGGGCCTTGGGCGTAGGAGTGTTTAAATTTTTTTTTGAGAACAAGAGAACGGCATTATTTCAAGTTGGACTTATTAGGAAGGTGATTTTGGAAATTTACGAGGTTTTTAGGAAGTTCCGAGTTTAAGTTAGGCTATAGGTAAATTTTGTGTTTAAGCACTTTAAGGAGAGAGGGTGAATGGCATCAATGCTTATGGAAATAAGTGTGCATTTTGCTAGCACAAGGAGTCTATTGGTAAAGGTGGAAAGTGGCGTGTGGAGTGTACTAATGGTTTAAGGTTCGAATCCCATCTGGTGCAAATATTTTGGATTAAATTTTTGTACTATAAGGTAAGTGCCGGTCAAGGCTTTAATAAGGAAAGGAAGACTTTTTAATTTGGGAAAGATGACTAAGGAATATGGTAAGGAGGAAGATAAGGGAAAAAGAAGGAAGGAAATCAAAGAAAGGGAAAAGGGAGGGGGACATGTTGGCCTAAAGTGTTGAAGATGTTTTGGAATGAAAATTTTTGGGTCAACCATGGCCTTTTGGTGTAGTAGGCACACGGTTTTGTTAAGGAGTGTGAGAGCCGAATCTCTCTTGGCTATTTTGCTAAGCTTTGTTCATTTTAGCATTTTCTATACCAACTTCTTTTCCCTTGTTTTGGCCAAAATACCTAGTCATTGTTCATCTTGCCCCTTTGTTGTGCCGTAAGCCTTAATCCATCATTTTTTTTTCATTCTTCTTTGATTGCTGAAAGTTGTTGGCAATTTTTGTGCTTTTGAATACTTTTACTTCAAGCATTTTTGGATTATTTTTTCTTTTCTCTCAACTTGTGTTGCTAAATTTTCTTTGTGGTTTTTCTTCCTCTTCTTCATTTTTCTTTTCTTTCATTTTTTTTTCTTCGTTACCAAATTCCATACCCTCCCACTTTCTCTTTTCTACACCATAGCCGAAACATCAACTTCATCTCATAGCCAAAACTTGGTTCTTGTGGTTGCCGAAGCTTCTTTGCCTTCTTGGGTTTTCGGTGGTTACAAGGTCGAATCTATTCCCTGCTACCTCCATTATCTTGGTTCTCTTGGTGTGGGCCGAATCGGTAGAGTGTTAGCTTACACTCTTGTCATCTTTCTAGCCTTTGGCTTTCGGAAGAGGGTTGGTAAGTAGAATCTCGAAGTACTTTATTAGAGGGCCAATCGATCACCTATCCCTCGTAATAAGAGACTCGAATTGTTGGTAAGTGATATAGATTGTTAATCAATTTCAATACTTGGTTGAAGTTGTAAATTCAGCTTTGGACTAATTGTTGACCGATTGTACCTTTAGGTGTCGCGGAGAGTATCGTGTTACGGAAATCAAAATCAGGTGTGTAATCCCGTACCCTTCCGAGTACATGTTTGAAATGGTGTGTAATCTCATACCTCTCTGAATGTTTGCATGAAATTTTCTGTGATTCGGTCAAAATATCGAAGAAAATCAGAAACCGGCATCCGTGACCACTCGGGCGTGCGTATGTTCGTAGTGGTAACCATAGTTTGCAATGAAACATTTTTGGATTGAAGCAGTGACGTGATTTTGAAATATCACGAAAAATAGGAGAAAAGGAATTAGAAAGTGTATAAGATATAAAATTAAAGCTTACTGTGTCTATTTTTAAATGAAAGAGACAGAGTAGGAAGAGGAATTTTATATTCTGTGATATTTTAATTTTAGTAAGACAGGTTCTGAATGACTTCGTGGTTCCCTATTTTGTCTTGGAAAAATCATTTAAAATTCTATAAAGTGAATTATGAGTTATAATTTATATGTATAGATTCCTTAGTGAGCCTATTTTCAACAGAAACAAGTGGGAGAAACATATGAAAACTGTACAGTGAGATATATTGATTTCGGGTAAGAGAGGTCAGAACCGATGGTCAGTGAAACAAGGGAAACTTTAATGAATAAACTTTGCTAAATGGCTAAGACAAAAATTCTGGAAATATTGTAGTAAGAGGATATATGAGTCTAGTTTCAAGGAAAATTTACGGAACTAAATTTTGAGTTTCCTAACTCGAGTTATATTCAATTTAATCAGTATGATGCAGATGGACAGTTTCAATTTTTACGCCCAACATTAGTTAAGTCTGGGTTGCGAAATTACCAAAATACCCTTGGAGGGTAAATTACCAAAATACCCCTGGGTTGCGAGATTACCAAATTACGAAAATGCCCTTATGGGCCAAATTACGAAAATGCCCCTACGGGCCGATTTACGAAAATGCCCTTATGGGCCGAATTACGAAAATACCCTTACAGACCGATTTACGAAAATGCCCCTATGGGCCGAATTGCTAGAATGCTTTAGTGGGCCGAATTACAAGTTCTATAATTGGCTGATTTACCGTAATAAATTACTGGATTAATGATTGTTGTTTATATATGTGGATATTATGCTTTATTATGTATGTTGCATTTACATATTTTGCATGGGATGGGAAAAATGTTGAAGAGAAGTGTAGCCTGGTGGCTTTGCCACAAATATTATGAAAAGCAGTTTGACTGCAGTGATACATTCTGATTCTGGTGGCTCTGCCACAAATTCTGATAATGGCTATGTGCCAGCCTAAATTTGGCTTTGTGCCATCGTGATTATGGCTTTGTGCTAAACATATTTACCCGGGGCTATGTGCCTAACTTATGAATTAACGACTCTATGTCGATCATTTTTACCCAAGGCTGTGTGTCGATTATATTACCGTATATGATACTCTGGTGGCTCTGCCACAATCTGTATAGTGGCTATGCCACGCATAATTATGACTCTGGTGGCTCAGCCACAAATATATTAAATGGCATCTTGCCTGTGATTGGTGTGTTTGGCGGGGTGGGTTGACTTGATCCCCACAGGTGTGATGGGATGGTACGGGTGGTGTGTAGCGGATGGATATCTAGGATGGGTTGGGTTGCATACATTCATACATTTGCTTCATTTTAAGATTGTTATGTAAAAGGGCTTAGGCCCATGATATTGCTATATGGGTTCAGGCCCAATGGATGACGGTAATGGATTTCACACTGAGTTCTTGTAACTCACTCCCCCTTTTTCTTAACCCTTGTAGGTAATGCTCAGTGATGTGGATTTGGGCCATGGGTGACTCGATGGAGGCCATACTTCAATAATGGTGTTATTGAACTTTAGATTTCTATTTCCGCTTATTTTACTACTCTTACTATTTTGGGTTTTTATGTTGTAATATGGCCTCTGGAATATTTTATTTTTGCTTTATGTTTGTCGTACTTACTATTTTGCTTGAATGATTTTAAATGGGTATTTTTCTAAAAACTTAAATAAAGGTTTTCCTAAATAGATTAACAAATGGATTTCATAACAAACTTTTACAAATATTTTAACTCAGAAAGTTTTTCTCGAACTATCAACGATATTTGCAAAAGTCACGATTTATAAAGATTTCTAGTTCAAATTATTGATTTATCAAACAACCTTCGAGGTTAGTAGTACTTTATCAAATATTTCAAATCAACTCGTTTTCTCAAAAGGGTTTAACATGTTTTTCTCATGTGACATGTCAGATCCGGTCTTAACGCATGGGCTGGGTTTGGGGTGTTACACAAGGCTTTTTCGCCTTGCTAAAAGTAAAGTATGTACAGTAGCTGATTCTTTAAGTTATTTAGGGAAAGGGTTCGTTAATTGGGAAGGCTGGTTTTTTAGACCTTTGATGGATAGGGAGAAGGAGATGTGTAAAGATTTGGCTGATAAGGTTATTGGCACAGTGTTGATTTCGGAAGTAGAGGATCGATTGTGTTGGTCCAATGATAAAGTTGGGGTGTTCTCGGTTAAAAAATGTTCGGATTTATTGCTAATGGATAATGAGGCGGACGTTAATTTTTCTTGCGATAAAGTTTGGAATATTAAGGTCCCTCCTAGAGTTCGTAGCTTTCTTTGGATGTTAGCTATCTACAGAATCCCGTCATTGGAATTTCTATCTAAAAGAGCTGTGAACATTCAAAATTCTTCGATTTTTTACCCTTGGTGCGAAAGAGAGCCGGAAAGCGCATATCACCTATTTTTCAAGTGCAAATTTGTCGAAGGTTTTTGGGCTAAAATCTTTAATTGGTGGGATGCTGTATGGAAAAGGGTCGATGGTTTTTTGGATTTCTTTGCCTTGTGTAATAATGTGAAATTGGCAGAGAGTAAGAAAAGTTTATGGCTGATTTCAATTGCTGCAGCATGTTGGACAATATAGATAGCAAGAAATGGGCTAGTTTTTTTTATGGAAGGAGAGTGAATATGGCTAATTTGGTATTTCAATCTAAGATGAGGGCATTGTTGTGGGTTAGATCAACTCATAATGAATTCATGTTGCAGGAGAAGTTTTGGTGGTTAGCTCCACAAAGATGTCGAGTGGTGTCTCACAAATCTAATTCTGTTGCTTCTTTTTGGAGACCACCTCCTAGTGGTTGGTTAAAATTCAATGTATGTGGTATAGCGAAAGAGGACAAAGATGGATGGGGAGGAATTTTGAGAGATTTGGAGGGGATTGCAAGATGGATTTTCTCTGGTGCTATTGGTACAAATGTTGCTGAGGAAGCTGAAATTGGAGCGGTAAAGATTGCTCTCGAAATGTTTGCATCTATGAATTGGAAGTCTTCTAATTCTTTGGTAATCAAATTAGGTTCTTCGGTGGGGTTTTCTTGGTGCATCAATAAGGAGTTGAGAACTTGGTCGCTTTGTAATGACCCGAAATTGGGCCTAGTAGAATTGGGCCCATTGGGCCTTGGGCGTAGGAGTGTTTAAAATTTTTAAGAACAAGAGAACGACATTATTTCAAGTTGGACTTATTAGGAAGGTGATTTTGGAAAGTTACGAGGTTTCTAGAAAGTTTCAGGTTCAAGTTAGGCTATAAGTAAATTTTGTGTTTAAGCACTTTAAGGAGAGAGGGTAAATGGCATCAATGCTTATGGAAATAAGTGTGCATTTTGCTAGCACAAGGAGTCTATTGGTAAAGGTGGAAAGTGGCGTGTGGAGTGTACAAATGGTTTAAGGTTTGAATCCCATCTAGTGCAAATATTTTGGATTAAATTTTTGTACTATAAGGTAAGTGTCGGTCAAGGCTTTAATAAGGAAAGGAAGACTTTTTAATTTGGGAAAGATGACTAAGGAATATGATAAGGAGGAAGATAAGGGAAAAAGAAGGAAGGAAATCAAAGAAAGGGATAAGGGTGGGGGACATGTTGGCCTAAAGTGTGGAAGATGTTTTGGAAAGAATTTTGGGTCAACATTCTTCCTTCTGGCAAGGTAATACACGGTTTGTAGGGGGAAAGGGATAGCCGAATTTTCTTTAGGCAATTGGCAAATTTTTGGTGCATGAGAGGTTATTTCTTCTTAGCATTTTGGTGTCTTTTTCTTTTCCAATTCCTTCCCTCTTATGCCGAAACTCTAAAACCAAAGTGTGCATCTTTTTCTTTTGTTTGGCCAAAACACTCACCTTTGCTCATCTCCCTTTGATAGTCGAACAATCTAGCACTCTTCTCTCCATCCATTCTTTTTCTTTTGACCATTTCATCAACCTTTTCTCTTTTCTTAAATCGACATTACCTTGTGATCACATTTTCTTGTTCGATTCTCTCCATAGCCGAACCTATTATCACCCTATCTCTTCACTTTTTCTTTTCCTATCGTGTTGGACAATCTCTTCCTTGACTGAATCGGTAGAGTGTTAGCTTACACTCTTGTCATCTTTCTAGCCTTTGGCTTTCGGAAGAGGGTTGGTAAGTGGAATCTCGAAGTACTTTATCAGAGGGCCAATCGATCACCTACCCCTCGTAATAAGAGACTCGGATTGTTGGTGTCACGGAGAGTATCGTGTTACGGAAATCCAAATCAGATGTGTAATCCCGTACCCTTCCGAATACATGTTTGAAATGGTGGGTAATCTCACACCTCTTTGAATGTTGCATGGAATGTTCTATGATTCGGTCGAAATACCGAAAAACTGGAAACCGAAATCTATGACCACTCGGGCGTGCGTATGTTCATAGTAGTAACCATATTTTGCAATGAAACAGTTTGGTCAACAGCAGTGACGTGATTTTGAAAAATCACGAAAAATAGGATAAAAGGAATTAGAAAGTGAAAAAGATATCGAATTAAAGCTTATGGTGTCTATTTTTATATGAAAGAAACAGAAGAGGAAGAGGAATTTTATATTCTTTGATATTTTAATTTTAGTGAGACTGGTTCTGATTGACTTCGTGGTTCCCTGTTCTGTCTTGGAAAAATCGTTTAGAATTGTACAAAGTGAATTATGAGTTATAATTTATATGTATAGATTCCTTAGTGAGCCTATTTTCAATAGAAACAAGTGGGAGCAACATATGAATACTGTACAGTGAGATATTTAAATTTAGGGTAAGAGAGGTCAGAATCGTTGGTCAGTGAAACAAGGGGAACTTTAATGAATAAACTGTACTAAATGGTTAAGCCAAAAATTCTGGAAAAATTGTAGTAAGAAGATATATGAGTCTAGTTTTAGGCCCAAGAATTATGTTATGCGGGTTCAGGCCCAGTGGATGACGGTAAGGGGATTATACACTGAGTTCTAGTAACTCACCCCGTTTACTTAACCCTTGCAGGTAATGCTCAGTAATGTGGACTTGGGCCATGGACGACTCGGTGGAGGCCATACTTCAGTAATGGTGTTATTGAACTTTAGATTTCTATCTCCGTTTACTTTACTACTTTTACTATTTTGGGTTTTTATGTTGTAATAAGCCTCTGGAATATTTTATTTTGCTTTATGTTTGACGTACTTATTATCTTGCTTGAATTGTTTTAAATGGGAATTTTTCTAAAAACTTAAATAAAGGTTTTCCAAAATAGAATAACAAATGGATTTTATAACAAACTTTTACAAATATTTTAACTCGGAAATTTTCTCTCAAATTATCAATGATATTTTTTTAAAAGTCACGGTTTATAAGATCTCTAGTTCAAATTATCGATTATCAATCAACCATCGAGATTAGTAGTATTTTATCAAATGTTTTCAAATCAAATTTGTTTTCTTGTTTATAATAAAATAATACCTATTTTAATACGAATAGAAAGGATTTAACACGTTTTTCTCATGTGACATGTCAGATCCGGTCATAACGCATGGGCCGGGTTTGAGGTGTTACATTTTATGGTATCAGAGCTCAGTTGCAAAACTCGGCTGTGGTTTGGGTTCAAAAGTGTTTTCGAAGCTGATTAAAAATTTTAATTTATAAATGCATGTTCTAAAGGAAGTATGGCACCACGGGTATCCTGCACCAAGTCAAGTAAGTGTGTGTTTTTATTTTATGATTATTGTGTTAGTACTGTGGTAAGAAAATTCCACAAAATAGAATACTCTAGAACTTTTAGCTTTAGGAGCTGAAACTATAGAGATTGAGACTTTAGGATGTGTTTTGCGAAAACAACTTCACTTCTTATATTCCATAAAATATTGTTTAATAAACATTGAATAGCATAATGATTCACAAGACTCGTAATCAGATTAAATCGACTTAGTGAGCATGAGCGCTAGAAGACGTGGACGTGGTAGACGCGATCGTGATAGAGGCCGAGGTGCTAAGGCTAGATCTTCAGCATCGGGGCATGTTTCCGAAAGGGAGGCGTTGGCAATCGCTAGTGGCTGAGGCGGAATCTCATGATCGAGCTGGGGTTGATGAGCTGACTCAGATAGTTAAGGAGGTTTTGGAGGAGGTTAAAGGAATCGGTGAAACACTTCGAGTGGGGTACATGGTCTATAAGAAGAAAAGAGATCGCGGTTCTTTTGGGTCACAGTCTCGTTCCGTAAAGCATGTTAAGACACATCCAAACTTTCCGGCTTGCGATTATTACAGAAGGCGTCATCCGGGAGAATGCTGGAGGAGGTTAGGAGCATGCTTGAGATGCGGGTCTAAGGAGCATAAGGCTCAGGATTGTTTCATCACCATCAAGTCAGGTATGTTTTGGTTGGACGTGATGATTGAATGTAGAAAATTTTAGGTATAAGTGGTAGATAACTGCTTGCTTCTATGGTTAGATGTTTGGTTGTGTGAAAGAGGATTCAAGATTAAGTTAAAAGTACATTAGTGTTATTAAGATCAGAGTGCGTAGCGAAAGCATAGTGGTGTGATTTGAGCGGTGCGTTTAGTAGTTGGTTGGAAATTTCGAGGACGAAATTTCTTTAAGGAGGGTAGAATTATAACGACCCAAAATTGGGCCTAGTAGAATTGGGCCCATTGGGCCTTGGGCGTAGGAGTGTTTAAAATTTTTGAGAACAAGAGAATGGCATTATTTCAAGTTGGACTTATTAGGAAGGTGATTTTGGAAAGTTACGAGGTTTCTAGGAAGTTCCGGGTTCAAGTTAGGCTATAGGTAAATTTTGTGTTTAAGCACTTTAAGGAGAGAGGGTAAATGGCATCAATGCTTATGGAAATAAGTGTGCATTTTGCTAGCACAAGGAGTCTATTGGTAAAGGTGGAAAGTGGCGTGTGGAGTGTACTAATGGTTTAAGGTTCGAATCCCATCTAGTGCAAATATTTTGGATTAAATTTTTGTACTATAAGGTAAGTGTCGGTCTAGGCTTTAATAAGGAAAGGAAGACTTTTTAATGTGGGAAAGATGACTAAGGAATATGGTAAGGAGGAAGATAAGGGAAAAAGAAGGAAGGAAATCAAAGAAAGGGATAAGGGAGGGGGACATGTTGGCCTAAAGTGTGGAAGATGTTTTGGAAAGAATTTTGGGTCAACATTCTTCCTTTTGGCAAGGTAATACACGGTTTGTAGGGGGGAAAGGGATAACCGAATTTTCTTTAGGCAATTGGCAAATTTTTGGTGCATGAGAGGTTATTTCTTCTTAGCATTTTGGTGTCTTTTTCTTTTCCAATTCCTTCCCCCTTATGCCGAAACTCTAAAACCAAAGTGTGCATCTTTTTCTTTTATTTGGCCGAAACACTCACCTTTTACTCATCTCCCCTTTGATAGTCGAACAATCTAGCACTCTTCTCTCCATCCATTCTTTTTCTTTTGACCATTTCATCAACCTTTTCTCTTTTCTTAAATCGACATTACCTTGTGATCACATTTTCTTGTTCGATTCTCTCCATAGCCGAACCTATTATCACCCTATCTCTTCACTTTTTCTTTTCCTATCGTGTTGGACAATCTCTTCCTTGACCGAATCGGTAGAGTGTTAGCTTACACTCTTGTCATCTTTCTAGCCTTTGGCTTTCGGAAGAGGGTTGGTAAGTAGAATCTCAAGTACTTTATCGAGGGCCAATCGATCACCTATCCTCGTAATAAGAGACTCGGATTGTTGGTGTCGCGAGAGTATCGTGTTACGGAAATCCAAATCAGGTGTGTAATCCCGTACCCTTCCGAATACATGTTTGAAGTGGTGGGTAATCTCACACCTCTTTGAATGTTGCATGGAATGTTCTGTGATTCGGTCGAAATACCGAAAAACCAGAAACCGACATCTGTGACCACTCGGGCGTGCGTATGTTCGTAGTAGTAACCATATTGCAATGAAACAGTTTGGTCAGCAGCAGTGACGTGATTTTGAAAAATC